>JAXCGZ010020478.1:0-10415 GCA_037179515.1 Halocaridina rubra
TCCTTCTTCTTCTTCTTCTTCTTCTTCTTCTTCTTCTTTTTCTAATAATAATAATTATTATTATTATTATTATTATTATTATAATTATTATTATTACAGGTAGTCGCCGTGGCTCAGTCGGTAGCGTCTCCGACTCTGAGGCGTCAGGTCGAGGGTTCGCGACCCCGCCACGGTCTGAGGTTAGCAAAGGCATGCACTCAGCGTAAGGATTACATCTGCCTAAACAAGTCCTTCGCAAGAAGGCAACCGTCCTAGCCCTTGGTTGATAAGGGAGTCCGTGACGTAAAACCGGAACTTTTATTATAATTATTATTATTATTATTGTTATTATTATTATTATTGTTATTATTATTATCTATGTTGTTAATATTATTATTATTATTTTTATTATTATTATTATTATTATTATTATTATTATTCGTCTACATCTTTTCCCACTTTCATGTGGGGTCGATGTTGTTGTTGTTATTATTATTATTATTATTATTATTGTTGCTTTATTATTATTATTATTATTATTATTATTATTATTATTATTATTATCATCATCTATCTATCACTCTATTTATCTATCTGTATGCACCTAAAAACTGGCATGACTTTTACGGTGTCTGTCATATTTACCGACACCAACCCTCCCCATTTATCCGGGCTTGGGACCGGCTCTGTATTCACAGAGGCTGGGTTAAAAATTTTGCCTTTTGAAGGTGTTATATCCTATCTTAAAATAATTATAATATTATTTTCCTTATTAAATAGAATCCTTGGCTCTTTCCTTTTTTATATTTTTCATTTTTAAATTTTTTATATTTTTTTTAATTTTTAAATTTTTTTAATTTTTTTAATTTTTTATTCTTTATTTATTTAATTTTTTTTTAATATTTTCATTTTTTATTTTTTTTGCACTTTCCCTATTCCCAATATTTCTAAGGTGATTCCTCATCCCCTCCAGGTTTCTTCCATTCATGAGCCTGAGACTTATGGGCTAATTAAAGCCACGCCAGAGGTCTACTAGCTCTTCATTCACACTTGTTGGTAAGTAGACTTACGAGCTAATTAAAGCCGCGCCAGAGGTCTACAACCAACACACATTCACACGAAGAAACTTGAGAGATGTTGAAGCTGCCTTTGAGTATTGGAAATTGGTGAAGTGGAGGATAGTCATTCATGTCTTATTGACAGTAACTTTTCTGAGCTCGTCTGACTTCCTCTTTGTGTTGCTTTGTCACTATACTTCACTCTCCTTCATTTTTCAGACCCGTAAAACTTGGCCTATACAGCACAAGGTTACGGGCTCTGTTGTTGTTGATTTTGTGCCCCCTCCTTCTCCTTCTCCTTAAGTCCTCATCCCAACAGGAAGGCAGTTAAAATGGACCCCTTTGCAGAATACAAGAGTGCAGACTCCTCCATATTATACAAGAGTTCCTCTCTCTTTCGTAACACACTCAGAATCCCGTTGGCATTATACAAGATTTCCGCCACCTTTCGTAACTTACGCAAGAACAAGTTCTTCGTAATAATACAAGACGTTGGTCCTCTTTCGTAATATGCCAGGGATCTTCGTATTGATACAAGAGATTGGTTCCCTTTCGTAATATACGAGTAAGAGTTCTTCTCTCTTTCGTAACATACTCAGAATCCCGTTGGCATTATACAAGATTTCCGCCACCTTTCGTAACTTACGCAAGAACAAGTTCTTCGTAATAATACAAGACGTTGGTCCTCTTTCGTAATATGCCAGGGATCTTCGTATTAATACAAGAGATTAGTTCCCTTTCGTAATATACAAGGAGACGTTCCTCTTTCGTAAATGCTCCGGGGTCAACTCTCCTTCCTGTTCTTCTCCTCTTCCTCCTCATCCACTCCAACTACTACTTCTCCTTCTCCTCCTACATATCCAAACAACATCTCTTTCTCCTAAACGTCTTCGGCTTCGGCCTTGCTATCACCATCTGTGTCTCCTTTGGTACAGCGTCGACAGAATTTCCAACGAAGGCGTTAGACTGAAGCCAGTGAAGACTTCGCCCTACCAACGCGGTCATCCTGCTTTTCACTGTTCCTCTGAAGACACAGAATATACCATAGACCATCATGAAGACCAGTCCTGGTAAAATTAGGTAATAAAATAGAAGCTCCATCACATTCAGTGATTCTGGCTCGGGAAGATCAATTTCCGGAAGTCTCGTGTCTATCCATGATCCAAGAACCGGAAGGTTTCTTAGTTCCATGGCGTAGTCACGGACTTCCTGGACTTCTTCCCGCAAAAGTGCGTACTTCTTACAAGAATCCTGGTAGATACCAACATACGGGATGAAGGTAGCCATCCAGGAGCTTGTCCTCAGGTTATCCTCTGGAACCACAAAAAGTGAATCCGGATTCGGCGCCTGAGGTAGACGACTTTTAACCAGAGGCAGCATCCTCAGAATCCTTACAGCGACATTGCTCTCAATGCGTTGTACGTCCTCTGCGAAAGCTGCCAGAACTTCTTCTCTTGCAACAAAAGTGCTGCTAAAAATATCGTTCTGCTTGCTCCAGAACACGCCGCCAAAAGTGGCGGAAAAGAAAACTGCAATAATTACAGCTAGGAAGGCTCGAAGAATACTCATTTTCGATGCATTATATTTACTATAGTTCTCGAGAGAACATGAATCTCACCACAGAGACAGTCCCGATAATATACTTAGTTCAATAAACATTACGAGAGAGGAGTTAATAAAAGAAATAGATAAATAAAAGGCTCATAAATCTCCGGGACCTGATGGAATATATGCTAGAATATTAAAGGAATGCAAGGAAGAGCTTAGTTGTCCTCTAACTGCATTATTTAATAATTCAATAAAATTAGGATCGGTACCCATGGAGTGGAAATTGGCAGATGTGGTACCAATATTTAAAAAAGGAGAACGTGTTAAAAAGAATAATTATAGGCCGGTAAGTTTAACGTCAACAGTGGGTAAGATTCTAGAATCCATAATTGCAAATAAAATAAGGGCACATCTAGAATTACACAGACTGATAAAACTTTCACAACACGGGTTTCTTAAGGGTTTTTCGTGCCTTACAAACTTACTGTCTTTTTATTCAGAAGTTTACGAGGCAGTAGATTGTGGCAAAGAATATGATACAATATATCTAGATTTTAGCAAAGCTTTTGATAGAGTTCCTCACAAAAGATTAGTTAAAAAGCTGGAAGCTCATGGTATAGGAGGAGCTGTGCTCAGATGGATCAAACAATGGTTAAAAGACAGAAAACAGAGGGTTTGCATAAATGGAGAGAAATCAGAGTGGGGCTCGGTTACAAGCGGGGTACCACAAGGCTCGGTACTGGGTCCTCTATTATTCATCGTATATCTAAATGATCTGGATTCGGATATCAGTAGTAACCTAAGTAAATTCGCAGACGACACTAAAATAGGTAGAACTATAAATGGAAAAGAAGACATTCATGCTTTACAGGAAGATCTAAATAGATTATCTGAATGGTCGGACAAATGGCAAATGGAATTTAATGTTGAAAAATATAAAGTAGTTAAAATGGGTACTATAAAAGACAATACTAGTTATAAGCTAAATAACCATGAAATCATGAGTTCTCAGTGTGAAAGGGATTTGGGAGTTCTTGTGAGTAGTAGTCTTAAGCCAAGAGAGCAATGCACAGCAGTCAGAAATAAAGCAAACAGAATTTTAGGATTTATCTCAAGAAGCGTCAGCAATAGGACGGAAAAAGTTATTTTGCAGCTCTATCTTGCATTAGTTAGGCCCCATTTAGATTATGCTGTGCAATTCTGGTCACCCTATTATAGAATGGAAATTGAATCCTTGGAGAGAGTGCAACGAAGAATGACCAAGATGATACACAATATCAGAAATCTACCATATGAGGACAGATTAAAAAAACTTAATCTACATTCTCTAGAGAGGCGAAGAGTTAGGGGGGATATGACTGAAGTGTATAAATGGTTTAAAGGGATTAACAAGGGAGATATTAATAAAGTTTTAAAAATTCATGATCAAACCAGAACTCGTAATAATGGATTTAAGCTTGATAAATTTAGGTTCAGAAGGGAAATTGGTAAAAATTGGTTTGGTAATAGAGTAGCTGATGCATGGAACAAGCTTCTTAGTATGATAGTAAATGCCAATACCTTAGACACCTTCAAATGTAGATTAGATAGACATATGACAGAGGTAGGGTGGGTATGAATAGGTTAGTGCTTATTAGAAAAATCATAAAAAGAAAAACAGAATAAATAAGTAGAGTAGAATAGAATAGGTTAGACATGCTGAAAATACAATTCAAAAATGGAGCTGCCTCGTGTGTGCCAGTAGGCATGTTGCAGTGTCCTCTATTCTTATGTTCTTATGTTCTTATGTTCTTATGTTCTTATATCCAAGTTGATAAAAAATATCGTACTTCGCTCTTTCTTTCTTCATATGACGTCATCAACACCTGTCATAATATATGATCTGTCTGAGTATGTATGTATGTAATTACATAATTGTGCTTACTGGAAAGAGCCCCATGATCGTAATTCTCTACATGTATGTATGTATATATGTATGGATGTATGTAAATATATGAAACAAAAAGAAAAAAATCTGGAAAACGAGAACTTAATATCTACCTCAAGATCTTGTACGTACGAAATGCCTCACTTGCATGCTGGTAAAAACATTCACATGTAGCTATTAGTAAGAATATGCTATACTTTATTGAATGGAACGTATGTATGCATGTATGGACATATATGTGAGAAAATGGAGAAAGTATTCAAAACGTCTACGAACAAATTATATGTACGTACGGAATTGCTCCTCTTAAATTTCAAAGTTTCGAGTGACTAAAGTGCTTAGTGGAAAACTTTACCATAATTTCCAAAAAAATGAAATCGTGCAGAGTATTGTGAGTACAAAAACTAATATTTGTTGTAAGGCGAGACTGTTCATATTAAAGGAAAAAAATTGAGAACTTTTTCGTGAGAAGAGAGAGAAGCTGCCGTCCATTTTCTGCCTTGAGGGAAATCTAGAAGAGTTGCCAGACGTGGAGCCTCACACCACATTACCTAATTTTTTGTGTAAACTGGGGAAAGCTCTTGAGCCGTTTTACCTGATCCTGTGGTTCTATATATTGTTAAAAACAGTATCCTTCCCATTTATATTAACTAGTTAGTTAGTTTGATACACGAAAAAATTGAATAATAAAAGAAAAAAAAAATTACCAAATACCCACCCGTCAACAGTACTGAGTTAAGTTGCCAAGTAGTACAGCAGTCCTATTTTCTTAATTTTTTTTTTTGCTTTTCTTTTAGCTTTCTCGTTTGCTATTTTGTTATTTTGTATATATATTGAGTTAAATGTAAAGTCTAAATCCCGTGATAACATATCTTGGTTAGCAAGTCAGTTTATCAGTTAGGAAGAATATATAACAGAAACAGGTGGGTGCCACCTCGAACACAAATTCGAATTTTCCTTCAGGTTTGACTTTTGTTTTTGTTTTTCTTTTTATACGTAAATTACCATGGTCAAGTTTTTAAGTTAAGATGTGTGTTACCAGAAAGGAGACAAACTGAGTCACTAAATAGCACTTATATGGAGATATAAAAATTCTGTGTGAAGGTAAATTAGAAGTTTTTCTCTTTTCTTTTCTTTTTTTTTTTCCTCTTTCTCGTCTTCTTTCTATATTCTGTGAGAGGGAGAACATAAAAATGAAGCCATCTCTGTCCCAAACCTCTCCCACCCATGGGTCGGGAGAAGGGGTAGTCATCAGAGGACTTAAACAGAGAATCAAGAAGTTAGAGGAAATGGTTACAAGCCTTGATGATAAAATTCGGAATATGGATGGAGAAATGAAAGAGAATGAAACACTCAGAGAACAAATAAGATCTTTGGAGGAAGCAAATAAAGCACAAGGGCAGGAGAGAAAGGAACTAGAAAAAAGAATAAAGAAGCTGGAAGGGGAAAAGAGTCAACTAGAATCTAGAATTTCTAATCAAGAAGATAAAAACAAACAGCTAAATGACAACCTAAAGGAATTAGATGTTAGTTCACTGCTATCTTCTGAGAGAGACGAGATTGCTGCTTGGAATGTTCAGATTAAAGAAAACATTGAACAGTTCAGAAAAGAGTTCCAGGAGCTGAATATGGAAAATGATGCCATGAAAACGTCCTTTGCTGATGCACTAAAGGGGAATGTGGCAGTAAAAGAGGCTGTAAAGGTGGTGGCACTGGAAAACATACAAACAGTTGACTATAAAGAGACAGTAATCGAAAAAATGAAAGACGTTGTGATGGAAAGGGCAAACCCACTCATCAGACAGGCACTTGATAAGGAGAAGACAGTGGTAATCTCAGGCATAAGTGAATCCCAGGAGCCAACATGGCAGGGGAGACTTGAAGAAAATAAAGCTAGGGTTGTAGACCTGATAAGAAAGCTTGGAGTAGTATGTGGTCCTGAGGATATTGTAAACATACACCAACTAGGTAAATATTCGAGGGAAGGAAAGCCGAGACCAACAAAAGTAACCTTTGAGAGAGGGGAGACATGTAGGGAAATATTGTTGAGAAAAAAAAGTCTAAAAGACCTTCAAGAATGCAAAGAAGTGTTCATTAGACGATACAGAAAACAGGAAGAGATGGGAAAGATCAAAAACTTGTTGCAAGAGGCAAGAAGGTTAAATGATGGAAGAAATGAAGAAGAGAAGAAAAATTTTCGTTACGGAATACTTCCAGACAAAGGGGAGATAAAGAAGATAATGACAGAAGATCAGGGGATGGGGCCTCATTAAGATTGTTATACACAAATGCTGATGGATTAGCTGGTAAGGCAGTAGAATTAAAAGATAGGATTCACAACAGTAAGGCAGATATAGTAGCAATTACAGAGACTAAGTTGAGTGAGGACATAAACAGTGTCACAGTTTTTCCTAAGGGCTTCAGAATACTAAGGGTCGAAAGATCTGAGAGGACTGGTGGAGGGATAGCACTGCTCATAAGTGAGAGGATTCAAGTTGAAGAGATAAACTTGGCTATAGAAAGTGAGTTCAGGGAATTTCTTGTTGCTCGCATAAATACTGGGTCAGAGAGCATTATAATAACTGTTGTATACAACCCACCAAGGAACCAAAATAGGCTTGAAATTTATGAGGAAAGTCATATAGGTACGATTGAAGTCATAAACTCAGTTGTTAACATGGCGCGGGAGAAAAAATGTAGGATTTTGATTATGGGAGACTTTAATCATAAAGAGATAGATTGGATAAATCTTGACCCACACAGTGGTGAGGACTCCTTTGGGGCAAGATTCCTAGATTGCGTACAAGGGAATTTCCTACACCAACATGTAATGGAACCAACAAGAGCCAGGGGTGGGGATGAGCCATCACTACTTGATCTGGTGTTCACAGATAATGTGTTGGATATTGAAAATATTGAGTATGAACCACCAATTGGAAAGAGTGACCACTGTGTGTTGTTGATGGAGTATATCATTGAAGACATTCTTCCTGAGAGTAGAGGCACTGAGGACATGAGGAGGAACTATCAGAAAGGAGATTACATCAAAATGAATGAGCTTTTTGCAGTTATTGACTGGAGAACCTTATTTTACAACAAATCTGTACAAGAAATGTATGACATCTTTTGTGAGAAATATGGGAAGATTGTAGATTGCTGCATACCTGTCACCAAAGTAGGTGTAATTCATGCCAGAGAGAAATGGTTCGATAATGGGTGTAAAAGAGCTAAGGAGTGGAGAGACAAATGCTGGAAAAGGTATAGGAGGAGAAAAAACATAAATGCCTGGCAAACCTACAAAAGAGCAAGAAATGACTACCTAAGTAAAAGGAGAGAGGCAGAGAAAGATTATGAGAGGGACATCACCAGGAAGGCGAAAGAAAATCCCAAGCTTTTCCACAGCTTTATCAGAGGAAAACTGAAGGTAAAAGAACAGGTTTTAAGGCTAAAGAGAGCGGATGGAAGCATCACTGAGACGGACGAAGAGATCTGCAAAGAATTGAACAAGGAGTTTCAGTCAGTATTTACAGTAGAAAATACCCCACCCCCTCAGATTGCAGTGATAGAAGCTCAAGGGCCGGTATTAGAGAACATCAACCTTACAGCCACAGAGGTATGCAAAGCGCTGATGGATTTAGATGTTCATAAAGCTACAGGTCCTGATGACATATCCCCTCATGTGCTTAAAAAATGCGCAAACACAATATCAGTGGCACTAAGTATCATATTTAAGGAGTCATTGGAGTCGGGGGAGATTCCAAGATGCTGGAAACAAGCAAATGTGATACCTATCTTCAAAAAGGGAAGGAGGGATACGGCTCTGAACTATAGACCAGTTTCCTTGACCAGCATAGTTTGCAAAGTTATGGAGAAACTACTAAGGAAACATATCTCTCTTCACTTGGAATCCTTCAACTTTTTGTCAGTGAGGCAACATGGCTTCAGAGAAGGAAGATCAACAGTAACAAACTTATTAGAATTTTATGATGAGGTAAGCCAAATCTTACAGGAAAGAGAGGGCTGGGCAGATTGCATATTCCTAGACTTCCAGAAAGCGTTTGACACTGTTCCACATGGGAGACTTATTAGGAAGCTGCAATCAATGGCTAGAATAGGTGGAAATGTCTTGGAATGGATAAAAACTTACTTAGAAGGAAGGGAACAGAGGGTTAGAGTAAGACACTCAGTGTCTGAATGGAGAAGAGTTAGTAGTGGAGTTCCACAGGGTTCAGTTTTAGGGCCACTTTTGTTCCTTGTATATGTAAATGACCTACCAGAGTCTGTAAATTCATTCATGAATATGTTTGCAGATGATGCAAAGATTGTGAAGAAAGTAAAAAACGAGAACAATGGTAGAGAACTTCAGGAGGATCTAAATAATCTGCATGAGTGGTCAGAAAAGTGGCTAATGAAATTCAATACCTCAAAATGTAAGGTAATGAGAATGGGTACAAGTGCAAGAAGGCCCAAGCTTGACTACTCGGTGGCTGGAGTACAACTTCAGGAGACAGAAAATGAGAGAGATCTAGGAGTAAACATATTGGCAGATTTGTCTCCAGAAATACATATAAATGGCGTAGTAAGGGCAGCATATGCATTCTTATCAAATGTAAGGGTAGCCTTCAGGCACATGGACAAGGAAATGTTCAGAAATATTTATGTAACCTATGTGAGGCCAAAACTCGAATATGCAGCCCCCTTTTGGAATCCGCACTTGAAAAAGCACATAGCTAAGCTTGAAAAAGTTCAAAGACATGCCACGAAACTGGTGCCAGAAATACGCAATCTCGGTTATGATGAGAGGCTGAGGGAATTAGACTTGCCATCACTCGAAGCTAGAAGAGTAAGGGGGGATATGGTGACAGTCTTTAAATTCCTTCATGGTTATGATAGAGTGGATAGGGATCGATATTTCGATATGGCTGGCTCTAGAACTAGAGGTCATAGTTTGAAGCTTCGGAAGAAAACTTGTTTGCAGGATGTAAGGAAATACTTTTTCAGTGTAAGAGTAGTTGATAATTGGAATTCGCTAAGCGAGGAGGTAGTTAATGCTACCTCAATCCATAGTTTTAAGGACAGGTATGATAAGTATCACTAAGTCTAAAAATGGAACCGATCAGGAGACGGGAAGATACGAGCTTTGGGCTCTTTCCCGTAAACACAATTAGGTAATCAATTAGGTAATCACACACACACTCAATAAATAATTATTGTCATTACGAAGCCTACTGGAACATCAGTACGTACATATATGTTCATAGACGTATTTTATACGTTCTCCATTTTCTCACATATATGCCCCATACATGCATACATACATTACATTCAATAAAATTTAGCGTATTCTAACTAACAGCTACATGTGTGCGTGTGTATGCATGTTTTTACCAACATGCAAATGAGACATTTCGTACGTACAAGATCTCTAAGTAAATAACCAGTTCTCGTTTTCTATAATATTTTTCTTTTTGTTTCATATATTTACATACATCCATACATATATACATACATACATGCAGAGAATTACGAGCATGGGGCTCTTTCCCGTAAGCACAATCATGTTATTACATACATACATACATACTCAGGCTGAACATACATTTTTACCAACATCCAAATCACACATGTGTACGTACAACTATCTTTAGGCACATTTATTTACATATATCCATACATACATAGCCATAACCATATATATATATATATATATATATATATATATATATATATATATATATATATATATATATATATATATATATATATATATATATATATATATATATATATATATATATATATAATATATATATATATATATATATATGTCTTGAATATATTTCAAGACAGTTTATTTCTACGTACATTATGTAAGTGTTATTTTGCATATAGTTTCGTTTATT
>JAXCGZ010020479.1:0-10390 GCA_037179515.1 Halocaridina rubra
CTTTCAATGTAAACAAAACATGGATTCGTTCATTAACAAAATAACAATTATATCAAATATTGTAACAGTATATATATATATATATATATATATATATATATATATATATATATATATATATATATATATATATATATATATATATATATATATATATATATATATATATATATATATATATATATATATATATATAGTGTTCCCCCTCTGTATCGCGTTTCTTGGTTCGCGTTCTTACTGTATCGCGGGGTTTTTTTTTTTTATTATTTATTTTATTTTATGGGTATACGCAAAAATGTTAAAATATTGAAGAAATAAAACTTTTCAATATTTTCATTTTTTTATTGAAAATGTAAATTTACGTTGCTTGATGTTATTTATAAAGTACAGGGTGTTTTTTTAACAGTGCAGGGAGGGTTTATACAGTACGTAAACGTAACAATAATTGTAAAATTCCTATGTATATCACGTCATCATCACATTCACGGTAAGTTTTCCTACCACTTTCATAAAAATTTACGTTGCTTGCTGTTATTTATAATGTAAATGGTGTTTTTTTAGCAGTGCAGGGAGGGTTTATACAGTACGTAATCGTAAAAATAATTGTAATTGAGTATGTCATGTAATTACCACTTCATTCACCGTAATTTTATCTATCACTTTCATATAAATTTACGTTGCATGCTGTTATTTATGAAGTAAAGAGTGGTATGTTAGCAGTACAGGGAGGGTTTATACAGTGTAAACGTAAAAATAAATTAAAATATCTATGTACATATAGACTGATCCTACACGGCGGTTTTCCTGGTTCGCGCCGGGTCCCGGAACCGAACTACCGCGATAAGGGGGGAACACTGTATATATATATATATATATACAATAATCCCTCATGCATCGCAGGGGTTTGGTTCCGGGACCCGCCGCGATAGGTAAAAATCGCGAAGTAGGAACACTATATTTATTATAGGTATTTTACATTTATTTTTGCCTTTACTGTATAAACCCGCCCTGCACTGTTAACAAACCACCCTTTACTTTATTACTAACAGCACGCAAGCGTAAATTTATATGAACATGATATTATGAAGATTGAAAAAAAAAATTAAGAACAAACAGCAAACAAACTTTCGATATAATATCGTCAGGGAAATAGCATGTGGATAATATATATATTTCATTTAAGTTTCCCATGTACAGTACGATATACATTTTCTTTGAAACGAATTGTATACGTTTTCTCTGTCTCTCAGCTGACTTTATTTACGTTAAGATTTCGTGCAGAATGGTCGATAGATAGAATAATGTTTAGAACCAAGGAATATTAATGATACCATAATCTTGAAAATTAAATATACCCCAAATACGGTGAGTAAATAAATATTCTTTGAGTAAGATATTATGCCTGAATAAGCATCAGCTGATACGGAAGCGGCAAAACGTTTTGGTTAAAGGTTCGTTTCCCGCATCATCTCCTTTTCTACCGCTTAAAGCGATCAAATATTATGAAGAGATATGAAAACAAGCATTAAGAACAAACAGCAAACAAGCTTGCGGTATAATATATATATTTCATTTAAGTTTCCCATGTACAGTACAAAATACATTTTCTTTGAAACGAATTGTATACGTTTTCTCTTTCTCTCAGCTGACTTTATTTACATTAAGATTTCGTGCAGAATGGTCGATAGATAGAATAATGTTTAGAACCAAGGAATATTAATGATACTATAATCTTGAAAGTTAAATATACCCCAAATACGGTGAGTAAATAAATATTCTTTGAGTAAGATATTGTGCCTGAATAAGCATCAACTGATACGGAAGCAGCAAAACGTTTTTGGTTAGAGGTTCGTTTTCCTGCATCAGCTCCTTTTCTACCGCTTAAAGCGATCAAATATTATGAAGAGATTTGAAAACAAGCATTAAGAACAAACAGCAAACAAACTTGCGGTATAATATCGTCAGGAAAATAGTGTGCGAGGGTGCATCAGCTGATATGGAAGCGCCAAAACGTTTGCAGATGGAGATTCGCTCTCCTGCATCCTCCTCCTCTTATACCGCTTAATGCAATCAAATATTATGAGGAGAATTAAAAAAAGCATTAAGAACAAACAGCAAACAAACTTTCGATATAATATCGTCATGGAAATAGCGTGCAAGGGTGTATCAGCTGATATGAAAGCGCCAAAACGTTTGCAGATAAAGGTTCATTCAGCTGCATTCTCTTCCTCTTCTACCTCTTAATGCGACTGAATATTATGAAGAGAATTGAAAAAAAGCATTAAGAACTAACAGCAAACAAACTTGCGATATAATATCACCAGGGATATAGTGTGCAAGGGTGAAGCAGCTGATACGGAAGTGCCAAAATGTTTGCAAATAGAGATTTGTTCTCCAGCACCTACTCTTCTACTACCGCTTAATGCGATCGAATATTATAAAGAGAACTGAAAAAAGCATTCAGAACAGCAAACAAACTTTCGATATAATATCATCAGGGAAAAAGCGTGCGAAAGTGCATCAGCTGATACGGAAGCGCTAAAACATTTGCAGATAGAGGTTCGTTCGCCCACATCCTCCTCCTCTTCTACGCTTGATGCGACTGAATATCATGACCAGAATTGAAAAAAAGCATTACGACCAACAGCAAAACAACTTTCAATATAATATCGTCTGGGAAATAGCGTGTAGAATAAATATATATTTCATTTAAGTTTCCTATGTACAGTACGATTTACGTTTTCTTTGTAACGAATTGTATAGTTTTCTTTTTCTCTCAGCTGACTTTCTTTACCTTAATATTTCGTGCAGCATGGTTCATATGTAAAGATGATAGAATAATGTTTAGAACCAAGGAATATTAATACTATAATAATCTCGAAAATTAGATAAACCCCAAAAAGGGTGAGTAATTAAATATTTTATGAGTAAGATATTGTGCTTGAATAGTGATAAGCATCAGCTGATACAGAAGCGGCAAAACTTTTTGGTTAGAGGTTTGTTCTCCCGCATCCTCCTCCTCTTCTATGGTTTAATGCCATTGAATATTATGACGAGAATTGAAAAAAAGCATTAAGACCAAACAGCAAACAAACTTTCGATAAAATATCATCAGGGAAATAGCGAGCGAGGATGCATCAGTTGATACGGAGGCATCAAAATGTTTGCATCCTCGTGCTCAAAAATAGCATAAACCCAGAATATCTGCGATATAAAATAAACAACATGTATCCAGTAGTAGGTTGGCTCATTGCACCAGCTACACTGAAAATTCTTGGATATTCATAACACAGCTTTTATAATCTCTTCATATCTGACAGGTCATTACACTCTCCATCTCTGTTTCTCTATACTTTATGTGTTCTTCGTGCCCAGCCAAGATATAGGCTATTTTATTTTATTAGTTTTTGGCCTGTCTTGGTGTAAGAATATATTTTTTTTTTTGCTTGCCAAAAAAATCCGCGATGCACTGAATTTGTGGTAGGTGAATCGCAAAGAACTCCAACAACTGTCCAGGAGCATGACGATAATATGGTTCGTTCGGTGCACTTCTGCAATATTATCGATGATGCCATGACTCCTTACAAGACCATCTTCGCACAAGAGAAGAAACAGCGACAGCAAGTCACCAATACCATGTTTTTCTCCCCCAAAAAGCAGCCGTCAAGCTGTCATTGGCTGTGGAGTATGTACATGTCATCATCACCTTATTCATGGTAAGCTTACCTATCACTTTCATATAAATTTACGCTTGCGAATTCAGTGCACAGCGGTTTATTTTGGCAAGCTTTTTTTTTTTAATGGGTATAAGCGAGAATCCACGATATGTAGAAAATATAAAAATTTTCAGTACAGTGTTACCCCGGTTATTCGAGATTCTTGGTTCGCGTTCTCACTATATCGCGGTTTTTTTGGATAAATTATAATTTTTGTTATACACAAAAATATTAAAATATTGAAAGAAAAAAAAATTTCAGTATTTTCATTTTTTTTTTATTTACGTTGCGTGCTGTTATTTATAATGTAAAGGGTGTTTCTTTAACAGTGCAGGGAGGGTTTATACAGTACGTAAACGAAAAAATAATTGTAAATGAGTATGTATGTCACATCATTATCACCTCATTCACCGTAATTTTATCTATCATTTTCATAAATATTTACGTTGCTTGCTGTTATTTATAATGTAAAGAGTGTTTTTTTAACAGTGCAGGGAGGGTTTATACAGTACGTAAACGAAAAAATAATTGTAAATGAGTATGTATGTCACATCATTATCACCTCACTCACCGTAATTTTATCTATCACTTTCATAAAAATTTACGTTGCTTGCTGTTATTTATAATGTAAAGGGTGTTTTTTTAACAGTGCAGGGAGGGTTTATACAGTACGTAAACGAAAAAATAATTTTAAATGAGTATGTATGTCACGTCATTATCATCTCATTCACCGTACTTTTATCTATCACTTTCATAAAAATTTACGTTGCTTGCTGTTATTTATAATGTAAAGGGTGTTTCTTTAACAGTGCAGGGAGGGTTTATGCAGTACGTAAACGAAAAAATAATTGTAAATGAGTATGTATGTCACGTCATTATCATCGCATTCACCGTAATTTTATCTATCACTTTCATAAAAATTTACATTGCTTGCTGTTATTTATAATGTAAAGGGTGTTTTTTTAACAGTGCAGGGAGGGTTTATACAGTACGTAAACGAAAAAAAATTGTAAATGAGTATGCATGTCACGTCATTATCACCTCATTCACCGTAATTTTATCTATCACTTTCATAAAAATTTACGTTGCTTGCTGTTATTTATAATGTAAAGGGTGTTTTTTCAACAGTGCAGGGAGGGTTTATACAGTACGTAAACGAAAAAATAATTGTAAATGAGTATGTATGTCACGTCATCATCACATTCACGGTAAGTTTTCCTATCAATTTCATAAAAATCTACGTTGCTTGCTGTTATCTATAATGTTAAGGGTGTTTTTTTTAACAGTGCAGGGAGGGTTTATACAGTACGTAAACGAAAAAATAATTGTAAATTATATGTATGTCACGTCATTATCACCTCATTCACTGTAATTTTATCTATCACTTTCATAAAAATTTACGTTGCTTGCTGTTATTTATAATGTAAAGGGTGTTTTTTTAACAGAGCAGGGAGGGTTTATACAGTGTAATCGTAAAAATATATTAAAATATCTATGTACATATAGGCGGATCCTACTTCGCGGATTTCCTGGTTCATGGTGGGTCCCGGAACCGAACTACCGCGATAAGTGAGGCAACACTGTATTTTTGTTATATTATTGAAAAAGAAAATGTTTTCATTATTTTATTGATAAAAAAAGTATTTTCCACTATAACAATAATAAAACAGAAAAAATAGTAAAAAACATAAATATAAACATGTAACTCTGCACCACAGAAAATACGATATCTGTATCGGTGTTTAGGAAAACGCAAAGGGTCGCACCTACGTGAGATAGTACATACTAAAATTTCCAGTATTTTCATTATTATACTGACAAAAGAAAGTATCTCCAAGCCTAAAAATAATAAAACAATAAAAAATAGTAATAAACATAAATTTAAACATGTAACTCACAGTATTGCATCATGTAAAATACGATACCGGTATCAGCGTTTTGGAAAATGAAAAGGGTTGCACCTACGTGAGCTTGTATATATAAAAATTTCCAGTATTTTCATAATTTTATTGATAAAAAAAAAAGCATTTCCTAGTCTAAAAATAATAATACAGTAAAAAAAAGTAAAAAACATAAATTTAAACATGTAACTCACACTATTGTACTGTACGATAGCGTACACTGTATTGGCGTCTTGGAAAGCACAAAGGGTCGCACATACATGAGATAGTACATGGGATGCTATTGGCTGATGGGTGGGAGGCGATGAATCACGGAACTGTTTTTCTGTATGTTCTGTATCATGGGGTCTGATTGGCTTTTTGATTGAAGCTTCATTCTCTCAGCATCTTCCATTGTCTCGCCTCACCTGTTCAATCTACTTACGTGTGCGCCGTTCGCGTTGTGTTTCTTAATACGTTGTGCTTGTGATTTTGTGAAACTTTTCTATTTAGATCTCTGCAATGTCTCCCGAGCATCCTTCATCTTCTAAGGCTTCTGGTTGTAAGCCCAAGTGGCAAAGGAAGATGTTGACCATAACAGAAAAGGTAAAACTGTAAGATATGCTGAAGGAAGGGAGACAGTTCGCGGATGTCGGCCGCCATTTCAGCATCAACGAATCTACTGTTCGATACATAAAAAAGGACGAGGCAAATATCAGGAAAACAGCGACTATTACTTTTAGTAAAACAGCGAAGAGGGTTGTAACACCCCGCAAAAAGATAATAGTGCGGATGGAAGCTGCTTTGGTCCTGTGGATTGTTGATTGCAGAAATAACATCAGCGTAGACACCAGTATCATACAAACAAAGGTGAAGAAGCTGTATGAGATATTCGCTGCAAACGAACCGGACAACGACAGTGGCGACCGTGAAGAGGAGGAAAAAGAAGAAAAAATCAACGACCCACAACCAGGACCCTCCAGCGACTCTCCACCGAGGAAACAATTGTTCGTTGCAAGCAAGGGATGGTTCGCCAAATTTCAAAAACGCTATGGCCTAAAGAGCGTCTCAGTGCATGGCGAAGTTGCCTCTGCAGATACAGCTGCAGTTGAAGAATATGTAAAGAACAACGTCAAGAAAATTATCGCTGAAGGCGAAAATGCTCCAGAGCAAGTCTTTAACATGGATGAGACTGGGTTATTTTGGAAGAGAATGCCGTCTCTCACTTTTATCTTCACGGAAGAAGCTAAAGCCCAGGGATTTAAAGCAAATAAAGACTACGTTACCCTTGCCATGTGCAGGAATGCTGTGGGTTTTATGTTAAAGCCCGAGTTTATCTACAAGTCTAAGAACCCTAGGGCTTTAAAGAATAAAAACAAGAATCTGCTGCCTGTGTATTGGATGCATAACCCTTAGGCCTGGATCACGAAAAGCCTCACATCGGACTGGTTTCACCAATACTTTATCCCTCAGGTCAGAGTTTATCTTGCGGAAAAGGGCCTTGAATTTAAAGTCCTTCTTTTGATGGATAATACTGGTGGCCATGCAACTGATCTCGAATATGACGGTGTTCAAGTAGAGTTCCTGCCACCGAATACGACATCACTGATTCAGCCTATGGATCAAGGAGTTATTCGTGTGTTCAAGGCCCTCTACACACAAAATGCCCTGGCGAACCAGGATGACTCCATGGTTGGGGACAAAGAATTCGTACTGAAGACACACTGACGTAACTACACGATTGCTATATGCCTTCAAAATACTTAGAATGCAATCAAAGAAATGAAGCCGGCCAAAATCAATACCAGCTGAAAGAAATTGTGGCCCAAAGTCATCTACGACTACAAGAGATTCACTCCTGACAAAGTCCATAACTCCGCAGTTGCGAAAGCTGTGAAGTTAGCTGCATTTCTAGGAGGAGAAGGCTTTAAAGATATGATTCACAAAGAAGTGAATGAAATGACCGACTGCCACTCGCAGCCTTTGACTGATGAAGACATGGAGGAAATGACAAAATCAGCGAGCGAAGAAGAGGAAGAAGAACAACTAGAGGAATTGCACGAAGAAGTCGAAGAACCTGGCCTTACACTCGAACGTCTGGCAGCCATGTATAACGTAGCGAAAGAACTCCAACAACTGTCCAGGAGCATGATGATAATATGGTTCGTTCAGTGCCTTTCTGCAATATTATTGACAATGCCATGACTCCTTACAAGACCATCTTCGCAGAAGAGAAGAAACAGCGACAGCAAGTCACCAATACCATGTTCCTCTCCCCCAAAAAGCAGCCGTAAAGCTGTCATTGGCTGTGGAGTATGTACACGTCATCATCACCTTATTCACGGTAAACTTACCTATCACGTTCATATACAGTGATCCCTCATTTATCGCGAGGGTTAGGTTCCGGGAACCGTTGCGATAGGTGAATTTTCGCGAAGTAGGAACACCTTAAAAAAAAATAATAATAATATATTTTTTTTTAAGATTGTGACACCAGGATAGACCAAAAAATGATAAAACAAAACAGCCTTTATCAGGCTGTAAAGAAAAACAGATGGAGAGTGTAATGAACTGTCAGATGTGAAGGGATTATAAAAGATGTGTAATGAGCATCCAGCTCTCTGCTGGGTTTTAATATACCTCTGCATTACTCTCATGATATCTATTCCAAAAATTCTCGTTAGAAGTTATTATTATTATTATCATTATTTTTAACAATAATTTTCCTTTGATGATGATTGTGGAGATTATTATTATTATTATTAATATCATAATTATTACGAATTTGTAATTAAACCATTATTTTTACAATAAATAATGTAGTTTTGGTTGAATGAACAAGAGTTAATTAAAGATGTCTCTCTCTCTCTCTCTCCAACATTCTTTTCTACCCAACCCCCCCATACTCTCTTTGTCCCAGCCAACTAGGGAGGGGCACTGTACACAGTTATTAAAGTAAATAAACCAACAGATGTACAAACAATGATGAGCCCTTAATAATAATAATAATAATAATAATAATAATAATAATAATAATAATAATGATGATGATAATCTCCACAATCATCATCAAAGGTAAATTATTATTATTGTTGCCAATAATAATAATAATAATAATAATAATAATAATATCTAAGGAGAATTATTGGAATAGACATCATGAAAGTAATGCAGAGGTATATTAAAACCCAGCAGAGAGCTGGAGATTCATTACACATCTTTTATAATCCCTTCACATCTGACAGGTCATTACACTCTCTATCTCTGTTTCTCTTTACAGCATGATAAAGGCTGTTTTATTTTATCATTTTTTGGCCCATCCTGGTGTGACAAAATAATCTAAATTTTTTTTTTTTTTTTTTGCCAAAAAAATCGAGATACAGTGAATTCGCGAGAGGTGCATCGCGATAGAGCGAGGGATTACTGTATATTTACAGCAAAGGGTTTATACAGTAAAGGCAAAAACAAATGTAAAATACCTATGTATATATGGTGCTCCTACTTCGCGGATTTTCACCTATCGCAGCAGGTCTTGGAACCGAACCATCGCGATAAACGAGGGAGCACTGTATATGTATGTATATATATATATATATATATATATATATATATATATATATATATATATATATATATATATATATATATATATATATATATATATATATATATATATATATATATATACAGTAATCCCTCGTTTATTGCGGGGGTTCGGTTCCGGGACCCGCCCGACAGGTGAAAAACTGGAAGTAGGAGCACCATATTTAAAAAAAAATGAATAAATAAAATAAATGATTGTGACACCAGGACGGGCAAAAAAAAGTAAAATAAAACAGCCTTTATTGGGCCTGGGCATGAAGAATACATAAAGTAAAGAGAAACAGAGATGAAGAGTTTGATGACCTGTCAGATGTGAAGGGATTATAAAAGACGTGTAATGAATATCCAATTATCTGCTGGGTATTAATATACCTCTGCATTACTTTCATGCTGACAATTCCAAAAATTCTCCTTAGATATTATTATTATTATTACCATCATTATTGGCGACAATAATTTTCCTTTGATGATGATTGTGGAGATTATTATTATTATTATTGTTATTATTATTATGAATTTGTCATTAAACCACAATTTTTACAAATAATGAAGTTTTGGTTGAATGAACAAGAGTTAATTAAAGATGTTTCTCTCTCTCTCTCTCTCTCTCTCTCTCAGTCAAACAGCAAACAAACTTTCGATATAATATCGTCAGGGAAATAGCATGCAGAGAATATATATATTTAATTTAAGTTTTCCATGAGTACAGTATGATATACGTTTTCTTTGAATGAATTGTATACGTTTTCTTTTTCTCTCAGCTGACAATATTTATGTTAAGATTTCGTGCAGATATATAGAATAATGTTTAGAACCAAGGAATATTAATAATACTATAATCTGGAAAATTAGATAAAACATAAACAACGCAATAGAGAGAGAGAGAGAGAGAGAGAGAGAGAGAGAGAGAGAGAGAGAGAGAGAGAGAGAGAGAGAGAGAGAGAGAGAGAGAGAGAGAGAGAGTTTTTTTTTTTTTTTTTTTTTTTAATTTAAACTTTATTTCCATTTTACAATGGGTATTCGTCAGCCAGGACACGCCCCAACCCCCCACTGTGATGTCCACCCACAGCAGTTCCTGCCAGTAAACAGCTTAAACTCTCGGTCTTGGACGGGGACCGATCTTTCGACCTCGTGAATGCGAAGCCAGAGAGAGTCAAAGTCAAAGTCAAAGTCAAAAACTTTATTCCATCA
>JAXCGZ010020480.1:0-5000 GCA_037179515.1 Halocaridina rubra
TGTCACCTCTTTGTTCTGACCGTCGTCGTCTCTCTTGACCATGGCCTTTTCGTTCTCGCTCGCACCATATGTCACCTTTTCAGCTTGATGGTCGCTGGTTCCTTCGGTTGTCTCATTCACTAGTCCTCCCTGTCGACCTACTGTCATAATCCGTGTGCAAGATCGTCGTGTGCGAGTCACTCTCACGTACTGTACATGGCTTCCTTTCTTGGTACATGTCGACTCCGTGTTCTTCTTTAGGCACCCGAAGCATACCCAAAACTTTAGAGCCACCCTCAGGAGCTCCTTACTCCTTAGCCATGCGAAGCTCCGGCAGGCCTTGAGCAAATGTCTATCATGACACAGTTGGCATAGTTCAGACCCTGTCTCCCTTTCCTTTGCCTTTTCGCACTCTGGTCCATCTCCATTGCCTCTGGTTTCCCTTGAAGACCCACGACCAGTGTCAATTCTTGCCAACACATCCCATGTTCGGATAATGCCCATCTGCTCTGTAATGTACCTTATGAGATCTGTTGCTCCACAGGGGCTTCCTGTGTTATTCTCTTTCATTTGGGACATCATTCCAAACTCAAATGACATTTTCACAGGCAATTGACCCCTGGCATCCTTGATCAGTCTGATTTCAGTGTCGCAATCATTCCTTGCCTCCCGCATCAGTCCTTCTCACACTTCCATCAACTGCACTTGCAGTTCGTCGAGCCGAAGAGCATTCCCAAGTCTGTTCATCACTGGACCTGCTCGCAATTGGGCAGCTCCTGTGGGTTCCACTAGCCATGATTGGGCCGGAATAGCGTTTCTTCTGGCTTCTGCATCTGTTTGTTGCTTCTCCCTCTCTCGTTCTTTCTTGCCCTGTTGATCCTCACCCTCGTGGTTCCCTTCGCCGTCTGCCTTTCCTCTTTTGCTCGTGCTCGTATCACTCCTTGTTCTCCTCGGGCCTTCTTCCACCAGTTCTATTCCGTGCACCCGCTCCTTCCTTAGCAGCCATGCATCATTGTTCCACTGCTCCTGCATTATCTGTTCGGCTATGCCTCTGATGGATTCCTTGGCGTACTCCAAGACACTGATCATCAGGGCTTCCTCTGTTGCTGTCGGTAGCTTCTTCATCGGCTCCTGTGCCTCGCCTGTCAGTTCTTCATGCCGTTCATTCACATGTATCTCTATATCTGTTCTTGTAATTATCTTGGCATCTTGCTTCTTGCCTTCAGTTGTCGTCCACATCCTAGGCCTTCCCTTTTCTATATTCGATTTCCTATTCTTAACGTTTGCCTCCATTTCTTATTCGGGTAAGCGATCTGCCTCTTTCCTCAGTCGGACTAAGCTGACGCTGCGAATGGATAACCTTAACTCCACTTTTACCATTACAGAAGGGCAATTTCAACTCCGCTTTGGTTAGTCAACAGGTCCTGCACTGTGGAGGGGTACCTCAACTTCGCTTCCTATATTGCGGATGGAAAAACCTCCTACTTTCACACCACTGTAGCACTGCGGTGGGATATCCCAACTCCGATTCCCACGTTGCGGAGCGAAAACCTCCTACGTTCATACCATTGTAGCTAACTTACCACTGCAGCATGGCGTATGGACTGTACCTAACTTACCACTGTAGCATTCCAGAGGGATACCTCTACTCCGCTTCCCACATTATAAAAGGAAAACCTCCTATGTTCATACCACTGTAGCGCTGCGGAGAGATACCTCAACTCTGCTTCCCTCTTTGTGGAGGGAAAACCTCCTCCGTACTTACCACTGTAGCTAACTTACCACTGTAGCATTCCGT
Source organism: Halocaridina rubra (assembly GCA_037179515.1). Taxonomy (NCBI): domain Eukaryota; kingdom Metazoa; phylum Arthropoda; class Malacostraca; order Decapoda; family Atyidae; genus Halocaridina; species Halocaridina rubra. The sequence goes on from JAXCGZ010020480.1 coordinate 1,778, forward strand.
AGGAATATCTCAACTCCGGTTTCCACATTGCGGAGGGAAACCCCCTCCGTTCTTACACTGTAGCAAACTTACCACTGTAGCATTGCGGAGGAACACCTTAACTCCGTTCTCATGTTGCTGAGGGACAACCTCCTCCTTTCATACCACTGTAGCTTACTTACCACTGTAGCACTCCAGAGAGATATCTCACCCTCCGGTTCCCACGTTGCGGAGGGAAAACCTCCTCTGTTCTTACCACTGTAGCAAACTTACCACTGTAGTTTTGCAGAGGAACACCGTAACTCTGCTCTCATGTCATGGAGGGACAACCTCCTCTGTTCATACCACTGCAGCTTACTTAACACTGTAACACTGCGGAGGGACACCTGAACTCTGCTCCCACATTGCAGAGGGAAAACCTCATCCGTTTTTACCACTGTAGCAGCGCGGAGGGATTCCACAACTCCACTTCCCACGTTGCAGAGGGAAAGCCTCCTCCGTTTCTACCACTGTAGCTTACTTACCACTGTAGCACTGCGGAGGGACACCTGAACTCTGCTCCCACGTTGTGGAGGGAAAGCCTCCTCCGTTCAAACCACTGTAGCTTACTTACCACTGTAGCACCGCGGAGGGGCACCTGAACTCCACTCCCATGTTGCGGAGGGAAAACCTCCTCCGTTCACACTACTGTAGCACTGCGGAGGGACACCAGAACTCCGCTCCCATGTTGCGGAGGGAAAACCTCCTCCGTTTCTACCACTGTAGCAGCGTGGAGGGATTCCACAACTCTACTTCCCACTTTGCGTAGGGAAACCTCCTCCGTTTCTACCACTGTAGCTTACTTACCACTGTAGCACTGCGGAGGGACACCTGAACTCCGCTCCCATGTTGCGGAGGGAAAACCTCCTCCGTTCAAACCACTGTAGCTTACTTACCACTGAAGCACTGCAGAGGGACACCTGAACTCCGCTCCCACGTTGCGGAGGGAAAACCTCCTCCATTCATACTACTGTAGCCAACACGTCATGCACCTAGTAACCGATAGCATTTAGAACAGACTTTGCAAGTACATGAATATGAGCCCTACTAATTTGTCTCAATTCTACTGTTAAGATAAATATCTCCTAACTGCATCAACCTTTACAATATACCAATTACGTAATAACCTGACAATTTCCTTACTGCTATTGTACATTACTCAAATCCGGCTAATTACTTGGCTTCATGGGCTGTTGCTTATACCTTTAATGCTCTTCAATCTGTCCTTCACTCTCCCTCTAGGTATAAGCACTCTCCCGGTTGCAATAATTAATTTTTTAGGTCTGCTGAGACCTTCAACACAACTCACAACAATGGTCAATCAGTAATCACTATGTTCACCTTTATTATTCACCTTTGTTGAAATATATCCCGTAATAACCTGACAATTTCCTTACTGCTATTGTACATTATTCAAACCCAGCTAATTACTTGGCATCATGAGCCGTTGCTTATACCTTTAACATTACTCAAATCCAACTAATTACTTGGCTTCATGAGCCGTTGCTTATACCTTTAATGCTCTTCAATCTGTCTTTCACCCTCCCTCTAGGTGTAAGCACTCCCCCCGTTGCAATAATTAATTTTTAGGTCTGCTGAGACCTTCAACACAATTCACAACAATGTTCAATCAGTAATCACTATGTTCACCTTTCTTATTCACCTTTGTTGAAATATATCCCGTAATAACCTGACAATTTCCTTACTGCTATTGTACATTACTCAAATCCAGCTAAGTGCTTGGCATCATGAGCCATTGCTTATACCTTTAACATTACTCAAATCCAGCTAATTACTTGGCTTCATGAGCCATTGCTTATATCTTTAATGCTCTTCAATCTGTCATTCACTCTCCCTCTAGGTGTAAGCACTCCCCCCGTTGCAATAGTTAATTTTTAGGTCTGCTGAGACCTTCAGCACAACTCAAAACAATGTTCAATCAGTAATCACTATGTTCACCTTTATTATTCACCTTTGTTGAAATATATCCCGTAATAACCTGACAATATCCTTACTGCTATTGTACATTACTCAAATCCAGCTAATTACTTGGCATCATGAGCCGTTGCTTATACCTTTAACATTACTCAAATCCAGCTAAACACTTGGCTTCATGAGCCGTTGCTTATACCTTTAATGCTCTCCAATCTGTCCTTCACTCTCCCTCTAGGTGTAAGCACTCCCCCCGTTGCAATAATTAATTTTTAGGTCTGCTGAGACCTTCAACACAATTCACAATAATGTTCAATCAGTAATCACTATGTTCACCTTTATTATTCACCTTTGTTGCCGCCGGCACACTCTCTACAATGCCGTATTCATCTGTTCCTCCATACACCAGCTCTCAGGTAATCCTCTGTCTATCACAATTCTTAAATTATCCCTTACCTGGGCTGAGACTCATCTCTCTATTAGCCGCTGAAATGTATTATGTGAATTTTATTTTGGGGGGTTGAAATTTCGTGTTTAACTCCGTAGACTTTTGCGTCGCTTTGAAGTTCTCTAATATGCTCGTCCCCAGTATATTTCGTTCACGGTCGCTCACCACTCTGACTCATTTAAACTGATTACTTCGTTGCCTTAGTCTCTCCACTGTGACGTAGTCTAGCGGTCGTCTCCTAAGCATTTGGTCTTCATCATCTCCCTCTAGGTTTTACGGAAACTATTGACGCCTTTAAGGCAGTCAAATTTATTAGTAAGTGATAAAGGAAAGGGACATATCGCAGACTCGTCTTTATAGGTACGGTTTGCCTAGAAGCCATAAAACAACAACTATTAATAATTGAATATATTATACAAATCTACATTACACAGGCGTATTTAGTTAATGTCATCATCCTTACTCTCTATTTATTATTTTAATGCTACATTTTAATTCTTACAAGTTAATGCAGTTAGCTTCTCATAACTTACGTAATTGAGGCCCAGAGTGAATCCTCTGATTATTACGTCTGCTCTCGACTCCAGTCAATCTCTGTTTGCCTCTTCTCTTATAAAGAATGTCAGTGTATCAATTATGCTTACTAAGCTAGAAAAAGGGCCTGTAGGGTCTATATTGACACTCCGTGGCGCCTCTCTCTCTCTGTATATATATATATATATATATATATATATATATATATATATATATATATATATATATATATATATATATATATATATATATATATATATATATATATATATAGTTGCTGCTCTCTCTCTC
>JAXCGZ010020481.1:0-10328 GCA_037179515.1 Halocaridina rubra
AATAAATAAATAAATAAAATAAACAAAAAAATAAATAAAGATAAAATAACAATATTAATCATAACTATAATAATAATAATAATAATAATAATAATAATAATAATAATAATAATAATAATAATAATAATAATAATAATAATAATAATAATAATAATAATAATAATAATAATAATTAATAATAAAATCATTATTATTATTTTCAATATTATTATTACTATTATTATTATTATTATTATTATTATTATTATTATTATTATTATTATTATTATTATTATTATTATTATTATTTTTATTATTATTATTATTATTATTATTATTATTATTATTATATATATATATATATATATATATATATATATATATATATATATATATATATATATATATATATATATATATATATATATATATATATATTATTATCATTATTTCATATATATATATATATATATATATATATATATATATATATATATATATATATATATATATATATATATATATATATATATATATATATATATATATATATATATATATTATTATTATTATTATTATTATTATTATTCCCCCTTACAAGGAGGAATGAGGCCATGTGCATATGTATTATTATTATTATTATTATTATTATTATTATTATTATTATTATTATTATTATTATTATTATTATTATTATTATTAGTGAATGAGAATGTAATTTTATAAGATCTGTTATGAGATACATTAAAATCGGTTTACAGTGTTAGAGAAAAGATTAGGAATAGAATTGCTGCGATTTTTTTTTTCACATAGTATAAGGATTATATATTTGAAACATATAAAACCCCGGATATTATTTGGAAATGCCTCTCCAGAAGACAAGACAACATTAGAAATAAGGATATAAAGCACATTGAAGGTCATACTTCACGGCAGAGGCTTTTAAAACGTGATCACTTCCTATGTGCTGTGAGACGTACACAATCGAATGGCACATACATATATGTAGTTTACTTTCGAAATATCAAGAAATTACCTGCGATCGAGCACGATCGGGTGTCTTGGGGAATTCATTGAAACTCCTCCCAAATTTCAACTGAAATACTTGATTCAGTATATATAGGCTAGATGAGGAGGTAGAAGGGTATTTACCTCAGCTGCCAAGAGGAGGGACTCTCCTCCCAGTATTTATGTTTGGATAGTAGGAAAAAGGAACGAGAAGAGACTGAGGCTTTTTGTATGGCAAATATCTTTTGTCACGGACCTACAAAACTACAATCGCATTGAACAACTGCTGCCGATCTTCAACTGCAATAGTCCTTTGAAAACAATGATAAAAAAAACCACCCACAATTTCTTCAATAAAAAGAAACAAACTGCCTAATGAAAAGTGAGCTGATATACACTGATTGGAGGCAGTAGGGAATAATACAAGAACAGAGAATAGATTATACTAAAATGGCATCCAGGAATTATACTTGGTAACTAAAAAAAAATAATAATAAAAATCAGCATACTTCAAGCAGCTGTATTAAACAAAAAAATCAAAATTCAAACAGCACACGTCAGAGAGAAGTAAACAGGAGTATATTCTACAAAGAATAATCCAGTTATCACAATTCTTAGACAAATCGTAGAAACACACTCCAGGATACACACTTCACCACAAACAAAATATTTGCTCCAAATGGCAGTTAAGTGCTTCGTACAAATAGGCTAATGACAGGATACAGAGATAAATTAAGAGGATTTAGGCTAGTGTGGGTGTGTGTGTGTGGGTGTGTGAGAACATCCGAGAATTGGAAGCTACATCATAACATACTACAGGAGACATAACTGGCCGTAAACTAATCGGCAAAAATGGAATTTCTGAAAACATGATGACTATCAGACAAAAAATCAACGGAAGACCTTACCGCGTTAGATGTTTGTGACTGAAATGAACAAATCTCAATCTATGTAAGCATCAAATATAATCAAATAAACACATAAACATATGTGAAAACATGAATCATATTTTACCCCGACTGGGACTCGAACCTAGGACACATAATTACTATGCCAAGAAGCTACCAACTACACCACAGAAGATTAAAAGTGAAACAAACCTTACAGCCTTATCTGTTTTACTAGGAATGAGCACACTCTATTTTAATGCAACTTAGTTAATATTACAGTTTCCCGCAACTTCACTCGTGGCTTTGTTTTCGCATTTAATTCAAATCTCAATCTAAATAGGCATCAACTATAATCAAATAAACACATTAACATAAGTGAAAACATGAATCATATCTTACCCCGACTGGGATTCGAACCTAAAACACATAATTACTGTGCGAAAACGAAGCCACAAGTGAGGTTGGGGGAAACTGTAATATGAACAGAGTGGCATTTAGATGCATTCATTCCTAATATAGCAGACAAAGCTGTAAGGTTTGTTACCCTTTTAACCTGTGGTGTAGTTGGTAGCGCCTTGGGACAATAATTATGGGTCCTAGGTTCGAGTCCTAGTTAGGGTAAAAAAAGATTCATGTGTTCACATATGTTAATGTGTTTATTTGATATATATATATATATATATATATATATATATATATATATATATATATATATATATATATGTGTGTGTGTGTGTGTGTGTGTGTGTGTGTGTGTGTGTGTGTATGTGATTACCTGATTGTGTTTACGGGAAAGAGCCCAAAGCTCGTATCTTCCCGTCTCCTGATCGGTTCCATTTTAGACTTAGTGATACTTATCACACCTGTCCTTAAAACTATGGATTGAGATAGCATTAACTACCTCCTCGTTTAGCCAATTCCAGTTATCAACTACTCTTACACTGAAAAAGTATTTCCTTACATCCTGCAAAGAAGTTTTCTTACGAAGCTTCAAACTATGACCTCTAATTCTAGAGTTAGCCATATCAAAATATCGATCCCTATCCACTCTATCATAACCATGAAGGAATTTAAAGACTGTCACCATATCCCCCCCTCACTCTTCTAGCTTCAAAGATGGTAAGTCTAATTCCCTCAGCCTCTCATCATAACTGAGATTGCGTATTTCTGGCACCAGTTTCGTGGCATGTCTTTGAAGTTTTTCAGGCTTAGCAATGTGGTTTTTCAAGTGTGGATTCCAAAAGGGGGCTGCATATTCGAGTTTTATCCTCACATATGTTACATAAATATTTCTGAACATTTCCTTGTTCATGTGCCTGAAGGCTACCCTTACATTTGATAAGAATGCATATGCTGCCCTTACTATGCCATTTATGTGTATTTCTGGAGACAAATCTGCCAGTATGTTTACTCCTAGATCTCTCTCATTTTCTGTCTCTTGAAGTTGTACTCTAGCCACCGAGTAGTCAAGCTTGGGCCTTCTTGCACTTGTACCCATTCTCATTACCTTACATTTTGAAGTATTGAATTTCATTAGCCACTTTTCTGACCACTCATGCAGATTATTTAGATCTTCCTGAAGTTCTCTACCATTGTTCTCGTTTTTTACTTTCTTCACAATCTTTGCATCATCTGCAAACATATTCATGAATGAATTTACAGACTCTGGTAGGTCATTTACATATACAAGGAACAAAAGTGGCCCTAAATCTGAACACTGTGGAACTCCACTACTAACTCTTCTCCATTCAGACACTGAGTGTCTTACTCTAACCCTCTGTTCCCTTCCTTCTAAGTAAGTTTTTATCCATTCCAAAACATTTCCACCTATTCTAGCCATTGCTTGCAGCTTCCTAATAAGTCTCCCATGTGGAACAGTGTCAAACGCTCTCTGGAAGTCTGGGAATATGCAATCTGCCCAGCCCTCTCTTTCCTGTAAGATTCGGCTTACCTCATCATAGAATTCTAATAAGTTTGTTATTGTTGATCTACCTTCTCTGAAGCCATGTTGCCTCACTGACAAAAAGTTGAAGGATTCCAAGTGAGGAGAGATATGTTTCCTTAGTAGTTTCTCCATAACTTTGCAAACTATGCTGGTCAAGGAAACTGGTCTATAGTTCAGAGCCGTAGCCCTCCTTCCCTTTTTGAAGATAGGTATCACATTTGCTTGTTTCCAGCATCTTGGAATCTCCCCTGACTCCAGTGACTTTTTAAATATGATACTTAGTGCCAATGATATTGAGTTTGCGCATTTTTTAAGCACATGAGGGGATATGTCATCAGGACCTGTAGCTTTATGAACATCTAAATCCATCAGCGCTTTGCATACCTCTGTGGCTGTAAGGTTGATGTTCTCTAATACCGGCCCTTGAATTCTATCTCTGCAATCTGAGGGGGTGGGGTATTTTCTACTGTAAATACTGACTGAAACTCATTGTTCAGTTCTTTGCAGATCTCTTCATCCGTCTCGGTGATGCTTCCATCCGCTCTCTTTAGCCTTAAAACCTGTTCTTTTACCATCAGTTTTCCTCTGATAAAGCTGTGGAAGAGCTTGGGAATTTCTTTAGCCTTCCTGGTGATGTCCCTCTCATAGTCTCTCTCTGCCTCTCTCATTTTACTTAGGTAGTCATTTCTTGCTCTTTTATAGGTTTGCCAGGCATTTATGTTTTTTATCCTCCTATACCTTTTCCAGCATTTTTCTCTCCACTCCTTAGCTCTATTACACTCATTATCGAACCATTTCTCTCTGGCATGAATTACACCTACTTTGGTGACAGGTGTGTGTGTGTGTGTGTGTGTGTGTGTGATTACCTAATTGTGATTACCTAATTGTGTTTACGGGAAAGAGCCCAAAGCTCGTATCTTCCCGTCTCCTGATCGGTTCCATTTTTAGACTTAGTGATACTTATCATACCTGTCCTTAAAACTATGGATTGACATAGCATTAACTACCTCCTCGCTTAGCGAATTCCAATTATCAACTATTCTTACACTGAAAAAGTATTTCCTTACATCCTGCAAACAAGTTTTCTTACGAAGCTTCAAACTATGACCTCTAGTTCTAGAGCCAGCCATATCGAAATATCGATCCCTATCCACTCTATCATAACCATGAAGGAATTTAAAGACTGTCACCATATCCCCCCTTACTCTTCTAGCTTCGAGTGATGGCAAGTCTAATTCCCTCAGCCTCTCATCATAACCGAGATTGCGTATTTCTGGCACCAGTTTCGTGGCATGTCTTTGAACTTTTTCAAGCTTAGCTATGTGCTTTTTCAAGTGCGGATTCCAAAAGGGGGCTGCATATTCGAGTTTTGGCCTCACATAAGTTACATAAATATTTCTGAACATCTCCTTGTCCATGTGCCTGAAGGCTACCCTTACATTTGATAAGAATGCATATGCTGCCCTTACTATGCCATTTATATGTATTTCTGGAGACAAATCTGCCAGTATGTTTACTCCTAGATCTCTCTCATTTTCTGTCTCTTGAAGTTGTACTCCAGCCACCGAGTAGTCAAGCTTGGGCCTTCTTGCACTTGTACCCATTCTCATTACCTTACATTTTGAGGTATTGAATTTCATTAGCCACTTTTCTGACCACTCATGCAGATTATTTAGATCCTCCTGAAGTGTGTGTGTGTGTGTGTGTGTGTGTGTGTGTGTGTGTGTGTGTGTGTGTGATTACCTAATTGTGATTACCTAATTGTGTTTACGGGAAAGAGCCCAAAGCTCGTATCTTCCCGTCTCCTGATCGGTTCCATTTTTAGACTTAGTGATACTTATCATACCTGTCCTTAAAACTATGGATTGAGGTAGCATTAACTACCTCCTCGCTTAGCGAATTCCAATTATCAACTACTCTTACACTGAAAAAGTATTTCCTTACATCCTGCAAACAAGTTTTCTTCCGAAGCTTCAAACTATGACCTCTAGTTCTAGAGCCAGCCATATCGAAATATCGATCCCTATCCACTCTATCATAACCATGAAGGAATTTAAAGACTGTCACCATATCCCCCCTTACTCTTCTAGCTTCGAGTGATGGCAAGTCTAATTCCCTCAGCCTCTCATCATAACCGAGATTGCGTATTTCTGGCACCAGTTTTGTGGCATGTCTTTGAACTTTTTCAAGCTTAGCTATGTGCTTTTTCAAGTGCGGATTCCAAAAGGGGGCTGCATATTCGAGTTTTGGCCTCACATAGGTTACATAAATATTTCTGAACATTTCCTTGTCCATGTGCCTGAAGGCTACCCTTACATTTGATAAGAATGCATATGCTGCCCTTACTACGCCATTTATATGTATTTCTGGAGACAAATCTGCCAATATGTTTACTCCTAGATCTCTCTCATTTTCTGTCTCCTGAAGTTGTACTCCAGCCACCGAGTAGTCAAGCTTGGGCCTTCTTGCACTTGTACCCATTCTCATTACCTTACATTTTGAGGTATTGAATTTCATTAGCCACTTTTCTGACCACTCATGCAGATTATTTAGATCCTCCTGAAGTTCTCTACCATTGTTCTCGTTTTTTACTTTCTTCACAATCTTTGCATCATCTGCAAACATATTCATGAATGAATTTACAGACTCTGGTAGGTCATTTACATATACAAGGAACAAAAGTGGCCCTAAAACTGAACCCTGTGGAACTCCACTACTAACTCTTCTCCATTCAGACACTGAGTGTCTTACTCTAACCCTCTGTTCCCTTCCTTCTAAGTAAGTTTTTATCCATTCCAAGACATTTCCACCTATTCTAGCCATTGATTGCAGCTTCCTAATAAGTCTCCCATGTGGAACAGTGTCAAACGCTTTCTGGAAGTCTAGGAATATGCAATCTGCCCAGCCCTCTCTTTCCTGTAAGATTTGGCTTACCTCATCATAAAATTCTAATAAGTTTGTTACTGTTGATCTTCCTTCTCTGAAGCCATGTTGCCTCACTGACAAAAAGTTGAAGGATTCCAAGTGAAGAGAGATATGTTTCCTTAGTAGTTTCTCCATAACTTTGCAAACTATGCTGGTCAAGGAAACTGGTCTATAGTTCAGAGCCGTATCCCTCCTTCCCTTTTTGAAGATAGGTATCACATTTGCTTGTTTCCAGCATCTTGGAATCTCCCCCGACTCCAATGACTCCTTAAATATGATACTTAGTGCCACTGATATTGTGTTTGCGCATTTTTTAAGCACATGAGGGGATATGTCATCAGGACCTGTAGCTTTATGAACATCTAAATCCATCAGCGCTTTGCATACCTCTTTGGCTGTAAGGTTGATGTTCTCTAATACCGGCCCTTGAGCTTCTATCACTGCAATCTGAGGGGGTGGGGTATTTTCTACTGTAAATACTGACTGAAACTCCTTGTTCAATTCTTTGCAGATCTCTTCGTCCGTCTCAGTGATGCTTCCATCCGCTCTCTTTAGCCTTAAAACCTGTTCTTTTACCTTCAGTTTTCCTCTGATAAAGCTGTGGAAAAGCTTGGGATTTTCTTTCGCCTTCCTGGTGATGTCCCTCTCATAATCTTTCTCTGCCTCTCTCCTTTTACTTAGGTAGTCATTTCTTGCTCTTTTGTAGGTTTGCCAGGCATTTATGTTTTTTCTCCTCCTATACCTTTTCCAGCATTTGTCTCTCCACTCCTTAGCTCTTTTACACCCATTATCGAACCATTTCTCTCTGGCATGAATTACACCTACTTTGGTGACAGGTATGCAGCAATCTACAATCTTCCCATATTTCTCACAAAAGATGTCATACATTTCTTGTACAGATTTGTTGTAAAATAAGGTTCTCCAGTCAATAACTGCAAAAAGCTCATTCATTTTGATGTAATCTCCTTTCTGATAGTTCCTCCTCATGTCCTCAGTGCCTCTACTCTCAGGAAGAATGTCTTCAATGATATACTCCATCAACAACACACAGTGGTCACTCTTTCCAATTGGTGGTTCATACTCAATATTTTCAATATCCAACACATTATCTGTGAACACTAGATCAAGTAGTGATGGCTCATCCCCACCCCTGGCTCTTGTTGGTTCCATTACATGTTGGTGTAGGAAATTCCCTTGTACGCAATCTAGGAATCTTGCCCCAAAGGAGTCCTCACCACTGTGTGGGTCAAGATTTATCCAATCTATCTCTTTATGATTAAAGTCTCCCATAATCAAAATCCTACATTTTTTCTCCCGCGCCATGTTAACAACTGAGTTTATGACTTCAATCGTACCTATATGACTTTCCTCATAAATTTCAAGCCTATTTTGGTTCCTTGGTGGGTTGTATACAACAGTTATTATAATGCTCTCTGACCCAGTATTTATGCGAGCAACAAGAAATTCCCTGAACTCACTTTCTATAGCCAAGTTTATCTCTTCAACTTGAATCCTCTCACTTATGAGCAGTGCTATCCCTCCACCAGTCCTCTCAGATCTTTCGACCCTTAGTATTCTGAAGCCCTTAGGAAAAACTGTGACACTGTTTATGTCCTCACTCAACTTAGTCTCTGTAATTGCTACTATATCTGCCTTACTGTTGTGAATCCTATCTTTTAATTCTACTGCCTTACCAGCTAATCCATCAGCATTTGTGTATAACAATCTTAATGAGGCCCCATCCCCTGATCTTCTGTCATTATCTTCTTTATCTCCCCTTTGTCTGGAAGTATTCCGTAACGAAAATTTTTCTTCTCTTCTTCATTTCTTTCATCATTTAACCTTCTTGCCTCTTGCAACAAGTTTTTGATCTTTCCCATCTCTTCCTGTGTTCTGTATCGTCTAATGAACACTTCTTTGCATTCTTGAAGGTCTTTTAGACTTTTTTTTCTCAACAATATTTCCCTACATGTCTCCCCTCTCTCAAAGGTTACTTTTGTTGGTCTCGGCTTTCCTTCCCTCGAATATTTACCTAGTTGGTGTATGTTTACAATATCCTCAGGACCACATACTACTCCAAGCTTTCTTATCAGGTCTACAACCCTAGCTTTATTTTCTTCAAGTCTCCCCTGCCATGTTGGCTCCTGGGATTCACTTATGCCTGAGATTACCACTGTCTTCTCCTTATCAAGTGCCTGTCTGATGAGTGGGTTTGCCCTTTCCATCACAACGTCTTTCATTTTTTCGATTACTGTCTCTTTATAGTCAACTGTTTGTATGTTTTCCAGTGCCACCACCTTTACAGCCTCTTTTACTGCCACATTCCCCTTTAGTGCATCAGCAAAGGACGTTTTCATGGCATCATTTTCCATATTCAGCTCCTGGAACTCTTTTCTGAACTGTTCAATGTTTTCCTTAATCTGAACATTCCAAGCAGCAATCTCGTCTCTCTCAGAAGATAGCAGTGAACTAACATCTAATTCCTTTAGGTTGTCATTTAGCTGTTTGTTTTTATCTTCTTGATTAGAAATTCTAGATTCTAGTTGACTCTTTTCCCCTTCCAGCTTCTTTATTCTTTTTTCTAGTTCCTTTCTCTCCTGCCCTTGTGCTTTATTTGCTTCCTCCAAAGATCTTATTTGTTCTCTGAGTGTTTCATTCTCTTTCATTTCTCCATCCATATTCCGAATTTTATCATCAAGGCTTGTAACCATTTCCTCTAACTTCTTGATTCTCTGTTTAAGTCCTCTGATGACTACCCCTTCTCCTGCCCCATGGGTGGGAGAGGTTTGGGACAGAGATGGCTTCATTTTTATGTTCTCCCTCTCACAGAATATAGAAAGAAGACGAGAAAAAAAAAAAAAAAAAAAAAAAAAAGAGAAAAACTTCTAATTTACCTTCACACAGAATTTTTATATCTCCATATAAGTGCTATTTAGTGACTCAGTTTGTCTCCTTTCTGGTAACACACATCTTAACTTAAAAACTTGACCATGGTAATTTACGTATAAAAAGAAAAAGAAAAACAAAAGTCAAACCTGAAGGAAAATTCGAATTTGTGTTCGAGGTGGCACCCACCTGTTTCTGTTATATATTCTTCCTAACTGATAAACTGACTTGCTAACCAAGATATGTTATCACGGGATTTAGACTTTACATTTAACTCAATATATATACAAAATAACAAAATAGCAAACGAGAAAGCTAAAAGAAAAGCAAAAAAAAAAAATGAAGAAAATAGGACTGCTGTACTACTTGGCAACTTAACTCAGTACTGTTGACGGGTGGGTATTTGGTAATTTTTTTTTCTTTTATTATTCAATTTTTTCGTGTATCAAACTAACTAACTAGTTAATATAAATGGGAAGGATACTGTTTTTAACAATATATAGAACCACAGGATCAGGTAAAACGGCTCAAGAGCTTTCCCCAGTTTACACAAAAAATTAGGTAATGTGGTGTGAGGCTCCACGTCTGGCAACTCTTCTAGATTTCCCTCAAGGCAGAAACTGGACGGCAGCTTCTCTCTCTTCTCACGAAAAAGTTCTCAATTTTTTTCCTTTAATATGAACAGTCTCGCCTTA
>JAXCGZ010020482.1:0-5000 GCA_037179515.1 Halocaridina rubra
AACCCCTGATGTCCGTTTTGTCACTTTCCAACTTGTGTGCTTTAGCAATCAATTACCTGGGCTCCTAATTTGAATTATTCTCTATTTTACCGTAATATTTACGACCGTTTCTTAACCTGTCCGTACTTTAACACAGCATTTTTTTTCATGAAATGACTATAGATTTATTAATGCAAAAATAAAACTATAAGTATCAGTAGAACGAAGAGATATTTGTGTGATGAGTCCCCTCTTTTTATACACATGCATATACAATGACCGCAGTCTCCCTTTTAAGGGGGTGGCCGAGTCAAACCACACATTCAGCATGAGCCAAACACTGTGATCACTCCCATTAACGCCTTGCGGATAAAAGGTTGCCACAGTTTCCCTCCACCATCCTGTTGGGGTCATCTATAGAATAAGTGAACAAGGATATACTGCCGTGAAGCCCGACAGCCGCAGCTGGCTTTATATGACTGAATGAATATCGTCAAAGAGAATGAAAATTAAAATGAAATGAATGGACATTAAAAATTCTCTCTCAGTTACCTCAGACGTGAATAAACAGACTATTAGAACCAAAGGCATGTCATCAGACACATGCAAAAAATAAAACATCAGATCTCTGACAATGTGGAAAGAAGATTAGAAAATAAACAGAGAAGACGTCATTTTGGACTTGGCATAAAGTGGACTGTCAACAGAGCATTTGAATGCAAGATAAGATGAAAGGAACACGAACATACGAACATTCTATTTAGATTACTTTATTTGTTTATATACGTGGATAAACAACTATTTATAGTATAAACTTAGTTATTATGATTTGTATTTTTATTTTGTCTCTACTACTTTATGGGGAGAATGTACATGATTTTTTCTCTTATTTTTTTGTACTTTTAATGTTTCATTTTAGTGTTTTTATTTAATTTAGGTGCTAAGATTGTATCCAGATTTGTTTTTGAATGAAATTTCTCTCCAAAAAATTAACTGAGTATGAATAAAAATAGCAAAAGAAGTTTTTTATTTTAAATTTTAATGTAAAATACTCAAGTGATGTATAGAAACAAAGTAAAAAATTATCACAGGTTCTTGCTCTTTTGAAAATTTAAATATAAGATGATTTAAGATTACTAAAATCGTTTAGGATTTTTCGATCAAGGAATAGAAATTTAGGTCCAGAGAAGCGGATGAAACTAGGGAGACATTTGCAGTAGAATCGAGCTTAAAATTTTGTAATATTTTAGTGCGAATAATGGGGACAGCGGTAGCACAGTAGTTAGAGCACTTGACTCAAGAAGTGACAGACCTACGATCGAAGCCTCTGTGGGGCGTTAGGATAGGCTTTCAACCCTGATTCCCCAGCTTCAACTTGTCTCTGTCCACCCCATAATGGGGTTTAATAGTGACACAAAAAGGCCAAAAAAAAAACAAAACATTCTAGTGTTAAGAATGAATACTTCATTGTTAGAAATAGCCAACATAGTACTTTGATGATAGAGCATTTTCTTAAATTTTTTCCTTAGTTTTAAAATCAAAGCAAACCTACAAAAATACGTGATTATGTCTCGAGCTTTCAAATGGTGCATCGATATATGAAAACTATAAATTAATCATGAAGAAATGAATAAAGACTTTAGTTTTCAGACTCTTTATTCTTGATCATTGTAAGAGCAAGAAGACCGTTGTAAGAGTAAGAGGAAGACCATTATAAGAGTAAGAATAAGAAGACAGTTTCTGCCTTTGTTTGTGAAACCGTTAATTTAACAGGCTTGATAGGTATATCAGTAGCTGTGTGGAGACGGTGTTGAACAGTATTTCCGTAAGCTCAGCTTTCGAAAAGGGGAAATAATTTTGCTGTCTGTATTGGAAGGAAATCGCTCCTAGAACTAAGAGACCAAAAAATGCATCTAATGGGGGTACCGTAAGGCTTGGTACGTGGACCACCTCTCTTCTTAAAAGATATAAAGTGGAAATGATATAATTTTTTTAAAGCCTTCCTGAATGTGTTTTCAGACGTTCGTAGTATTATAAAAATTAAGGTAATTATATTTCATTTTTCTTTTGAGATTATCATCGCTATCTTCATTTACAAATTAATTTTAAATTTAGTGATAAATGTCATTGCTTTAATATCAGGTAAAATCATATCTGGGAACGGCTTTAGGTGTTCATATAGTTTTATAAAAAGAAATATAGAAAAGACTAAATATTAACTTCTTTGTCATTAGGAACTCATATTAAAATATTATAGAAATCGGTCAATGCACTATTGTGGCATAGAAAACGGCGTTCATATGACATAGAAAACGGGGTTTATTTCTTAAGGTCATATAGCTAAGGCTAAATAGTACTTATTTTTCTAATATAATAGGAAAAAAATGAAGTAAAACAAGTTAAATAAGAATATTAAAACTTTCACAGTACTTACTAAAGTTTAAAGTCACAGTCCTGTGTTTTATGACGTAGCATCGTATGATTTATTTTATATTTCATACAAAGCTTTAATATATGAGTTTAATTTTTTTTTATTATTATTAATTTCTTTTTGCAGCTAGTGTTTGTTAGATTATATTTTCTTAATATCTTATGCCAAAACTGCAAAAATATTCTCTAAAATACAATTTATTTACTATGATTATTTGCAAGTGTTCCGGGAATGCTTATTTTTTAAGCTCATACACAAAACAGAATGAAATATGCAAAAGCTTCCAACATTATTTTCTATTTTAATAGAAATACAAACAAATAATTGTTGGATTTTTTTTATTTTCTTTTGGCCGTTGGATGCCTGCCAGAATCAATTGCCTTCTTACATTTGAGAGGGCCGTGGAATATGTTTGGAAGAAGGATAGAAGCTGGGATGGAAGACTAGCATATTTCCTCTGTGTTTCCCTGTGTGTCGTAAAAGTCGACTTAATGGGGTGGAGTGTGGGGAATGGGAATCTCCTCTTTTGAACTTTCATTTCGCAAAAAAATCACAGGTTTTCCATTGACTCTTGCATCCCCTCTTATAAGGGCGGCTGTGACCCATCTGTATATAGAATGATAGAAACTATACTAGAAATATCTGTATATAGAATGACGGAAACTATACTAGAAATATCTGTATATAGAATTACAGAAACTATACTAGAAAAATTTTGCGGTGCTGAATGCTATTTTTCTTTTATAAATACTCTCTTTATGTATCCTGGACTTGCTGTGCATTAAGGTTTTTGTTGAACTTTAACATTTTCACCTAATTCACTCTTAAATAATGTATCTTAATATTTAATGTATATGTATACATAACCCATAATCCCACTCTTAAGGAGGGTTTTAATCCCACTCTTAAGGAGGGTTGAGTCAAGGCAAAAAGCTTGATTCTTTGTAGGAGGAAAATACAAGGGAGGTGATTCCCAGTCTCCACGCTTCTTGCCATTTAATCAAGTTTCATGACAAGCAGGAGAACGCGGAGAAGGTATTCTAGCCCACCTCCTTGGGGTAATATTTAATCAAAGGTGCTTTTTTTATTTTTCAATTTTTATCAAGATAATACTCCATCATTCATACGAGTATTACACCCACCGTCGCCAGCATTTATTTACTAGGCAAAACCAAGCAGCTATTGAATGATAATTAATACAGTATTGGTGCATCATTATGTCCAGGTTAAGGTCAGGCTACTGTTTTGTTTTATTACAAGATAAGTATGAGATTGCTATATTGGAGCTTTTGTTAACTATTGCCGTCATACTTTAAATTATGTGAAATGTATATTAAACTGCCTGCCAAGGAGCTCTTGCTCAGCAGGCTAGTGCCTCTGAATATAATGTACGTATTTATTCATGTATATATACTAAATATTTGGCAATAAAATCTATGACTATGACTATTCTCGATGTTGGCCAGACACCCACGGCGGCTGCCATGAATTCTCCAGTAATTCCGTTGCGTCATGCAACGTTTATCGTTCCCATGGCCTATTCTCATCATCATTTATTGTAGTTGACAGCGTTATTCCATCTCCCTTCACTTTGCCATATTGAACGCTCTTATCACCTGCGCCGTTGGCTTCTGGCAGAGAAATCACCAGCAATTATCATACATTGACAGCCGGAGTATCATAGGCCTATAGGCATGTCTTAGCTGTCGTACTTGAGAAACCAGAATTCTCTTACTATTGAAGAGGAAATGATGTGTCTGTTTCATTCATTTTGAGACCTCAGTTAATTTTAGTTTGTTTTATATATATATTTTTGACGTGTCAGTCAGAAAAGAGACTCCTAGAGCTTGTTGAAATAAACCTTAGAGAGTTTGAATAAAAAAATTAAATCTGTTTTATACGAAAGGATGAACTGTTATCAGGTTTCATGGTTCTGTGGTAGGTGCGTGTATATTGTTGTTAGTGAACAGGGCCAGTAGCATATGCATCTTTTAAAGCATTTATAACCCTAAACTGCTTGAGACATGAGTTATCACTGGATGGATTTGGTTTTACGTTACCAACTCCCTTTTCTTCTAAGGGCTAGGACGGTTGCCTTCTTATGAAGGATTTGTTTTGGCAGATGTAATCGTGACCCTGAGTGTATGCCCTTACTAACCTCAGTCCGTGACGAGGCGCGAACCCTCGACTTGCCGCTTCAGAGTCGCAGATGCTACCATTTTGCCACGTTGACTACTGAGACATGAGTTATCACTGGTGTCTATATTTCATGTACACATACCAACTGTCAAATTGAGTACAGGCGTGTGAATATTACGCCAGTTGAAACTCATTCCAATTATGTCACTGTGCCGCTATATGCGTAAAGAATACTGTGCCACCAGAGACGCAAAGTGCGTACTTATTCAACTATGTTAACAGAATGACGGCATCTTCCTCTTGAGTAGCTCTGACCAAGGGCATATTCTGACAGTATAGGAGTTGATATCCAGACATCTTGTTAGCTAAATCTACCAAGTAACAAAGACGTTTATATATATATATATATATATATATATATATATATATATATATATTTTTTTTTTATGAT
>JAXCGZ010020483.1:5000-7500 GCA_037179515.1 Halocaridina rubra
AGCTATGTGCTTTTTCAAGTGCGGATTCCAAAAGGGGGCTGCATATTCCAGTTTTGGCCTCACATAGGTTACATAAATATTTCTGAACATTTCCTTTTCCATGTGCCTGAAGGCTACCCTTACATTTGATAAGAATGCATATGCTGCCCTTACTATGCCATTTATATGTATTTCTGGAGACAAATCTGCCAGTATGTTTACTCCTAGATCTCTCTCATTTTCTTTCTCTTGCAGTTGTACTCCAGCCACCGAGTAGTCAAGCTTGGCCCTTCTTGCACTTGTACCCATTCTCATTACCTTACATTTTGAAGTATTGAATTTCATTAGCCACTTTTCTGACCACTCATGCAGATTATTTAGATCCTCCTGAAGTTCTCTACCATTGTTCTCGTTTTTTATTTTCTTCACAATCTTTGCATCATCTGCAAACATATTCATGAATGAATTTACTGACTCTGGTAGGTCATTTACATATACAAGGAACAAAAGTGGCCCTAAAACTGAACCCTGTGGAACTCCACTACTAACTCTTCTCCATTCAGACACTGAGTGTCTTACTCTAACCCTCTGTTCCCTTCCTTCTAAGTAAGTTTTTATCCATTCCAAAACATTTCCACCTATTCTAGCCATTGATTGCAGCTTCCTAATAAGTCTCCCATGTGGAACAGTGTCAAACGCTTTCTGGAAGTCAAGGAATATGCAATCTGCCCAGCCCTCTCTTTCCTGGAAGATTTGGCTTACCTCATCATAAAATTCTAATAAGTTTGTTACTGTTGATTTACCTTCTCTGAAGCCATGTTGCCTCACTGACAAAAAGTTGAAGGATTCCAAGTGAAGAGAGATATGTTTCCTTAGTAGTTTCTCCATAACTTTGCAAACTATGCTGGTCAAGGAAACAGGTCTATAGTTCAGAGCTGTATCCCTCCTTCCCTTTTTGAAGATAGGTATCACATTTGCTTGTTTCCAGCATCTTGGAATCTCCCCCGACTCCAGTGACTCCTTAAATATGATACTTAGTGCCACTGATATTGTGTTTGCGCATTTTTTAAGCACATGAGGGGATATGTCATCAGGACCTGTAGCTTTATGAACATCTAAATCCATCAGCGCTTTGCATACCTCTGTGGCTGTAAGGTTGATGTTCTCTAATACCGGCCCTTGAGCTTCTATCACTGCAATCTGTGGGGGTGGGGTATTTTCTACTGTAAATACTGACTGAAACTCCTTGTTCAATTCTTTGCAGATCTCTTCATCCGTCTCAGTGATGCTTCCATCCGCTCTCTTTAGCCTTAAAACCTGTTCTTTTACCTTCAGTTTTCCTCTGATAAAGCTGTGGAAAAGCTTGGGATTTTCTTTAGCCTTCCTGGTGATGTCCCTCTCATAGTCTTTCTCTGCCTCTCTCCTTTTACTTAGGTAGTCATTTCTTGATCTTTTGTAGGTTTGCCAGGCATTTATGTTTTTTCTCCTCCTATACCTTTTCCAGCATTTGTCTCTCCACTCCTTAGCTCTTTTACACCCATTATCGAACCATTTCTCTCTGGCATGAATTACACCTACTTTGGTGACAGGTATGCAGTAATCTACTATCTTCCCATATTTCTCACAAAAGATGTCATACATTTCTTGTACAGATTTGTTGTAAAATAAGGTTCTCCAGTCAATAACTGCAAAAAGCTCATTCATTTTGATGTAATCTCCTTTCGGATAGTTCCTCCTCATGTCCTCAGTGCCTCTACTCTCAGGAAGAATATCTTCAATGATATACTCCATCAACAACACACAGTGGTCACTCTTTCCAATTGGTGGTTCATACTCAATTTTTTCAATATCCAACACATTATCTGTGAACACTAGATCAAGTAGTGATGGCTCATCCCCACCCCTGGCCCTTGTTGGTTCCATTACATGTTGGTGTAGGAAATTCTGCTTCCAAAATTTTCACCTTATCTGCAAGACTTTCTAACATTCGATGTAGGTCTCCTAGGTCGTGTGTTTTTTTAGACTCTATTGATTTTACAACCGATGTTTGAGGTTGAAAGAGTTTGTCAAGTTCACCATTCATTGAGATATTCAGGACACTTGTGCTAAAAGTGATTATGTTTGTAATTATCTTTTTTTTACACGTTTTTTTATGATGTGTTTACCACTGTCTTGGGGAAAGAGTTCCACTACCTTCGAAAGCAAAAGTTGACTTGTTTTGTACAGAGTGACTTTTTTAATTTTGTAAGGCACGAAAAACCCTTCAGAAACCAGTGTTGTGAAAGTTGTATCAGTCTGTGTAATTCTAGATGTGCCACTGTTTTATTTGCAATGATGGATTCTAGCCTCTTACCCACTGTTGACATTAAACTTACAGGCCTATAATAATTCTTTTTAACTCGTTCTCCTTTTTTAAATATTGTTACCACATCTGCCAATTTTATTGAATTATTAAATAATGCAGTTAGTGGACAACTAAGCTCTTCTTTGCATTCCTTTAATATTCTAGCATATATTCCAT
>JAXCGZ010020484.1:0-10225 GCA_037179515.1 Halocaridina rubra
TGTTTTACTGATGGGCTTCCTTACTATATATATATATATATATATATATATATATATATATATATATATATATATATATATATATATATATATATATATATATATATATATATATATATATATATATATATATATATATATATATATATATATATATATATATATATATATATATATATATATATATATATATATATATATATATATATATATATATATATATATATATATATATATATATATATATATATATATATATATATATATATATATATATATATATATATATATATATATATATATATATATATATATATATATATATAATATAATATATATATATATATATATATATATATATATATATATATATATATATATATATATATATATATATATATATATATATATATACAGTGTTACCCCGGTTATTCGCGCTTCTTGGTTCGCGTTCTCACTCTATTGCGTTTTTTTTCTTATAAATTATTATTTTATTTTATGGGTATACGCAAAAATATTAAAATATTGAAAAAAAACATTTTCAGTATTTTCATTTTTTTTTTTATTTACGTTGCGTGTTATTTATAATGTAAAGGGTGTTTTTTTAACAGTGCAGGGAGGGTTTATACAGTTCGCAAACGAAAAAATAATTGTAAATGAGTATTTGTGTCACGTCATTATCACCTCATTCACCGTAATTTTATCTATCACTTTCATAAAAATTTACGTTGCTTGCTGTTATTTATAATGTAAAGGGTGTTTCTTTAACAGTGCAGGGAGGGTTTATACAGTACGTAAACGAAAAAATAATTGTAAATGAGTATGTATGTCACGTCATTATCACCTCATTCACCGTAATTTTATCTATCACTTTCATAAAAATTTACGTTGCTTGCTGTTATTTATAATGTAAAGGGTGTTTTTTTTAACAGTGCAGGGAGGGTTTATACAGTACGTAAACGAGAAAATAATTGTAAATGAGTATGTATGTCACGTCATTATCACCTCATTCACCGTAATTTTATCTATCACTTTCACAAAAATTTACGTTGCTTGCTGTTATTTATAATGTAAAGGGTGTTTTTGTAACAGTGCAGGGAGGGTTTATACAGTACGTAAATGAAAAAATAATTGTAAATGAGTATGTATGTCACGTCATTATCACCTCATTCACCGTAATTTTATCTATCACTTTCATAAAAATTTACGTTGCTTGCTGTTATTTATAATGTAAAGGGTGATTACCTAATTGTGATTACCTAATTGTGTTTACGGGAAAGAGCCCAAAGCCCGTATCTTCCCGTCTCCTGATCGGTTCCATTTTTAGACTTAGTGATACTTATCGTACCTGTTCTTAAAACTATGGATTGAGATAGCATTAACTACCTCCTCGCTTAGCCAATTCCAATTATCAACTACTCTTACACTGGAAAAGTATTTCCTTACATCCTGCAAAGAAGTTTTCTTACGAAGCTTCAAATTATGACCTCTAGTTCTAGAGCCAGCCATATCGAAATATCGATCCCTATCCACTCTATCATAACCATGAAGGAATTTAAAGACTGTCACCATATCCCCCCTTACTCTTCTAGCTTCGAGTGATGGCAAGTCTAATTCCCTCAGCCTCTCATCATAACCGAGATTGCGTATTTCTGGCACCAGTTTCGTGGCATGTCTTTGAACTTTTTCAAGCTTAGCTATGTGCTGTTTCAAGTGCGGATTCCAAAAGGGGGCTGCATATTCGAGTTTTGGCCTCACATAGGTTACATAAATATTTCTGAACATTTCCTTGTCCATGTGCCTGAAGGCTACCCTTACATTTGATAAAAATGCATATGCTGCCCTTACTACGCCATTTATATGTATTTCTGGAGACAAATCTGCCAGTATGTTTACTCCTAGATCTCTCTCATTTTCTGTCTCTTGAAGTTGTACTCCAGCCACCGAGTAGTCAAGCTTGGGCCTTCTTGCACTTGTACCCATTCTCATTACCTTACATTTTGAGGTATTGAATTTCATTAGCCACTTTTCTGACCACTCATGCAGATTATTTAGATCCTCCTGAAGTTCTCTACCATTGTTCTCGTTTTTTACTTTCTTCACAATCTTTGCATCATCTGCAAACATATTCATGAATGAATTTACAGACTCTGGTAGGTCAGTTACATATACAAGGAACAAAAGTGGCCCTAAAACTGAACCCTGTGGAACTCCACTACTAACTCTTCTCCATTCAGACACTGAGTGTCTTACTCTAACCCTCTGTTCCCTTCCTTCTAAGTAAGTTTTTATCCATTCCAAGACATTTCCACCTATTCTAGCCATTGATTGCAGCTTCCTAATAAGTCTCCCATGTGGAACAGTGTCAAACGCTTTCTGGAAGTCTAGGAATATGCAATCTGCCCAGCCCTCTCTTTCCTGTAAGATTTGGCTTACCTCATCATAAAATTCTAATAAGTTTGTTACTGTTGATCTTCCTTCTCTGAAGCCATGTTGCCTCACTGACAAAAAGTTGAAGGATTCCAAGTGAAGAGAGATATGTTTCCTTAGTAGTTTCTCCATAAGTTTGCAAACTATGCTGGTCAAGGAAACTGGTCTATAGTTCAGAGCCGTATCCCTCCTTCCCTTTTTGAAGATAGGTATCACATTTGCTTGTTTCCAGCATCTTGGAATCTCCCCCGACTCCAGTGACTCCTTAAATATGATACTTAGTGCCACTGATATTGTGTTTGCGCATTTTTTAAGCACATGAGGGGATATGTCATCAGGACCTGTAGCTTTATGAACATCTAAATCCATCAGCGCTTTGCATACCTCTGTGGCTGTAAGGTTGATGTTCTCTAATACCGGCCCTTGAGCTTCTATCACTGCAATCTGAGGGGGTGGGGTATTTTCTACTGTAAATACTGACTGAAACTCCTTGTTCAATTCTTTGCAGATCTCTTCGTCCGTCTCAGTGATGCTTCCATCCGCTCTCTTTAGCCTTAAAACCTGTTCTTTTACCTTCAGTTTTCCTCTGATAAAGCTGTGGAAAAGCTTGGGATTTTCTTTAGCCTTCCTGGTGATGTCCCTCTCATAATCTCTCTCTGCCTCTCTCCTTTTACTTAGGTAGTCATTTCTTGCTCTTTTGTAGGTTTGCCAGGCATTTATGTTTTTTCTCCTCCTATACCTTTTCCAGCATTTGTCTCTCCACTCCTTAGCTCTTTTACATCCATTATCGAACCATTTCTCTCTGGCATGAATTACACCTACTTTGGTGACAGGTATGCAGCAGTCTACTATCTTCCCATATTTCTCACAAAAGATGTCATACATTTCTTGTACAGATTTGTTGTAAAATAAGGTTCTCCAGTCAATAACTGCAAAAAGCTCATTCATTTTGATGTAATCTCCTTTCGGATAGTTCCTCCTCATGTCCTCAGTGCCTCTACTCTCAGGAAGAATGTCTTCAATGATATACTCCATCAACAACACACAGTGGTCACTCTTTCCAATTGGTGGTTCATACTCAATATTTTCAATATCCAACACATTTTCTGTGAACACTAGATCAAGTAGTGATGGCTCATCCCCACCCCTGGCTCTTGTTGGTTCCATTACATGTTGGTGTAGGAAATTCCCTTGTACGCAATCTAGGAATCTTGCCCCAAATGAGTCCTCACCACTGTGTGGGTCAAGATTTATCCAATCTATCTCTTTATGATTAAAGTCTCCCATAATCAAAATCCTACATTTTTTCTCCCGTGCCATGTTACCAACTGAGTTTATGACTTCAATAGTACCTATATGACTTTTCTCATAAATTTCAAGCCTATTTTGGTTCCTTGGTGGGTTGTATACAACAGTTATTATAATGCTCTCTGACCCAGTATTTATGCGAGCAACAAGAAATTCCCTGAACTCACTTTCTATAGCCAAGTTTATTTCTTCAACTTGAATCCTCTCACTTATGAGCAGTGCTATCCCTCCACCAGTCCTCTCAGATCTTTCGACCCTTAGTATTCTGAAGCCCTTAGGAAAAACTGTGACACTGTTTATGTCCTCACTCAACTTAGTCTCTGTAATTGCTACTATATCTGCCTTACTGTTGTGGATCCTATCTTTTAATTCTACTGCCTTACCAGCTAATCCATCAGCATTTGTGTATAACAATCTTAATGAGGCCCCATCCCCTGATCTTCTGTCATTATCTTCTTTATCTCCCCTTTGTCTGGAAGTATTCTGTAACGAAAATTTTTCTTCTCTTCTTCATTTCTTTCATCATTTAACCTTCTTGCCTCTTGCAACAAGTTTTTGATCTTTCCCATCTCTTCCTGTGTTCTGTATCGTCTAATGAACACTTCTTTGCATTCTTGAAGGTCTTTTAGACTTTTTTTTCTCAACAATATTTCCCTACATGTTTCCCCTCTCTCAAAGGTTACTTTTGTTGGTCTCGGCTTTCCTTCCCTCGAATATGTACCTAGTTGGTGTATGTTTACAATATCCTCAGGACCACATACTACTCCAAGCTTTCTTATCAGGTCTACAACGCTAGTTTTATTTTCTTCAAGTCTCCCCTGCCATGTTGGCTCCTGGGATTCACTTATGCCTGAGATTACCACTGTCTTCTCCTTATCAAGTGCCCGTCTGATGAGTGGGTTTGCCCTTTCCATCACAACGTCTTTCATTTTTTCGATTACTGTCTCTTTATAGTCAACTGTTTGTATGTTTTCCAGTGCCAGGGTGTTTTTTTAACAGTGCAGGGAGGGTTTATACAGTACGTAAACGAAAAAATAATTGTAAATGAGTATGTATGTCACGTCATTATCACCTCATTCACCGTAATTTTATCTATCACTTTCATAAAAATTTACGTTGCTTGCTGTTATTTATAATGTAAAGGGTGTTTTTTCAACAGTGCAGGGAGGGTTTATACAGTACGTAAACGAAAAAATAATTGTAAATGAGTATGTTTGTCACGTCGTCATCACATTCACGGTAAGTTTTCCTATCACTTTCATAAAAATTTACGTTGCTTGCTGTTATCTATATTGTTAAGGGTGTTTTTTTTAACAGTGCAGGGAGGGTTTATACAGTACGTAAACGAAAAAATAATTGTAAATGACATGTATGTCACGTCATTATCACCTCATTCACTGTAATTTTATCAATCACTTTCATAAAAATTTACGTTGCTTGCTGTTATTTATAATGTAAAGGGTGTTTTTTTAACAGTGCAGGGAGGGTTTATACAGTGTACGCGTAAAAATATATTAAAATATCTATGTACATATAGGCGGATCCTACTTCGCGGATTTCCTGGTTCGCGGCGGGTCCCGGAACCGAACTACCGCGATAAGTGAGGCAACACTGTATATATATATATATATATATATATATATATATATATATATATATATATATATATATATATATATATATATATATATATATATATATATATATATAATATATATATATATAATATATATATATATATATATATATATATATATATATATATATATATATATATATATATATATATATATATATATATATATATATAAACCTCATGATTATGGTAAATTAGCTTTAGCTGGCTCTTATATGTTCATAGACTGTCACCTGATTAAGATATTATGATCATTGTTTAGTTCCTATATTCTCCCCATCCTGCAGACAGATGAATACAGATATAAAAGTGAAATATTTAAGATGAGTATTATTCTCACCTCAGAAGGCTTTGAAGAACCCATAGCATTGTGAGCAAAAAGAGTGAACAGATACTGTGTGGCAGGCATGAGAGATTCAACTCTAGCTTCAGTCTCTTGGCCTCCTACAGACAGTTCCTCCCCAGCCCCTTCTTCATGCTGAGTCTTTTGAATCTGTTGTTGCCAGTCTGGAACAAAGAAGCAATAATGCTTATAATTTTTACGTGCTACGAGAGCAATCACAGAATAAATTTGCAGAGTGACTAAAAGTTTAGCAATGATAATTGTAAATAAATAAAGAAATGATACACTTGTAAATTTCATGGTAATAAGGGCAACGATGTCCTTATCCTATATGTAAGGCAGACGAGGTATGAAAAACATGAATATTATTATTCAGTATATTAACTCAGAACACTTTTTTTCTGCGGACTGCATTCTGTCCTGTGCATTTCCTCTTGAGCAGTGTTTTACACTAGAGATGTGGGATGGACAACTTTATCCTTACCAAAACCTGAGCTCAAGAAAATGCGCTCAACCACTGATGCCACACATCTAATATGCATATTCAGTGAGCCTACCAACTTGCCACTACCCCTCACCTAATCAGCAAATGGTTCTGTCATAGGGAACTTAACCAAGGCACCACAGGTAGTTGAACTTGTATCTCCCTTGTGGTTGCCAGAAGCTCTATCAATTAGGCTACCAAAAAGTGGGGTCGCACATGACACACACACAATATTCCTTGCATAAAGTTTGCTGTTGGCCTACCATTTATTATATTGTCAAAACATGTATAAACAGAGATATCAGTTAGCAGCTTAGAGCTATATACAGCTCATAATCATGACATGCTTTTTTTTTGCTTACATTATAAATGCAATGCTAGTCAATGAAACTGACCTATAGTTAAGAGCTGTCTATTCTTATTATTCAAGACAACAGGTATTAAGCTCGTTTGTTACCAAAATATTGCCACTTCCCCAGATTCCTGTGATTTACAAATGTGATGCAAAGATTTGCAGATATTGGGAGAGCACATTCCTGGTGTACAGGATCTCTCATCATCGCAACAGAGGGGAAGGAATAAGGAACGATCTCTAATGTAAATGTCGACCGAAAGTCTCTAATGTGTGATTTCCCTCATAACATAATTGTAATAAAACAATGACTGGATCCTTTCTCCCTCATCACCAGGGATAATATAAGGTATTCTAAATAAATGCCACAGTAACTTCTGCTACGCTATAAATATATTCTTCAGTGCCTTATGCTAAGCCCGAAATCTATAGATTTCTATTACTGCATGCAATAGAAAAGTTTAATAACAAAACTGAGACATCTTCATACTCTATCAGCAACTTCTGTTTTAAAAGCTCAGAAAAAACGGAAAGAACATAAAACCAAAATGCGTAGTCAGTGTAACAAATGTATATACATAGCTTTAAATACAATACAATAACACAATTGAGTAAATCAATAACAAAAAAAGAGGGGTATAAACTCTGAAATAACATATGATAAACTGGAAATAGCAATGTCATATTCATTACCTCCAAGACGTGAGTAGCGTAGAGTGTATTTTGTAATAGGGGAGTTGCCGTCTTGTGGTGCTTCCCAGGCCAATCGGACGTGTCTAGAACCTTTATCCAAGATGTGAAGGGATCGAGGAAGATCAGGTGCCTCTGAAGAGGAGAAATTTGTATTAATATCGGAAGCATCCTCATGAACGTCTGTGAGCAAAGCAAAGCCGTAATGCAGGGATTAAGACAAACTTCTGAACCTCAGCCCTGGTTCTAGACTTTAGTATTAGTAATTGATTGATTTTGTTCAGTATATAGAGCAAGCACATGAGAGACTGAGAGCGATGTTTACTGTTAGAGAATTGGAAGTGAGTGTCTTTTTATTGTTATATTGGAGCATCTTTCCTTTGGCTGTGGCTACTCTGGAGATCCTCGCAAAATTGCCATTCTGTATGAGAAAGTTACCGAGATGCACTATAAATATCATCATCCTCACAGATAATAAAAAAAATCAACTTTTGATATGAAAATAACGCTACAAGTTTCAAGGTAGACAGATAATGGAAACACCTATAAATAACCCTATACAATTTTTACATTATCTACAACAGTCCTTTAGATCAGTTACATCATTACCTTGCACTAACAACATCACTGTAGTTGATACATGACCATGTTTATTTTCTGCTGTACACAGATATTCTCCTCCATCATCTCTTGTTATGCCCCTAACTACTAGTTCTAAGACTTGCTCTTTATCCACCATTCTTCCAAGACCACCAACTCCTCCAACTGTGCTTTCTCGGAGCTCATGCCTGAAGAGTAGAAAAAGTTTTAGTAAAAAATACACTTCTATAAGACGTGAAGTGCTCTTAAGAGGAGATAATTGTGTATTTTATGCTTTTCAT
Organism: Halocaridina rubra; assembly: GCA_037179515.1. Classification (NCBI taxonomy): domain Eukaryota; kingdom Metazoa; phylum Arthropoda; class Malacostraca; order Decapoda; family Atyidae; genus Halocaridina; species Halocaridina rubra. The sequence continues at coordinate 8,125 of JAXCGZ010020484.1, forward strand.
TACAACTATACAAGTAAATTCTGCTAATGTTTACTACTATTGTTATTTTAATGAGACAAAATAAATATCAGTAATTCAGTGTTCAAGGAAGTTTTCATATTCGCATATAATCATTCCATGACATTGATATTTTTGCTACACAGCTGTACATCTACAGTAAACTACTTAAAAAATATACACAATAAAAAATTCCCTAATTACCATTATCAAATGTAAAATGTGCTATTGATATAAAAGAAAATATATCACTGTTAAATTCACCAACCTATATGATTCTGAAGGGGTTATTAGTCTTCCATCCTTATGCCAGGAGAGCTTCATAGGTTGGTCACCTGTTGCTGGGCATCTGAGAACGGCATGTCCTCCACTACCTACGCTGACATTATGCTGGTGATTAGAAAATCTTGGCGGTGCTGCAATGGACACAAAACCAGGACTTAGAACAGGACAAGTACACAGAAATCTTTGTTTTTATGGATGAATTTAAAAACTTCAAACCCTGAAAACCTCTTTCATATCTCTTTGTATTACAAAACAATATTTAGAATTCACACTGACAAATATTTTATATGAAATCAAACTTTGTACTAGCAAATTAAAGCTCTTTTCAAGAAAATCCAGTTCTACAATACCAAATATACACATAAACGCTAGCAACGAGCCTTGACGGCGAAGTATATTCCAGGTTCTGATGATGTGCAAGGCATAATATGACTTAAGCTAAAGGTTTGTTCTTAAAACGTGTATTGTATAAAGTTGCATATGCCGCCGGGATGGCTGTCATAACCAAATAGATCCTCTGATATATTTGTTTATGATATGGAGTAGAATGTGTAAATTTTACCTTCTCTAAACTCAACGTAACAGGGCATACCAGCATATAAGCATTAAAACATGCCTAAGAGTGTCCATAACATGAAGTCACAACAATATCTGCTTGTTAAATATATATATGTATATATATATATATATATATATATATATATATATATATATATATATATATATATATATATATATATATATATATATATATATATATATATATATATATATATATATATATATATATATATATATATATATGAGAGAGAGAGAGAGAGAGAGAGAGAGAGAGGAGAGAGAGAGAGAGAGAGAGAGAGAGAGAGAGAGAGAGAGAGAGAGAGAGAGAGAGAGAGAGAGAGAGAGAGAGAGAGAGAGAGAGAGAGAGTCTAAGTATTCTTCTCCTTTAAGCTAGTTAAGTAAATATATGTAATATTCTCATAATTGCAAATTAATCTAATCATAAAAGGCAATACAATAATTGAAGAATCGACATTATGATGAGAATAAGAGAATGTCGCAGGAAGATGAACAAATGAAAGACATCACTTCATTTCCTCTCTCAAGAGGGGATGAGGATATGAACTCAAAAGGACCGGAAATGACCAAACGTCTTCAAAGGAACGCCTCCTTCAGGTTGTCACTGCAAACCGAATCCAGAACTTGTCGACGTTTGCACAGATATTCTCGAGTAAAAATGAATCCTATGGAGCAGTGTTAACAGACTATACATTAAAAAATATTACAAATAGAAGAAGTCTTTTGCCTCATTATTTCTGGTAGTTCAGAAATGTTGCATATAAAACCTCAATGGGATGAGCTGCAATATAGTACAGATTCTGATAAATTCTATTGGAAATTTCTCTATTTCACAATCATCATGCAATACTGTAGTACATAAAATTTCTTTCAGTCTTATCATAAGTCTATAAATATTCTAATACATCTTCCCTTTTATAAGCCTTTTTATTTTGCATAAGTGAAAAAAAAAAATCTGATCAAATCACAATACTATAGCATATATAGGAAAATCTGAGAAGGAATCTACCTATACATTGTCCGTAGGTTTCTTCCGACCTAGATTCATAAGTTCCTCCCTTGCTACTCAATACCTAAACATAATGTTACATTTTGAAGTACTGTACTGTGCAGCCTATTAAAATCTTTCTAAAGCTCCTTATCACTATTCTAGTCTTTTACTCTATTTGCCATATATATATATATATATATATATATATATATATATATATATATATATATATATATATATATATATATA
>JAXCGZ010020485.1:2500-10184 GCA_037179515.1 Halocaridina rubra
TCGTAGAGTCTTCAAGAATTCTTCATCCGGAATGATAAATGCTTTTGCCTTTTAAAAATATGTAATTCATACCTACACACACGCACACACACACACACACACACACACACACACACACACACACACACACACACACACACACACACACACACACACACACACCGCGCGTTCAGTGACACACGGAATCGCTCCTCTTAAAATTTAAACTGTTTCCAGTGACTAAAGTGCTTAGTGGAAAACTTTACCATAATTTCCAAAAATCTGAAATCCTCCTGCAGAGTATTGTGAGTACAAAAACTAATATTTGTTGTAAGGCGAGACTGTTCATATTAAAGGAAAAAAATTGAGAACTTTTTCGTGAGGAAGAGAGAGAAACTGCCGTCCAGATTCTGCCTTGAGGGAAATCTAGAAGAGTTGCCAGACGTGGAGCCTCACACCACATTACCTAATTTTTTGTGTAAACTGGGGAAAGCTCTTAAGCCGTTTTACCTGATCCTGTGGTTCTATATATTGTTAAAAACAGCATCCTTCCCATTTATATTAACTAGTTAGTTAGTTTGATACACGAAAAAATTGAATAATAAAAGAAAAAAAAATTACCAAATACCCACCTGTCAACAGTACTGAGTTAAGTTGCCAAGTAGTACAGCAGTCCTATTTTCTTCATTTTTTTTGCTTTTCTTTTAGCTTTCTCGTTTGCTATTTTGTTATTTTGTATATATATTGAGTTAAATGTAAAGTCTAAATCCCGTGATAACATATCTTGGTTAGCAAGTCAGTTTATCAGTTAGGAAGAATATATAACAGAAACAGGTGGGTGCCACCTCGAACACAAATTCGAATTTTCCTTCAGGTTTGACTTTTGTTTTTCTTTTTCTTTTTATACTTAAATTACCATGGTCAAGTTTTTAAGTTAAGATGTGTGTTACCAGAAAGGAGGCAAACTGAGTCACGAAATAGCACTTATATGGAGATATAAAAATTCTGTGTGAAGGTAAATTAGAAGTTTTTCTCTTTTCTTTTTTTTTTCCTCTTTCTCGTCTTCTTTCTATATTCTGTGAGAGGGAGAACATAAAAATGAAGCCATCTCTGTCCCAAACCTCTCCCACCCATGGGTCGGGAGAAGGGGTAGTCATCAGAGGACTTAAACAGAGAATCAAGAAGTTAGAGGAAATGGTTACAAGCCTTGATGATAAAATTCGGAATATGGATGGAGAAATGAAAGAGAATGAAACACTCAGAGAACAAATAAGATCTTTGGAGGAAGCAAATAAAGCACAAGGGCAGGAGAGAAAGGAACTAGAAAAAAGAATAAAGAAGCTGGAAGGGGAAAAGAGTCAACTAGATTCTAGAATTTCTAATCAAGAAGATAAAAACAAACAGCTAAATGACAACCTAAAGGAATTAGATGTTAGTTCACTGCTATCTTCTGAGAGAGACGAGATTGCTGCTTGGAATGTTCAGATTAAGGAAAACATTGAACAGTTCAGAAAAGAGTTCCAGGAGCTGAATATGGAAAATGATGCCATGAAAACGTCCTTTGCTGATGCACTAAAGGGGAATGTGGCAGTAAAAGAGGCTGTAAAGGTGGTGGCACTGGAAAACATACAAACAGTTGATTATAAAGAGACAGTAATCGAAAAAATGAAAGACGTTGTGATGGAAAGGGCAAACCCACTCATCAGACAGGCACTTGATAAGGAGAAGACAGTGGTAATCTCAGGCATAAGTGAATCCCAGGAGCCAACATGGCAGGGGAGACTTGAAGAAAATAAAGCTAGGGTTGTAGACCTGATAAGAAAGCTTGGAGTAGTATGTGGTCCTGAGGATATTGTAAACATACACCAACTAGGTAAATATTCGAGGGAAGGAAAGCCGAGACCAACAAAAGTAACCTTTGAGAGAGGGGAGACATGTAGGGAAATATTGTTGAGAAAAAAAAGTCTAAAAGACCTTCAAGAATGCAAAGAAGTGTTCATTAGACGATACAGAACACAGGAAGAGATGGGAAAGATCAAAAACTTGTTGCAAGAGGCAAGAAGGTTAAATGATGAAGGAAATGAGGAAGAGAAGAAAAATTTTCGTTACGGAATACTTCCAGACAAAGGGGAGATAAAGAAGATAATGACAGAAGGTCAGGGGATGGGGCCTCATTAAGATTGTTATACACAAATGCTGATGGATTAGCTGGTAAGGCAGTAGAATTAAAAGATAGGATTCACAACAGTAAGGCAGATATAGTAGCAATTACAGAGACTAAGTTGAGTGAGGACATAAACAGTGTCACAGTTTTTCCTAAGGGCTTCAGAATACTAAGGGTCGAAAGATCTGAGAGGACTGGTGGAGGGATAGCACTGCTCATAAGTGAGAGGATTCAAGCTGAAGAGATAAACTTGGCTATAGAAAGTGAGTTCAGGGAATTTCTTGTTGCTCGCATAAATACTGGGTCAGAGAGCATTATAATAACTGTTGTATACAACCCACCAAGGAACCAAAATAGGCTTGAAATTTATGAGGAAAGTCATATAGGTACGATTGAAGTCATAAACTCAGTTGTTAACATGGCGCGGGAGAAAAAATGTAGGATTTTGATTATGGGAGACTTTAATCATAAAGAGATAGATTGGATAAATCTTGACCCACACAGTGGTGAGGACTCCTTTGGGGCAAGATTCCTAGATTGCGTACAAGGGAATTTCCTACACCAACATGTAATGGAACCAACAAGAGCCAGGGGTGGGGATGAGCCATCACTACTTGATCTGGTGTTCACAGATAATGTGTTGGATATTGAAAATATTGAGTATGAACCACCAATTGGAAAGAGTGACCACTGTGTGTTGTTGATGGAGTATATCATTGAAGACATTCTTCCTGAGAGTAGAGGCACTGAGGACATGAGGAGGAACTATCAGAAAGGAGATTACATCAAAATGAATGAGCTTTTTGCAGTTATTGACTGGAGAACCTTACTTTACAACAAATCTGTACAAGAAATGTATGACATCTTTTGTGAGAAATATGGGAAGATAGTAGATTGCTGCATACCTGTCACCAAAGTAGGTGTAATTCATGCCAGAGAGAAATGGTTCGATAATGGGTGTAAAAGAGCTAAGGAGTGGAGAGACAAATGCTGGAAAAGGTATAGGAGGAGAAAAAACATAAATGCCTGGCAAACCTACAAAAGAGCAAGAAATGACTACCTAAGTAAAAGGAGAGAGGCAGAGAAAGATTATGAGAGGGACATCACCAGGAAGGCTAAAGAAAATCCCAAGCTTTTCCACAGCTTTATCAGAGGAAAACTGAAGGTAAAAGAACAGGTTTTAAGGCTAAAGAGAGCGGATGGAAGCATCACTGAGACGGACGAAGAGATCTGCAAAGAATTGAACAAGGAGTTTCAGTCAGTATTTACAGTAGAAAATACCCCACCCCCTCAGATTGCAGTGATAGAAGCTCAAGGGCCGGTATTAGAGAACATCAACCTTACAGCCACAGAGGTATGCAAGGCGCTGATGGATTTAGATGTTCATAAAGCTACAGGTCCTGATGACATATCCCCTCATGTGCTTAAAAAATGCGCAAACACAATATCAGTGGCACTAAGTATCATATTTAAGGAGTCATTGGAGTCGGGGGAGATTCCAAGATGCTGGAAACAAGCAAATGTGATACCTATCTTCAAAAAGGGAAGGAGGGATACGGCTCTGAACTATAGACCAGTTTCCTTGACCAGCATAGTTTGCAAACTTATGGAGAAACTACTAAGGAAACATATCTCTCTTCACTTGGAATCCTTCAACTTTTTGTCAGTGAGGCAACATGGCTTCAGAGAAGGAAGATCAACAGTAACAAACTTATTAGAATTTTATGATGAGGTAAGCCAAATCTTACAGGAAAGAGAGGGTTGGGCAGATTGCATATTCCTAGACTTCCAGAAAGCGTTTGACACTGTTCCACATGGGAGACTTATTAGGAAGCTGCAATCAATGGCTAGAATAGGTGGAAATGTCTTGGAATGGATAAAAACTTACTTAGAAGGAAGGGAACAGAGGGTTAGAGTAAGACACTCAGTGTCTGAATGGAGAAGAGTTAGTAGTGGAGTTCCACAGGGTTCAGTTTTAGGGCCACTTTTGTTCCTTGTATATGTAAATGACCTACCAGAGTCTGTAAATTCATTCATGAATATGTTTGCAGATGATGCAAAGATTGTGAAGAAAGTAAAAAACGAGAACAATGGTAGAGAACTTCAGGAGGATCTAAATAATCTGCATGAGTGGTCAGAAAAGTGGCTAATGAAATTCAATACCTCAAAATGTAAGGTAATGAGAATGGGTACAAGTGCAAGAAGGCCCAAGCTTGACTACTCGGTGGCTGGAGTACAGCTTCAGGAGACAGAAAATGAGAGAGATCTAGGAGTAAACATATTGGCAGATTTGTCTCCAGAAATACATATAAATGGCGTAGTAAGGGCAGCATATGCATTCTTATCAAATGTAAGGGTAGCCTTCAGGCACATGGACAAGGAAATGTTCAGAAATATTTATGTAACCTATGTGAGGCCAAAACTCGAATATGCAGCCCCCTTTTGGAATCCGCACTTGAAAAAGCACATAGCTAAGCTTGAAAAAGTTCAAAGACATGCCACGAAACTGGTGCCAGAAATACGCAATCTCGGTTATGATGAGAGGCTGAGGGAATTAGACTTGCCATCACTCGAAGCTAGAAGAGTAAGGGGGGATATGGTGACAGTCTTTAAATTCCTTCATGGTTATGATAGAGTGGATAGGGATCGATATTTCGATATGGCTGGCTCTAGAACTAGAGGTCATAGTTTGAAGCTTCGGAAGAAAACTTGTTTGCAGGATGTAAGGAAATACTTTTTCAGTGTAAGAGTAGTTGATAATTGGAATTCGCTAAGCGAGGAGGTAGTTAATGCTACCTCAATCCATAGTTTTAAGGACAGGTATGATAAGTATCACTAAGTCTAAAAATGGAACCGATCAGGAGACGGGAAGATACGAGCTTTGGGCTCTTTCCCGTAAACACAATTAGGTAATCACAATTAGGTAATCACACACACACAGACCCACTCACCCACCTACCAAAACTTAAATCAACAGTAGGTTTAAGTTTTGAGGACTTTACGAGGACCATTACAGAAAATCTGGTAATTGAGAGAGAGAGAGAGAGAGAGAGAGAGAGAGAGAGAGAGAGAGAGAGAGAGAGAGAGAGAGAGAGAGAGAGAGAGAGAGAGAGATATATCTTTTCGAATTAAAACCATAAATCCTTGTATGTGTTAAGAAGGTGAACAATTGCCTCTGTTGCTTAAAAGAGAAATGGCAGGTCTACAGAGGACTGTCAGCACTTCTTATTAAAAAAAAATCAGTCAACATCTTTGACGTTCATTTCTTAGATGTGCTATCAAAAGACATCTAGAATACGAAAACTAAAATCGAGACTTTCTCATCCGATCTGCGTAAGGAAACTAACGCTAAAATATTGATTTGGACTAAAAAAAATGTTGTTACGACTAAAATTGTCCATGAGCTCCTCTTCACCGCAAGCACTCAGCTTCATGAGTAGCAGGGTTCCGGTTTTACGTCACGGAGTCCCTTTTTCTACCAAGGGCTAGGACGGTTGCCTTCTTGCGAAGACTTGTTCTGACAGATGTAATCGTTACTCTGAGTGCATCCTTTGGCTAACCTCAGACCGTGACGGGGCGCGAACCCTCGACCTGACGCCTCAGAGTCGCGGACACTACCGTGCTTCTCTTCACCACAAGCACTCAGCTTCCTGAGTAGCAGGGTATGGAATTAATTAATTGATGTTATAAAAAGAGAGTGTTGTAGCAAAAATAAATCACTAGCATTGGATTTTGCGAATAGAACTTAGGATTGTGTTATGCGTGTATGATCTCGGTGTTGCTACAAGTAAAAGAAATATCGATATAAACAATGAATTTAATGAACAAGACATACTGTAGTATCATCTAATGCTGTCTTAAGCGGGAGTTGCAACAAAGAAAGGAAGCTTATATATATATATGTGTTTATGTGTGTGAGTGTTTTATTAATGTACTGAACATATTCTTATGCAAGTTGGCATATAACTATATATAACTATATATATATATATATATATATATATATATATATATATATATATATATATATATATATATATATATATATATATATATATATGATTGATTCGGTTTTACGTCTCGAACTCCCTTTTCTACTAAGGGCTAGGACGGTTGCCTTCTTGCGAAGGACTTGTTTTGGCAAATGTAATCGTTACCCTGAGTGTATGTCCTTACTAACCTCGGCCCGTGACGGGGCGCGAACCCCCGACCTGCAGACACAGAGTCGCGGACGCTACCATTTAACCACGGAGACTATATATATATATATATATATATATATATATATATATATTATATATATATATATATATATATATATGCATATATATATATATATATATATATATATATATATATATATATATATATATATATATATATATATATATATATATATATATATATATATATATATATATATATATATATATTGTCCCCGTGGGTGCGGAGCTTCCCTACCATCATATATTTCCAAGAGGGTTGCATTTACCAGTGCTCCTTCACTTGCCGGACGATGGAGGCATGAAGCCTTCGAAAGCTCGCACTTCAAGGTTTCAGGAAACTTGTGTCAAAGAATCATTTCTGGGCGAGAAGAGAGTTACTCTTCAACTGGGACATTCGATGCATGATGTTTCTTCAAGACCTTGATATATCTTGCAGTTTTCTCCGATGCCTTCCATAGACACTAAATGTAAGAAGATTCCCTTACTTCCATTCATATCTACAGATTCCTCGGACAGGCACCGAGGATCAACAAATATCAAGCACTGGTTTTTGAAGACTTCCTTACGGAGAAAATTATTTTGTCCCCGTGGAAGCTGAGCTTCCCTACCATCATATTTTTCCAAAAGGGTTCCATTTACCAATGCTTCTTCACTTGCCGGACGATGGAGGCATGAAGCCTTCGAAAGTTCGCACTTCAAGTCTTCAGGAAACTTGTGTCAAAGAACCATAAGCTGAAGACACTCTTGGAAGAAATTATCGTCTTCTCTGGAGGCGAAAGTAGCACTTCATAATCATCGTCTTTTCCGAGAAAGATCCTATTCGTCAGAGTTTGTTTAACCTCCGGACTATAGACGGTTGCAACCTACGAGAATTCACAAACCAAGAAACTCGTCTTCGAGAAAGCTATATCGTACCTGCTCTCCAACGTGGATATTGGGAAAATAGTATTTGATCGATTTGTGTAAAATTTGCAAGGGAGGTCGCGGCGGAGCCTGCCCTCCACCCGGACGCCGCGGCGGGGCCCGCCCTCCGCCCGGGGGCCGCGGCGGGGGCCTGCCCTCCTCCCGGAGGCCGCGGCGGGGGCCTGCCCTCCTCCCGTAGGCCGCGGCGGGGGCCTGCCCTCCTCCCGTAGGCCGCGGCGGGGCCTGCCCTCCTCCCGGAGGCCGCGGCGAGGGCCTGCCCTCCTCCCGGAGGCCGCGGCGAGGGCCTGCCCTCCTCCCGGAGGCCGCGGCGGGGGCCTGCCCTCCTCCCGGAGGCCGCGGCGGGGGCCTGCCCTCCTCCCGGAGGCCGCGGCGGGGGCCTGCCCTCCTCCCG
>JAXCGZ010020486.1:0-10159 GCA_037179515.1 Halocaridina rubra
CATGCTTCCTAACGGTGCTTTCCGCGATTTCACCCCCTAGAGCAACCCCCCCCATTATACCCCCAGTCATTCATACTCATTCGCTATCACATTCGCTATATCACTTTCAAGACAATCATCCCCTTTCTGTAAAATTCCCTTTTATTTACAACATAGTTCCTTCAAAGTTTTATAATCTCTATTTGACCACTCGTCACTTCTCATCCGCAGACCCAAGTATTTCAGGAAGTCGGTCGCGGGAATTATGGACGGACATTCGCGGTCTTTTACATTTGCGCCGTCGAGGTATAAAAGTGAATTTTTGACTCGAGGCGTCTTTACAACCAGGGCACGGGGTGGGGGCCTTGCCAATACGGAGGCGGGGGAGAGTGGCTGGATCTCATAATATGATACTGTAAGTGAAGGGGGAGCTCTGACTTTCTCGGTGTCACTCTCTCACTGCTGGTAAGCGTCTTGAAGTTTCTTCACTTGTACTTTTCTTCCATAGATGCTATATATTTTTTTCTTCTATTTTTTTCTTCTTTCTCTTCGGTAAAGTGTCGGCGTGGATTGATCCCGAGCTGTCCACCACTGACATAGAGAATTTCTACTCCCACCTAATGACACCAATTTGTAAGATAGTATCCCACCGAGTGTCACCACTGACGTAGGGCTTTTACCTCCTACGTTCTATAATTATAATTATGGTAGCGTGGTTGGTGAAAGACATCTTCTTATTATTAGTTTATTCTTATTTTAACATCTATGTACTCAGAGCTCCTATTACTACAGTTCCTGTCACGACTAATTCCTGAGTCCCACCCCAGAACGGGGGAGGCTAACTCAGCTGTACTGTGTTAACTCTGCTGCTGGCAAGGCCCGGTCTCTAACTCAACTCACTGTGCCTGCCCTGGGTGGTTCTTGAAATACCCCAAGGGCAGGGGCGTGGCTTGTATGGGGAATAAAGGACTGGTTTATATCTCTCACCCTCTTGAGATATTAGATACGCCAGATGCCGAGTCCCACGGGACCCGCTATATATCTTCGTGACACTTCTTATCCATAGGCCTCGTCCTATCACACACTGGAGAGAGTGTTCAATGTTTCCTTTGACACCTAGCCAAAAGTCCTACGACACGATTACATCTGCCAAACCAAGTTCTTCGCAAGAAGGCAAACGTCCTAGCCCTTGGTAGAAAAGGGAGTCCGTGACGTAAAACCGGAACCAATAATAATAATTATTATTATTATGTTTATTATTATTATTATTGTTATTATTATTATTATTATTATTATTATTATTATTATTATTATTATTATTATTATTATTATTATTAATGTACTCATATAAACCTCATTAATAATAAATAATTTCTTTGGTAATAGGAGATAGATAGATGTATGGGAAGGTGTTTGTATGTGTGTATGTATTTGGTATGTGCACATACAAAATGTTATAGATATATAGATAGTTATAGATTGATAGATATATATGTAGATGGATTAAAAAGATCAATAGACAGATAGGGAGGAAACATTTTTCTTTAGTATTTCTAGTAATTTCTTTTCAACAGGAATTAATTAATATTATTGAAAAATTACTTACAAACGCTAATATTATGCTTGTCATATATGTAGTTGTATATAGATAGATAGACAGATAGATAGATAGATAGACAGTTACTGAGAGATTGAACTTTCCTATATTTTTCCTCGTAATTCATTCTCTCATTAGGAATCAATTACCATAACTGAAAAATTGTTTCCAATAGTTAATATTAATCGTTTGATGCTTGCACTTTGCATATGGAATGATGGGTATGTAGATAGATAGATAGATAGATAGATAGATAGATAGACAGGTGGTCAGATAGACAGAGAGACAAACACAAGCACACACATACATGCACGCACGCCCGGACACACACATGTATACCCACACATTCGCATGCTGTTCTTAGTATTACCAGCTCTCGAAGGATATAATCAATAGTATTTAAAAATTTCCTACAATCTCTAATATTAACTTGTGATTAATGATGCATTTGCTTATATGTGTGTTACAAATACTCTGACTCCGTCGCGTTGGGGTAAAAAGATTTGCAATGAAATGAAATTTTTTTAGATGTATATCAATCTCCATTATGGAAGGTAAATACATGAAGTTTGTAAGCTACAGAGTTGAAAAATCAGGTAAAAAATACCGAGAAAGAACAGGGGAATGAGAGAGAGAGAGAGAGAGAGAGAGAGAGAGAGAGAGAGAGAGAGAGAGAGAGAGAGAGAGAGAGAGAGAGAGAGAGAGAGAGAGAGGAGAGAATCCCATATAAGGTATTGACTGCATTATTGTTTACATTTATTTTACATTCTTTGTCCTAGTGTCCGTATGCATTTTATCTCTCTCTCTCTCTCTCTCCTCTCTCTCTCTCTCTCTCTCTCTCTCTCTCCTCTCTCTCTCTCTCTCTCTCTCTCTCTCCCTCCACTGTATTCATTTGCATTTATTTATCATTCTCCCTTCCCCCCTAGACTTTGCTGGGTCTATTTAATCCTGTTAGCTCTAGAGTTTGGATCTCCTTAGTGTGTGTGCCTGTGTGAATGTGTGTGTGTATGTGTAATACCGAATTAATAGGCTATATATATATATATATATATTATATATATATATATATATATATATATATGATGATGATAGATAGATAGATAGATAGATAGATAGATAGATAGATAGATAGATGGAGATAGTGTAGAGATAGATAGATATAAGAATATATTAAACCTATAATTTTCGAATTATAGGAAATGTAAAGACTACATAAAATGTATAGTTCTTACATAATAAAAAAAAGTAGAAAGAAGCGGGGTTATACATATACACTGCCGAAAAGCAGAGAGAGAGAGAGAGAGAGAGAGAGAGAGAGAGAGAGAGAGAGAGAGAGAGAGAGAGAGAGAGAGAGAGAGGAACGAAACATTAGATAAAGTAAAGCGTTCAAGCTTGCAGAATAAATGCGCAAAATCTCATTATGCAGTGTTTGTGTTTATATATTTTCAGACTTTTTTTTTATATTGCTTGAAGTGGTTGGTAGCTATCTCATGCATACTGATCAACTGCATGACCAGTATTATGAGTCTCTCTCTCTCTCTCTCTCTCTCTCTCTCTCTCCTCTCTCTCTCTCTCTCTCTCTCTCTCTCTCTCTCTCTCTCATGCACTTTTACATATACATGGCCTCATTCCCCCTTGTAAGGGGGGTGGCCGAGCCAAAAGTCACGTATGCACCACGATCCACACATGTCTCAACTACTTCTCTGAGCTCCTTCTAGATAAAGCTTTGCCACATTTCACCCCTTACAAGGTAGGTGGGCAAGGATACTCTATAATCAGACTCGACAGCCGCATCTGGTTTACCCCCACCGCTTCATGACATGGCAACTCCCCTTACACCCGACCATCCCAGCTCTAACCGTGCAGGTGCAAAAAATCCCTTTGTCCCATGTCATCTATACATGCTTCCTCCATTCATTCCTATCTCTTGCACGTACTCTTCCCTGCTCTACTGACATTCCACGTGTCTTCAATGCCCTTTTCACTTCATCCCTTCATCCATCTCATTCTAGGTCTTCCTCTTGGACTATCTCCAATCACTTCTGCACACCACACTTTCTTTGCTATTCGATCATCACTCATCCTTTCCATGCGTCCAAACCAACTCGGTACTCTCTGAAATAACCTGTCCGACAGCTTCCTTTCAACACCCGTTCTCTGCCTGTCATCCTCTTTTTTTTATTGTATATATTCTACAGGGTGTCCACAAAGTCTGGGTACATAGGAAATTTCACTATGCAGAGCTATTCAATCGAGCTCACCTGAATTTTGTAAAGCGCATCAAATTATGCATTGAAAATGATGGAAATCATATTGAAAATATTATTTATTAACATTAGATTTAAATAAAATTGTTTTGTTTTAAAAGTATGTGTTAATGTCCTGTGTACCCAGACGAAGTCTGGGTACACATAAAAACTCCTCGTACTTCTCATGACTTTACTTTTACCAATATTTCCCCACAATTTCCTTCTTTCTCATACCATAACAAACTCAGTCACCAAATGATACAGTCCTTTCTCAGTATCGGCCACCAGAACAGCATCATCTGTGACTTGCAATTTATTCAATTTACATAACCTTCCGCACTTGCACAATAGTCCCATGCGTCTGTCGAATACACTTTCATTTACTTCCCTTTCCACTCCATCCATATACATATTAAACAACCATGGATACATTACACCACCTTGATGTAACCCTACATTCACCTCAAACCTATCACTCATAAACTTTTAAATACCATTAATTGTATGTCTTTTTCTCAGTCAAACGCTTTGATACCAATTGATTGCATTTCTCTCTCTCTCTCTCTCTCTCTCTCTCTCTCTCTCTCTCTCTCTCTCTCTCTCTCTCTCTCTCCCAGACAGAAATACTACTTGTGTTACTCGTTGAGTGTTGTTGTTGTTATTGTTGTTAATAACTGGGTCACATGCTGCAGCACAGCTCCTAAAAGGCCTCTCATTACACTTTAAAATGGTAATTGGAGTGAAACAGAATTCAAGTGCATGAAACCCATCCTATATCTGTAGATAATATTGTACTTATATTACGCAATCTGCCGTCAGTTTTCTATTCTTATAAAGTATGCGGTCTACAGTCAATTTCTATCTCTACTCTTATTATAATATCCGACTTACCGTCATTTTTCTGTTAAAGTATGTTAACACGTTAATTTGCACTCAACCCATGTTAAGTTTATATTCATAACCTAACCGAACTCTATATTAAGTTGTAATTACCTTACGTGAAGTTGTTTAGTGAGGTTTCTTAGTAGAGCGCATGCGGATTCGGTAGTAGATATCACACTGTAATTACACCGTTAGTCTTATTGTTATGTGTATCCGCACACTTAGAAAATGTGTATCCGCACACTTAGAAAATATGTAAAAATGCAGTACCCTGCATACACACACATTCATACGTATGCATACACATATATACTCTGAAGGTAAAGGCGCACTTTACTTATACACTATGTCAGGATACCAGGGAAAATATTCTGTTGTGAATGATATGCCTCTGGCTATGAGGCATTATCATTCTCTCGACAACCTGCAATGACAGCATATCAATTGAATTAAATATATAAATGAGATACGTGAATATTGATACTTCACCCCAGGCAGTCTGGACTAGTGGTCCCCAACCATTAGACTGATAAGGAGTCCTTATATTGAAGTGAATTTTCCACGGGCCTTGGGATTTTGAAGGGTATGTCCATGTTTAGCAAGTCAGTTTTGTTAACTAATAGCAAATTCGTGTTCTAAGTTTCATCTGTCCGTTGACTGAACCGATTTTGCAAATAAATAAATAAATGTTAAAGTTAAAAATTCAAACACCTAACATAACATATAAAAGCAACAAGAAAAAAAAATTGTAGGATTTACTCACAGACTCCTCCAGTCGGCCAATTGTCTATGTTGATCGCATGTCCAGATTTCCACGGACCACAGGTTGGGAACCGGTGCTCTAGACTTAGTGATACATTTGTTATAAACAGAGTTGTTATCTCTCTCCCTCTCACTTCTTGTTTATTCTAGTATCGTGAGAGTGTTTGCTTTTTCACCTAAGGAAGTTTTTTTTTTTTCAAGCTTTGAGGAGGAAGAAGAGAATATGATCAGTATTTCAGATATTTTATATTATTTTATTTTATTTCACCTTATTTTATTAAACTTGAAGGAGGGAGGGGGTTAAGCATACTTCCTCCGTGTTCCCCTGCGTGTCGTAAAAGTCGACTTAATGGGGCGGAGCGGGGGAATTAATTCCCTCCTCCGCATTTTTTCATACTATGACTAGCCAAGCGATGCAGGGGTATTCTGGCAGGAGAGATCCAGCCTGATCCCTAGTAACTGGGTCTCTGATTGTGCATGGTTATGGTGTAAATGAAAGTAAAAGGGAGGTGATAGGGGGTATATTTGTGGAGAGAAAGATAGATGTACTTACACTGAGCAGAACTAAGAGAAAAGAGAATGGTGTGGTGACACTTGGGAGTGTGGTAGGTAGGGTGTCTGGAGTTGGGAGAGGAAGTGAGGGAGTGGCTCTGTTAGTAAGTGAAGAGATAAATAAGTGTGTGGTGGAATGGATGGAAGTATCTTCTGGAATAATAATGGATTAAATGAGGCTGGGATGTGAGGCTTGGGCGTTGATGAGTGCATATGGCCCTATCAGTGAAAGAAGTGAGGAAGAAAGAGAGGAATTTTGGATGAAATTGAACAAGTGTGTGGAAGACTTGGGAATGAATGTGAATGTGGTGTTGATGGGAGATTTGAATGCTAGAGTAGGTAATGAGCCAGTGGATGGTGTAATTGGTAGGTATGGAGTACCTGGTAGGAATGAGAGTGGAGAGAAAATTATAGATATGTGTATTGAGAGAGAGATGTTACTTGCTACCACTATATTTAAAAAGAAGGATGTACACAAGTATACATGGGTTAGAGTTGATAATAGAAGAATAGTTGACAGAGCATTAATGGATTATGTTGTGGTGAACAGGAGGGTGATTGGAAGAGTATTGGATGTAAGCATACTATGAGGAGCTAGTTGTGGAGTATCTGATCATTATTTAGTGGAAAGTAGAGTGAGAGTGGCAGAAAAGTGGAGAAGGAGGAGAAGCGAGAGCGGAAGAGAGGTGCTAAAAGTGAATGAATTGTATAAGAAAGAAAATGACTATAAGATAAGGCAAGTGTGAGGAATGTGTGGAATGTAGTGAAAGAGAAAGTTGAGGAGAGAGTAGAAGAAGAATGGGGCTGTATCAAGGAGAAATTATGAAGTGTGCCGAGGCAGTGTGCGGAAGGAGATTAACCAATGGAAGTAAATGGAAAGGTAGTGAATGGTGGAATGAGCAGGTGAGTACAGTATTGGCTGAGAAGAAGCAGGCTTTTGAGGTATGGTTGCAAGTAGTTAATGTAGAGGCGTATGAAAGGTATTGTGCAAAGAGGAGCTTAGCGAAGCACTTAATGAGGGAGGCAAAGAGAAAAGCGGATGTAAGGTGGGCCAGATGCTTGTCTGAGAATTTTGAAAGGAATAAGAAGATGTTTTGGACGGAAGTGAAAAGAGTGAGGAAAGGTGAGTGTGTAGGGAGGAGAGGGTGAAAAGAGCAGATGAGGTAGATGATAGAAAGGCAGAGATTGTGGCTGTGGGAAACGAATGGAGAATGCCAATGTTAGGTGATGAGAATGATAGAGAAATATCAAAAGAGGAAGTACATTTGGCACTGAGAGCAATGAAAGCATATAAAGCAACAGGGATAGATGGGTATCATGATGAATGCTTGTCAAAAGGTGGGGAGGCATTAGTAGAATGAATGGTTAGGTTATTGAATGTATGTTTCAGGAAAGGGAGGGTCCCAGTTGATTGGAGGAGTGCATATGTAGTTCCACTTTACAAAGGGAAGGGAGATAAGTCTGAATGTAGTAGTTTTAGAGGAAATAGTTTGTTGAGTGTAGTTGGTAAGGTATACATGGAAGAGTGTTAATCAAGAGAATTAGGAAAGGTACTGAGAGATTGATTGGGAAGAACAGTGTGGGTTTAGGAGAGGAAAAGAATGTGTGGTTCTGGTGTTTACGGTAAGACAGGTATGTGAAAAATTCTTGGATAAAGGTAGGAACACTTTTGGGGCTTTTATGGACTTAGAAAATGCGTAATACAGGGTAGATAGAGAGGGGTTGTGGAGTGTGTTGCGCCTGTATTGACTAAGAGGAAATTTGTTG
This sequence comes from Halocaridina rubra, assembly GCA_037179515.1. Taxonomy (NCBI): domain Eukaryota; kingdom Metazoa; phylum Arthropoda; class Malacostraca; order Decapoda; family Atyidae; genus Halocaridina; species Halocaridina rubra. Next base: position 7,789 of record JAXCGZ010020486.1, read on the forward strand.
GATGCAGTGAAAAGTTTTACATGAATAGTAGAGCATATGTGAGAGTTGGGAATGGTTTGAGTGATTGATTTGAGGTGAATGTAGGGTTGCATCAAGGTTGTGCAATGTCGCCATGGTTGTTTAATGTGTATATGGAAGGAGTGGTAAGGGAAGTAAATGAAAAAGTATTAGATTGAGGTTTGGAACTAGTCGGTGAGGATGGAAAGTTGTGGAAATTGAATCAGTTGCTATTTGTGGATGATACTGTACTGGTGGCTGATACTGGGAATGAATTGAATCATTTAGTGACTGAGTTTGTTAGTGTGTGTGAAAGTAAAGTCATGAAATGCACGAGGAGTGTTCCTGTTGGCAGATTGTATATAGGAAGATAATGTGGAGTTGCTTGAAGAAATTGAGAGTATTAAGAATCAGGGGTCACATGTGTCAAGAAGTGGAGGAGTGAATGTGGTGGTAATTCATGGAGTGAAGAAAGCGAGTAAATGTTTAGGTTGGTTGAAAAGCGTAATGAGAAATAGATATTTGGAAATAAATGCAAACAGAAGGATATATGAAGGTGTGATTGTGCCGACAGCATTGTATGGACCAGAGACTTGGTATGCAAGAGAGGATGAAAGGAACAAGTTGAATGTAATGGAAATGAGATGTTTGAGAAGTATGATTGGTGTATCTAGAACATATAGAATAAGAAACAAGGATGTCAGGCAGAGAAAGGGTGTTGGAATGAAGCTGTCACATAGGTTAAATGAGTTGGCTTGGACACTTGAAAAGGATGAGTTATGAATATGAAAAGAGTGTGGAGTGCAGAAGTGATTGGACTTAGGTCAAGAGGGAGACCTAGAATGAGATGGATGGATGGAGTGAAAAGGGCATTTAATGCAGGTGGAATGTCAGTGAAATGGGGAAGCGTGCATGCAAGAGATTTGAATGAGTGGAGGAAGATTGTGCCTAGATGACATGGGATTTCTAGTGCCTACTATAGCTCAGTGAACTGTGATGGATGGATGTGAGTAGAATAGCCATGTGATGATGCGATGGGGGGTTAACCTGCTGCGGCTGTCGGGCCTCATTGAGGAATATATATCCAGCCTACCTTGTGGATGACCCATGCTGGGTGGAATGGGGAGAGACGTGGCGTGGCAACTTTATCCCCAAGGAACTGATGGGAGTGGTTGAGGTAGGTGTGGATCGTGGTGAATGCGAGTTTCTTGGCTCGGCTATCCCCCTTACAAGGGTAATTGAGGGCATATGTATATGTAGATATGTATTTGTGTTTTTTGTTTTTCAAATAATAATAATAATAAAAATAATAAAAATAATACTAATACTAATAAAAATAATACTAATACTAATAATGATAATAATAACAAGAAGAAGAATATATGAAGTTTAAAAATAATTTCCTAATCTCCTCACTATGTCCTTAGAGCAGCACAGACACTAATAATAGTTTTCAAGTCTTGACTACGGTGCCTTTCATAGAGATAAAAAAGGACAAAGAATTTAACATATTTAATAGACTTAATACATTCCAAGGAGGACAGAAAGTTGGAGATGTGGAATACTAATAAATAGATAGATAGATAGATAGATGTGTAGAGTGATAGATGGATTGAATGATGATTTAGAGAATGCTGACAATGCATGGATAGATATGCAGAAAGATATATGGATGGAATTATAGAATAGAGGATGATTATAAATGGATGGATATGCAGAGTGATAGAGGGATTGGAATGTGAAACAGAGAAACCTGATAAGTGGATAGATAGATGTGCTGAGTGATAGAGGGATTGGAAAAAGGGAAAAGAGATTGATGATAAATGGATAGATAGATATGTAGTGATAGAAGAACTGAGATTAGAGAATAGAGAAAGTTAATCATTGGATAGATGGATGTACAAAGTGATAGAAGTATTGGAGTAGGGAATAGAGAATCTTGATTAAATGTATAGATAGATATGAGGAAAGATTGATTGATGGATAGGTTAAAAACTTGAAAAAATGGGGATAATTAAAAGACACGACATAAAGATAAGAAGAATAAAGCAATAGATAATGAAGAAAAAGAAGAACATTTCTGAAAAAGAAAACAATAAAAAATCTAGAAGAAGACAAGACCCGCCAAAGTAAAAGTAAACAAAAGGAAACTTAATAATAATAATAATGATAATAATAATAATAATAATAATAATAATAATAATAATAATAATAATAATAATAATAATAATAATAATAATAACAATAATAATAATAATAATAATAATAATAATAATAATAATAATAATAAGAAGAAGAAGAAGAAGAAGAAGAAGAAGAAGAAGAAAACGACGAAGAAAATCTCTCTCTAGACTTTTCATGTCTTAGTTGAACT
>JAXCGZ010020487.1:0-10110 GCA_037179515.1 Halocaridina rubra
GTGTAGGGTAAGATCTCTCTGCTGCACCTGCTGGGGAAAAAAAAACAACAGGAATATGGAAGAGAGAGAGAGACAGAGGGAAGATTATGTAAAAGATAAAATTAAATAGGAAAATTGAAATCATTAGGCGGGAAACAACCGGCTTTATCTCTCAGGTCGGTTTTGCCTCTGGCGGCTTTTTCCCCAATGTGTCTTTTATACTTTTATTCATCTACACACTTCTAAATTACCAAATTGTTACTATTCAAATTGACGGCTTAATCATTGTTAACTTTCTTTATTTGATAATCCAATAAAGATGCACAATATATATATATATATATATATATATATATATATATATATATAAATATATATATATATATATATATATATATATATATATATATATATATATATATATATATATATATATATATATATATATATATATATATATATATATATATATATATATATATATATATATATATATATATATATATATATATATATATATATATATATATATATATATATATATATCAAGACATCCAAAAATGGTAGCTTGCCATCCGATTCCCGTTCTCTTTTAAACTTAATGCTAGGGACTAAATCATTAAGTTTATTAAAAAAATGTGTCAAATTCTCCCCAACGGGAGTCCCAATATGAAAATATATCGTCCACATATCGCAACCATATCATTTCTTTGGGCTTAATGCTGACTAGAATCTCTGTCTCAAAGAACTCCATATATAAGTTAGCCAGAAAGGGGGACAAGGGGCTTCCCATACTACATCCAAATTTTTGTTTGTAAAAACTACCATTAAAGGAAAATACATTATTAGTGACGCATAACTTAAGTAAATCCATGGAGTTTTCAAGACCTAGAGGAAAATGCTCGGCAAAGGGAATCAGTTTAACGCTAAAATCATCTACTGGAACTTTAGTGAACAAAGATTCTACGTCTAAACTAAGGAGCTTTACATTACTCAAGGGAATATTTGAGTTATTAAATTTTTGAATAAAATCTTCAGAATGTTTAAGATGAGATGAAGAAAATTATCCCCAAAAGGGGAAAAACAGACTTGCCAGCCACTTGGAAATCTTATATATGAAAGAACCCTTGCATGATATTATGGGGCGTAAAGGAATGCTGTCTTGTGAGTTTTAGGAGACCATAGAAGTAGGGAAGGGAGGGATTGGTGACTTTATATGATTCAAGCAATTCAATATCTTCCTGTTTTTACCAATTTTGCGAACGGATTTATAGAACTCTGCAGATATGGTGCTCAGGGGATCTTTAACTAATTTCTCATAGGTGTTTTCGTCATTAAGAAGTTCCATGGCTTTATCACTATATGAATCTTTATCAAGAAGAAGAATTTTTCCGTCTTTGTCCGATTTGGTTATGAATAATATTCTCAAGTTTGCACAATGACTTAATAGAAATCAGAAATCTTCTAGGAAGGGTACATTTTGATTTATTTAGCTCTAATAATGTATTCAGCAGAATCCCCTTGAGACACAGTTCATTCTTTTGGAAGTTCTGGTTGGAGAAAAATTTATCAAAACCTACACTGATATCTATATTATTCGTTTGGTCAGGTTTGAGAGCAAAGGATAAACCAAGATTCAGTACATGATTTTGATTAACGGTAAGGGGTTGTGACGATAGGTTCATAACGTTATTATGATTTATTAGCTGACACCGATAAAACACGAAAACGAAGGAATAGAAAATGGTTAAGGACAAGGCAGAGATGAGGTAATGTTACACAAAGGAAAACGACAAACAGAAAAAATAGTCAAAGTACAGAGGACCTAGAGATATGGAGGATTAGGCTTTGAGATGACAATAGATCTGCTTTTTGAAGGAAGATAGGTCATAAGAATTTGGAAAGACAAAGAGAAGGATGAGAGTTCTTGAGTCTGGAGGTAGATGGGAAGAAGCAGTCGTTGCATCAACCAATCCGCAAGCTACAAATCTCCACACAGTACCTGTGAGATGAGGCCGCTAGGTGAGTGTTACACAGCCTTGGAAGTGGGGGAGGGATGCAACTCGCCAACTCATCAGAGCAGCGATCGGAGTAGTAGTGACAGAAAAGAGAAAAGGATGATAACTTACTGCGAATCATTAATGAGTCTAACTGCCTTAGATTCAACCCTGTCAAGGAGATAAGTATAAGAAGAAGCATCCTAGATGTGTGAGAAGTATTCTAAGTAGGGATGGATAACCCCTTTATAGATTTTAAGTAACTGTAAAGAGGAAAAGTAATGATAAAAACGAAACAAAACCCCCAATTTTTGGGATGAAGATTTAGAAATTTGGATTATGTGATTCCTCCAAGACAAGTTAGAGGCTATATGGATTTAGGATATGTTAATAGAATTAAAAGAGTAAATTTGGTTAGTTTCGAAGACAACAGGGTTATCAGGAGGAGAAGAAGATAAAGAGATAGCCAGAAACTGTGTCTTGGAGGCATTGAATTTGACTAAATTTTGAGTGCCCCATTCAGGTACCCTCTACAAATCGGAGTTGAGAGTAGAAGAAAGAGTGATGTGAGACTGATTATGAGTAACAGATAAAGGTTGTGAAGAAAAGGCAGAGGAAATGTGAAGGGTAGAATAGTCAGCAAAGGAATGAAGAAGAGAGGAAGATGGGGATCGTAGAAGATCATTGATGAAGAGAAGAAACAGAGTAGGTGAAAGGACAAGCCCGGTAGAACACCACTGGTAACAGAGAAAGGGCTAGATGTCGCACTATCAGCAAAGACAGATATAAAACGGTCAGAAAGAAAACTGAAAATCAGAGAGCAGAGAGAAGGGGTAAAGCCATAGGCAGGGAGTTTGGCCAACAGAGTCTTGTGCCAGACTCTTTCCAAAGCCTTAGAGATATCAAGGGCGACGACAAACGAGACCCCATAGTTACCCAGAGATGGTTACCATACATGAGTATGATCCGACAGGAGGTCATCAGTGAATCTTGCCTTACGGAAGCCGTACTGGTGATCAGAGATAAGTGAGTTAGATTCAAGGCGTTTCAAGAAGTGAGCATTGAGAAAAGTTTCGAAACTTTAGCAATAGAGAAGGTTAGGGCAATAGGTTGGTAGAATGAAGGAATAGAGCGGTCACACCTTCTTAGGAACAGGTTGAACTAGAGCATGCTTCCAAGATGAAGGATAGATACTGGTTGAGAGAATGAGGCAAAAAAGATGCCAGAGCACGGGAGCCAGTTCATCTGCAATCTCCTTAAGGTACCTTGCAGGGATGGCATCGGGACCAAATGCCTTGTTCGCCTTTAGCGAGCAAAGAACCTTATGAACTTTGCGTAAAGAAAGAATAAGTGAGGGCATAGGGTTAGAGAGGGGTAAAGATTTAGGGACAGGTGCGCTCGAATCATTTACAGAAGAGTTGGCAAAAAAATGAAAGCCAAAGAAATGGCTTTGTCAGTGGGAGAGCAAGCTATAGAACCATCAGAACGAAGGAGAGGGGGAAAGCTTGAGGTGCAGAAGTTTTTGGAGAGGCTTTTGGCTAAGGATCAGAAGCATTTGTCAGTGGGAGAGGAGTTAAGGTCATCAACTTTCCTTCTTATAAATGAAGCCTTAGACCTTTGAATTTGAGTAGTACAGCATTTCCTAGCTACAGTAAAAGCAGAGAGGGTTAAATCAGAAGGTGAGACTTGGTAATATAGGTGTGCCTAATTCCTGGCATGGATAGCCATGGAGCAGGCATGGTCAAACCAAGGTTTAAGGGGGAAATTTTCGTAGAGGAGGGGATGTACGCCTTCATTCCTGAGGTCATGATCTCGACAGGTTTTAGGGCTACCTAATCAGGGTTGGAACCAAAAGCAGTAGTAATTCCAAGGAAAGTCAAAGAGGAAGATAGGCAAATTTTCACGTTGGGTACGCTCAAAGTACCAAAGGCGGCGCTGAGTAGGAGGGATTGGTAGAGGAGGAGGGAAAAGGAAAAAGCACAGAATAAGAGTTGTTTGAAGGGTTAGAAATAGGTTAAGAGTGTCTGTAGGTAATACGAACATAAAAATTTTCCCCTTCTCCACCATGAACATGCTATAATATATATATATATATATATATATATATATATATATATATATATATATATATATATATATATATATATATATATATATATATATATATATATATATATATATATTTTTTTTTTTTTTTTTTTTTCACCCACTTGCATGCTTAATTCTTGGAGGGTGTTGAGTTTGAACTATTTGAGGTCGCATGTGGCTGTGAATTAACGAGTGGATGCGAAAGTAAGTTAAAGCGTGAAGGCAACAAGTAAATGTCTAGACAAAGAAAAATGTGATGACAAATATGTGTTTAAGAATGAATGGAGAGAGGAGGATATATGAAAGGACGATTGTGCCAAAAGCATTGTAAAAAGAGCCTTGGAATGCAAAAATGTTAAAAAAGAACGATCTGAATGAAATGGATATGAGGTGTTTGAGAAAAACGACTGGTGTATCTAGAATAGATAAAATGAGAAATGAAGAGGTGAGGCAGAGAACTGGGTGATGAAAGAAGGCTGTTAGGTTAGTTAGAGTTGAGATGGTTTGAAGATATGGAAAGAAAGAATGGATGAACGATTACCAATGAGTGTGAAGAACAGAAGTAATGGGGCAAAGCTAAAAGGAAGATCTCGAATGAGATGGAAATATAGGATGAAAAGAGCATTGGAAGCACGTAGTACATCAGTGGATGTGGGATGAGAGACTGCTGCAAGAGACAGGAATGATTGGAGAAAGATTGTGTATAGATGACGCAAGCCAAAGGACTATCACGCACCTGTTTGCACAGGTAGTTTTGAGATGAAGTAATGGGGGAAGACCAGCTATAGTGCCTTTCTACTTAAGAACCTTACCCTCTAACCCCATAAATGACCCGAGTAGGGTGGGGGGATTGTGGGACCCTTTATCCTCAAGGAGCTATGAGGGGTGATCTAGGATGAATAAATGCTTTGACTCGGCCACTCCCTTGCAAGGAGAATAGAGGCTATTGCATATGTATGTATTATTTGTTTGCTTATAGCGGATTAAAATATTTTCAAAATGTAGGTCAAAACGTATATTAGAAAAGATATTTGCCATTAGAATTTGCTCAAATCAACGCTATTTAAAGATTAGGTTCTCTTCATCGGATGAGGAGGAGAGGGAGAAAGAGAACAACCAGGAAGAGGAGAATAATAATAATAATAATAATAATATATAATAACAATAACAATAACAATAACAATAATAATAATAATAATAATAATAATAATAATAACAATAATAATAATAATAATAATAATAATAATAATAATAATAATAATAATAATAAGAAGAAGAAGAAGAAGAAGAAGAAGAAGAAGAAGAAGAAGAAGAAGAAAAAAATACATTCACTTGTTAAGTTCGGTAAAAGTAGAACAATTTCGTCACTGTTGAGAGAGAGAGAGAGAGAGAGAGAGAGAGAGAGAGAGAGAGAGAGAGAGAGAGAGAGAGAGAGAGAGAGAGAGAGAGAGAGAGAGAGAGAGAGAGAGAGAGAGAGATTATCCCGGATTATGCCCAACAAAGGCAAATTTAAGGACTAAATACTTGGAAGTGAATAGAAGCTCATGTAATGCCTTTGTCAACACCAGTCCGTCATCGGAACTGCGTCATCATCACGACAGAACAGGAGACGGCCAAACAAAGCACGCATGACATTGTTCTCAGTATGAAGACTGACCGTATCATCACACGAGGGACTCCAGACAAAACGTAGCAATTGTGGAAAATAGTTTACTCTTCATCGACTTAAAAAACAGCAACTCCAATTCTGTGCTACAAGAGTTTCGTCTGATATAAAGTTAGCAATACTTTGAGTATCAACAAGGAAACACATATGTACTGAGCTATAGGAAAATTAAGTGAAATTGTGAAATGCCGATGGGAAGAGGTATAAGAGTGTGTTTCATGTTTTTCGTTCTGGGTACGCTTTCCCAAGGGCAGAAGTGTAGCAGATTTCCTCAACAAGACAATAATTGCCTCTTTTTCAAAATGGAAAGTCCGCCGTTTAATTGGTGCAACGTGGACAGTTTTAATACGTCTGGGTTGACTTTTTATGTAAAGCCTGGGAACAGATTCAAGCAACTACACATCAGAACGAATTTTCATAATGAAGACACATATTTAAGAAGACATCAATTCCCAGAATCTGAAAATTGGTACAAAATAAGCATTAGAGCAAAGTCTGTTGGAGGAAATTATCATGTGTACATTGATGATATACAGATTTCAATTGACCCTATATATATCACCGCAAACACATTAACGGTGTCACTAGATGGATCTTTCTTGTACAGTAAAAGCTGTAGTCCTGGAAAATTCTTTGGTCAACCTTGGTGGATCATCGCCGCAAGTGGAGGTGCTATTTTCTTGCTAATGATACTTATTATAATCTTATTGATAAGACACAAACGAACATCTAATCTAGGAAATCCTATGAAAATGCATGATTGGAGTATACACAAATCTACATCTCGTGACCTAGGCCTCCAGTGCCAGTTTTCTCCAACACCTGAGACTAGACGACAGAAAGCGTATCCAGGAAATTATCTTCAGGCACAAAATTCGGATGTGACCCTTACCACTGCCAAACCAACGCAGGTGCCAGGTTTTGCCTACCCTGCCAACACCTGCAACAAGGAAAACAGAATGCAAAACTATCAGCGAAGTAGGAAAGCCACGCTACGACGGTGGAGAAAGTAATTATGAGAAAGTAGTTGACCTGACGCACTTCACTTCTCGTGCCGAGAAACCATTTCCCTGTTACAGTTTGGAACAAGAGACACATAATAGCTGTACAAGTCAGAATTACAGAGGATCGTCACACGATAGTGAGAACAGCCTTTATGGATGCATTTGACTGGATTTGACCGTGAAATAATCACTTCTAAAAGTTTTGTAAGAAAAGTAAATATTATTAATATGAACAGAGAATATTGTAAAATATGAAACAAAATCTTTAAACTCATTAGCTTTGCTATGCTTTATATCATTCTTTGCTTCTTACGTATAATGTTAAAATTTGCACATAAAAGCATAGTAATGGCATCAGTTTTTAATGCCCTTTAATGAACTAATTTGATACTTAGGAAAATGGAAGTTCTTGTGTTATACCTCTCTCTTTCTCTTTCTGTCTCTCTCTCTCTCTCTCTCTCTCTCTCTCTATATATATATATATATATATATATATATATATATATATATATATATATATATATATATATATATATATATATATATATATATATATATATATATATATATATATATATGCATACTTCTTTAGGATATTAATGATAACATTTGCCTGCTATAATAAACAAAAAATTTACGTTAGAGGAATGTAATGTCTCTATTGTGGTGGTAATAATAATAATAATAATAATAATAATAATAATAATAATAATAATAATAATAATAATAATAATAATAATAATAATAATAATAATAATAATTAATTAATTATTATTATATTATTATTATTATTATTATTATTATTATTATTATTATTATTATTATTATTATTATTATTATTATTATTATTATTATTATTATTATTATTATTATGTAAGCAGATATATATATATATATATATATATATATATATATATATATATATATATATATATATATATATATATATATATATATATATATATATATATATATATATATCTCAAATAAACACATTAACATATGCGAAAACATTAATCATATATTACTCCTAATCGGGACTCGAACCTAAGACACATAGTTACTGTGTCAAAGCGCTACCAACTACACCATAGAAGGTCTAAGAGAGAAGCAAACCTCAAAGCTAACTGCTTTGCTATGAATAAATGCATTCTGTCTGACTACCTTTTTTTCATATTACACCTTCTCCCAACTTCACTCGTGGTTTTGTTTTCGCATTTAATTCAACTCCCAATCTACACATGCATCAGTAATAATTAAATATACACATTAAAATATTGTGAAAACCTGAACCATATTCTACTCCGACCACGACTCGAACCTAAGACACATAATTACTGTGCCAAGGCGTTACCAACTACACCACAGAAAGTCTAAGAAATAAGCCACCCTCACAGATAACTGCTTTACTAGGAATGAACGCATTCTGTCTCAGTGCCTCTTGGTTTATATTACAGCTTCTCCCATAGAGAGAGAGAGAGAGAGAGAGAGAGAGAGAAGAGAGAGAGAGAGAGAGAGAGAGAGAGAGAGAGAGAGAGAGAGAGAGAGAGAGAGAGAGAGAGAGAGAGAGAGAGAGAGAGAGAGATAATCCAGCCCTCTTAGGTCTAAAGCCCTGACCAATGGGGAAGGACAGGTGTCAGGATGAGCATCCAGCCGTAAAGATTCAAGCAAAACAGTTTTTGCTTCCAAGAGGCTACTGAGAATCCGGGATCCCATAACAAATTTCAAAATACTGTTTGTGTGTGTGTGTGTATGTGTGTGTGTGTGAGAGAGAGAGAGAGAGAGAGAGAGAGAGAGAGAGAGAGAGAGAGAGAGAGAGAGAGAGAGAGAGAGAGAGAGAGAGAGAGAGAGAGAGAGAGAGAGAGAGAGAGAGAGAGAGATGCACTTTCTTAATATGTTATCAGCTATGCGTTATAGGATATCCGGGAAATCTAACGTTAGGGTATAAAGTATTATTTGCTCATAATGTCTTGTCTCTCTCTGTTTTTGTTTTCATTCAACATTTAACAACATATTTCTCGTTATTCTCTTTTTTCGTATTCAAGTTCGTTGAATTTTATCATTGTATATCTGCATAAGAAGCGGAAGGGGAATTTCAGTTATAAATTAGTGTTGAATATTCAATTTAAATATCATTATGACTCTATTTAAAAATCATTATTAGCACTGTAAACTTTATGTCCTATTGCGTGTATGTGAGCGCCCATGTTTATACATTTGTGTGCACGTTCTCAACTAGTCGCTGTAATTTGAAGAGGAAATTGGGTTGCGGTTCTATAAGTCCTCCCCAAATGAAGTGAGGCTATCTACAATAATAATAATGATAATAATAATAATAATAATAATAATAATAATAATAATAATAATAATAATAATAATAATAATAATAATAATAATAATAATAATAATAATAATAATATAAAACAATAATAGTAATAATAATAATAATAATAATAATAATAATAATAATAATAATAATAATAATAATAATATGGAATACATGACAAATAAGAGTTATCTGTCAATTTTTCTCTTGTGTCGCCATATCCGCTGAAAATACCAAACATTGATAACACTTTTTCTTTGGGCGTGCACTCTCTCTCTCTCTCTCTCTCTCTCTCTCTCTCTCTCTCTCTCTCTCTCTCTCTCTCTCTCTCTCTCTCTCTCTCTCTCTCTCTCTCTCTCTCTCTCTCTCTCTGAGTTAAAAATTTAAAGTCTAATACCTAAGAATAGCCTTAACGATTCCAGCCAAGTCCACTTTCTTCACTACATGGGGGAGAAATGGCGGTAATTCAAGGAGTAATGCAAACTCGAGTATCCTAAAAGCACTTCGAAAAGACACTTTCAGTCTCAAAGTCAATTCTCTTGTTAAAAATGAATCTCCCGTAAGTCAATGAGCTCAGTCCAGACTACTTGCATCTCATGGGGGAGAACACTTGCTCATTAGCATCAAACATTGTATTTGATTTGGCATAGCAGCTCATACCAGATGTAATTTCTCGCATAATGACATTTAATTGGGAAAAACAGTTGATTTGATGAAGATCTTATAATAAAACGGAAAGTTTATCAGTATAGATCCAAACTTTTCTGCTAAGAATATCTTTGATAATATCATGAAAAATAACATTTGAACTCGGTAATAAGTTTGCGTAAATGATAGTATTTATTTCATCTTTAACTCTCCTCATTAAGAATACCTTCTGCAACTTTAGTAAACTGATACCAGACCACCTGCATCCTATAGGAGAGAACAGTAATAATAATAATAACGCCTTTATTCCAATAGAAATTATCAAAGGCTATTCTTGAAAACAAAAAAATTATTTATATACTAAAGATTTACATATATTCGTATAGAATTTATTACAACTGA
>JAXCGZ010020488.1:0-5000 GCA_037179515.1 Halocaridina rubra
TATATATATAATAAGGCGACCCTTCTTACTATGTTTTTACTCTAAGTCAGAGAGTGAGATCTCATATGTTCCTTGACAGATTGTTTTTATCAGCTTATTTTCTTGTATGTTTTTTTTTCATTTCATTTCTTTACAATTGATGCAGATATAGTGCAGGTAGTATATTCTATATGAATAGTGATTGCATATCAAAGAGCAAATAGCATTACATGTTAAACAACACCAAAGAAAACTCTCATAGATTAATTCTCAACTTTCATTGTGCCACATTGGGTGAGGGATATATAAAATTGCCTTCCCTAATTTTCCAAATTGCTCAACTTGATAATTTGATCTCTCCAATTTATGAAGTAATTTTGATAGGGAAGTTGTTCAGGATTCATATAATATTTAACTAAATGATAGACTTTAATAAAATCCTGAGCTATTCTTTTTGAAATCTAATTATGTTTGCTTCAACATTCATATGTTTAAAATGAGGTTTTTAAAACTATTCACATTTAATTCTTTGATGATAGGGAAATAGAAGCTTTCAATAGCTCTAGGTTATTTCTTCACTCAGGCACGGTTCTTTCCTTATTCCTACATGTACACCAATTATTCTGACGTATTCATTACACATCTCGTACCATCCCATTTCATTTGACAAGTCAGAACACTTCTCATCTTTGCTTATTTTGCCTCTCTTTTTCCTAATAGTTGCTATGATTATGACAGGTGTGTAGCTTATGGTCCACCAATTCCAGGCATAGAGGGGTACTATGAATCTTCGGGGATCTTGTTAACTCCATTATTGGCGTGAGGGTAGGCCTGACTGGTATAGTAATGGTTCTGTCCTTAACCTTTTTTTTTTTAGGATGGGATAGGATAGGAGGGAAAAAAAGGGGAGGGAATTTAGGATATAAGGGAATAGGAGGGAAAAGCACGAAAATTAAGTAAAGTAAGAGATAAAGAAAGAGAGGGGCAGATCCTCGTGCTAAGTTTTGATCTGGAATCCAGATACTTTTCTCTATTGTCCTTAACCTTGCACCTCCTGATAAATCTTCTTCTTTCACTCTTCACTTTTCTAGCATCCGAGGTCTGAATTAAAACCTTTCGTCTGTGAAACAGCACTTAGGTACATCCCTCCCTAACCTCCTCCTTCCCTCTGAAACTAAGCTGTCTAGACATGCTTCCCCTCACCCATTTCAGATCTCTCATTAAAAATTTTATTCTCGCTTCCGTTCCAAAGGTGGAGTCTGTGCCCACTGCAACACCAGTGCTCCTATTTCAAGGTTCATGGACCTTGAATCTCCTGACTTTGATGTGCTCTGGCTGAATCTTTTTCTCTCCACTATCACAATATATCTTTGCTTCTGCTACTGTTCTCCTAACGCCACTGACTTTGCGTAATTCTTTGAATAACTATCCTCTTACAATGAGTCCTCTATATTAGAGTCTTCAGTGAGTGGCTTCGTTATGCTCACACTGATGTGGAAGGAAGTGACGCCTTTGTTTTCTCTATTACTCACAATCTGCAGCAGATTATCAAGTATCCTACTTTTGTCCCCGATCACAACGAACATACAGCTAAAATCTTGACCAATATTTTAGCTCTAATCCCTTTAAATACTCATATTCAGTAGCTTTCCCTCTTGATATATCTGACCAATCTTTGCCCTCAAAAACTCTCCATATTTTGCTATTCCTCCATCAATTCCTCCTACTCAGTGCTGCCATTGACACTTTGTGCATACCCAACGTGATGATTTGCGTTACTTTGACTTTTGCTTCTCATGACATGACTACTGCTTCTGAAGCCGAAACCCTGATCTGGTCATACCAAGCCTCTTTTTCTAATTTATTTCACTTCAAATTTGCTATAACTAAGAATCACTGCACTACTAAGATTCAAAGGTCAATAGCTTTCTTATTAAGAAAGAAAGTTAATGACCTTCACTGCTCTGCCACCGATAAATGCTTCTTGCCTTTAGCCAAAAGCCTTTCTAATAACTTCTGTAACTCAAGCTTTCCCCCTCTCATTCGTCCTGATGGTTCTATTGCTTGCTCTCCCACTGAGAAAAACAATCTCCTTTTCTCTCATTTTTCTGCCAACTTTTCCTTGAATGATTCCAGTGCACCCGTTCCTTGTATTTTACCCCTCTCTAATCCTATACCCTCCCTTATTCTTTCTTCACGCAAATTCCATATGATTATTCAATCTTAAAAGACGAGTAAGGCATCTGGACCCACTAGTAACCATGCAAGACACCTCGAGGAGTTTTCAGGTGAACTGGCACAGGTGCTTTGCCGTCTTTTCACCTCATTATCTCATCCAGTATCTACCCTTCTTGAAAGCAGGCTTTCGTTCAACCAGTTCCTAAGAAGAGTAAACACTCTTTTCCTTCCAAATACCGACCTATATTCCAAACCTCCGCTGTTGCTAAATTACTCAAAACTTTACTCAATTCACACTTCTTTAAAAGTCTTTAATCTAAATCGGTTATCATCAATTACCACCATTATGGCTTCGTAAAGGCAGATCCACCTCCTCTCCTATCTTACCCATGTATGGTCAT
This sequence comes from Halocaridina rubra, assembly GCA_037179515.1. Taxonomy (NCBI): domain Eukaryota; kingdom Metazoa; phylum Arthropoda; class Malacostraca; order Decapoda; family Atyidae; genus Halocaridina; species Halocaridina rubra. The sequence continues at coordinate 2,559 of JAXCGZ010020488.1, forward strand.
CTTTTCTGAGGAATTATGGGGAATCCTTTGTTGCCGCCCTTGATATCTCTAAGGGTTTTAACAGAGTCTCACACAAGGCTCTGTTATCAAAACTCCTGGCAATTGGCTTTACCTCTTCTCTCTGTTTTCTGATCTCCAGGTTTCTTTCTGATCATTTTATATCTGTGGTTATTGACCGTGCAACATCTAACTCATTCCCTGTTACCATTGGCTTTCGACAGGGCTGTGTTCTTTCACATACTCTGTTTTTTCTCTTCAACTATTATCATCTTCAGTCTCCATCCTCTACGGCTTTGTTAACTATAGTACCCTCAATTTTTCTTCTGCCACCTCTTCACAACTTGTATCCGTTACTCGTAATCAATCTTGTACAACTCCTTTTTTTAATCTCAACTACGATTTGCTGAATATATACGAGTAGGGACCCAAAACTGAGTTTAATTTTATGCCTCCAACACAGTATCTGACTATCTCTTTATAGCCTGCTGGCTAGTACAGTGGTAACGCGCTGGCTTCGCATTCGCGAGGTCGAAAAGATCGGTCCCCGTCCAAGACCGAGAGTTTAAGCTGTTTACTGGCAGGAACTGCTGTGGGTGGACATCACAGTGGGGGGTTGGGGCTTGTCCTGGCTGACGAATACCCATTGTAAAATGGAAATAAAGTTTATATTGTCTTTGAAACTAACGAAATTTACCCTCTCAATTCTTTTAACATTTAGGAATCCATATAGCCATTAACTTGTCTTGGATTAGTCATATAATTCAAATTTATAAATCTGTATCCAGAGAATAAGAGATTCTGTTTCGTTTTCATCATAACGCTTTCTCTCTCCAAGCACTTAAAATTTATAAATGTCTCATCTGTCCCTACTCAGAATACCATAATCTTCAATTTATCTTTTCTATCTCCAATGTTTCCATCGCTTCTCTGATGAGTTGGTGCAAGTTGCATCCCTATCCCATGCTATGTATCATTTGCCAAGGGGCCTCATCTCACAGGTACTGTGTGGAGATTTGCGGCTCATGTATTAATCAGTGCAGAGACTACTTCTCCCCACCGACCTCCAAACTCTGAAACTCTCATCCTCCTTCTGTCTTTTCTAATTCTTAAAACCTATATCTTTTCTAAAATCTCAGTTCCTATTCTTCCATAGCTCTAAGTCATCATAATTCTAATATTCTTTCATCCTGTCTTTCTATTGTATAACATTCTATTATTTCTTCCTTTTAATTAATTTTCTACTTTTTCTTCTCCTCAATATTTATTTGGCTTCCGGGACAGATGAAGGTAAGTTTTTTGGCTTTCGCAGTGCCACACTCAAAAGGAAAAAATAATCCACCCACTGCAGAAGTAATTTATATACGGAACAATTCTTAACGCTAATTATTTGAAAATTCTTGAATTTATATCGTTTTCCATTGGAAAAAAATAGAATCATATATATATATATATATATATATATATATATATATATATATATATATATATATATATATATATATATATATATATATATATATATATATATATATATATATATATATATATATATATATATATATATATATATATATATATATATATATATATATATATATATATATATATATATATATATATATATATATATATATATATATATATATATATATATATATATATATATATATATATATATATATATATATATATATATATATATATATATATATATATATATATATATATATATATATATATATATATATATATATATATATATATATATATATATATATATATATATATATATATATATATATATATATATATATATATATATATATATATATATATATATATATATATATATATATATATATATATATATATATATATATATATATATATATATATATATATATATATATATATATATATATATATATATATATATATATATATATATATATATATATATATATATATATATATATATATATATATATATATATATATATATATATATATATATATATATATATATATATATATATATATATATATATATATATATATATATATATATATATATATATATATATATATATATATATATATATATATATATATATATATATATATATATATATATATATATATATATATATATATATATATATATATATATATATATATATATATATATATATATATATATATATATATATATATATATATATATATATATATATATATATATATATATATATATATATATATATATATATATATATATATATATATATATATATATATATATATATATATATATATATATATATATATATATATATATATATATATATATATATATATATATATATATATATATATATATATATATATATATATATATATATATATATATATATATATATATATATATATATATATATATAT
>JAXCGZ010020489.1:0-10043 GCA_037179515.1 Halocaridina rubra
GATTTGGCTTACCTCATCATAAAATTCTAATAAGTTTGTTACTGTTGATCTTCCTTCTCTGAAGCCATGTTGCCTCACTGACAAAAAGTTGAAGGATTCCAAGTGAAGAGAGATATGTTTCCTTAGTAGTTTCTCCATAAGTTTGCAAACTATGCTGGTCAAGGAAACTGGTCTATAGTTCAGAGCCGTATCCCTTCTTCCCTTTGTGAAGATAGGTATCACATTTGCTTGTTTCCAGCATCTTGGAATCTCCAACGACTCCAGTGACTCCTTAAATATGATACTTAGTGCCACTGATATTGTGTTTGCGCATTTTTTAAGCACATGAGGGGATATGTCATCAGGACCTGTAGCTTTATGAACATCTAAATCCATCAGCGCTTTGCATACCTCTGTGGCTGTAAGGTTGATGTTCTCTAATACCGGCCCTTGAGCTTCTATCACTGCAATCTGAGGGGGTGGGGTATTTTCTACTGTAAATACTGACTGAAACTCCTTGTTCAATTCTTTGCAGATCTCTTCGTCCGTCTCAGTGATGCTTCCATCCGCTCTCTTTAGCCTTAAAACCTGTTCTTTTACCTTCAGTTTTCCTCTGATAAAGCTGTGGAAAAGCTTGGGGTTTTCTTTAGCCTTCCTGGTGATGTCCCTCTCATAATCTCTCTCTGCCTCTCTCCTTTTACTTAGGTAGTCATTTCTTGCTCTTTTGTAGGTTTGCCAGGCATTTATGTTTTTTCTCCTCCTATACCTTTTCCAGCATTTGTCTCTCCACTCCTTAGCTCTTTTACACCCATTATCGAACCATTTCTCTCTGGCATGAATTACACCTACTTTGGTGACAGGTATGCAGCAATCTACTATCTTCCCATATTTCTCACAAAAGATGTCATACATTTCTTGTACAGATTTGTTGTAAAATAAGGTTCTCCAGTCAATAACTGCAAAAAGCTCATTCATTTTGATGTAATCTCCTTTCGGATAGTTCCTCCTCATGTCCTCAGTGCCTCTACTCTCAGGAAGAATGTCTTCAATGATATACTCCATCAACAACACACAGTGGTCACTCTTTCCAATTGGTGGTTCATACTCAATATTTTCAATATCCAACACATTATCTGTGAACACCAGATCAAGTAGTGATGGCTCATCCCCACCCCTGGCTCTTGTTGGTTCCATTACATGTTGGTGTAGGAAATTCCCTTGTACGCAATCTAGGAATCTTGCCCCAAATGAGTCCTCACCACTCTGTGGGTCAAGATTTATCCAATCTATCTCTTTATGATTAAAGTCTCCCATAATCAAAATCCTACATTTTTTCTCCCGCGCCATGTTAACAACTGAGTTTATGACTTCAATCGTACCTATATGACTTTCCTCATAAATTTCAAGCCTATTTTGGTTCCTTGGTGGGTTGTATACAACAGTTATTATAATGCTCTCTGACCCAGTATTTATGCGAGCAACAAGAAATTCCCTGAACTCACTTTCTATAGCCAAGTTTATTTCTTCAACTTGAATCCTCTCACTTATGAGCAGTGCTATCCCTCCACCAGTCCTCTCAGATCTTTCGACCCTTAGTATTCTGAAGCCCTTAGGAAAAACTGTGACACTGTTTATGTCCTCACTCAACTTAGTCTCTGTAATTGCTACTATATCTGCCTTACTGTTGTGAATCCTATCTTTTAATTCTACTGCCTTACCAGCTAATCCATCAGCATTTGTGTATAACAATCTTAATGAGGCCCCATCCCCTGATCTTCTGTCATTATCCTCTTTATCTCCCCTTTGTCTGGAAGTATTCTGTAACGAAAATTTTTCTTCTCTTCTTCATTTCTTTCATCATTTAACCTTCTTGCCTCTTGCAACAAGTTTTTGATCTTTCCCATCTCTTCCTGTGTTCTGTATCGTCTAATGAACACTTCTTTGCATTCTTGAAGGTCTTTTAGACTTTTTTTTCTCAACAATATTTCCCTACATGTCTCCCCTCTCTCAAAGGTTACTTTTGTTGGTCTCGGCTTTCCTTCCCTCGAATATTTACCTAGTTGGTGTATGTTTACAATATCCTCAGGACCACATACTACTCCAAGCTTTCTTATCAGGTCTACAACGTTAGCTTTATTTTCTTCAAGTCTCCCCTGCCATGTTGGCTCCTGGGATTCACTTATGCCTGAGATTACCACTGTCTTCTCCTTATCAAGTGCCTGTCTGATGAGTGGGTTTGCTCTTTCCATCACAACGTCTTTCATTTTTTCGATTACTGTCTCTTTATAGTCAACTGTTTGTATATTTTCCAGTGCCACCACCTTTACAGCCTCTTTTACTGCCACATTCCCCTTTAGTGCATCAGCAAAGGACGTTTTCATGGCATCATTTTCCATATTCAGCTCCTGTGTGTGTGTGTGTGTGTGTGTGTGTGTGTGTGTGTGTGTGTGTGTGTGTGTGTGTGTGTGTGTGTGATTACCTAATTGTGTTTACGGGAAAGAGCCCAAAGCTCGTATCTTCCCGTCTCCTGATCGGTTCCATTTTTAGACTTAGTGATACTTATCATACCTGTCCTTAAAACTATGGATTGAGGTAGCATTAACTACCTCCTCGATTAGCGAATTCCAATTATCAACTACTCTTACACTGAAAAAGTATTTCCTTACATCCTGCAAACAAGTTTTCTTCCGAAGCTTCAAACTATGACCTCTAGTTCTAGAGCCAGCCATATCGAAATATCGATCCCTATCCACTCTATCATAACCATGAAGGAATTTAAAGACTGTCACCATATCCCCCCTTACTCTTCTAGCTTCGAGTGATGGCAAGTCTAATTCCCTCAGCCTCTCATCATAACCGAGATTGCGTATTTCTGGCACCAGTTTCGTGGCATGTCTTTGAACTTTTTCAAGCTTAGCTATGTGCTTTTTCAAGTGCGGATTCCAAAAGGGGGCTGCATATTCGAGTTTTGGCCTCACATAGGTTACATAAATATTTCTGAACATTTCCTTGTCCATGTGCCTGAAGGCTACCCTTACATTTGATAAGAATGCATATGCTGCCCTTACTACGCCATTTATATGTATTTCTGGAGACAAATCTGCCAATATGTTTACTCCTAGATCTCTCTCATTTTCTGTCTCCTGAAGCTGTACTCCAGCCACCGAGTAGTCAAGCTTGGGCCTTCTTGCACTTGTACCCATTCTCATTACCTTACATTTTGAGGTATTGAATTTCATTAGCCACTTTTCTGACCACTCATGCAGATTATTTAGATCCTCCTGAAGTTCTCTACCATTGTTCTCGTTTTTTACTTTCTTCACAATCTTTGCATCATCTGCAAACATATTCATGAATGAATTTACAGACTCTGGTAGGTCATTTACATATACAAGGAACAAAAGTGGCCCTAAAACTGAACCCTGTGGAACTCCACTACTAACTCTTCTCCATTCAGACACTGAGTGTCTTACTCTAACCCTCTGTTCCCTTCCTTCTAAGTAAGTTTTTATCCATTCCAAGACATTTCCACCTATTCTAGCCATTGATTGCAGCTTCCTAATAAGTCTCCCATGTGGAACAGTGTCAAACGCTTTCTGGAAGTCTAGGAATATGCAATCTGCCCAACCCTCTCTTTCCTGTAAGATTTGGCTTACCTCATCATAAAATTCTAATAAGTTTGTTACTGTTGATCTTCCTTCTCTGAAGCCATGTTGCCTCACTGACAAAAAGTTGAAGGATTCCAAGTGAAGAGAGATATGTTTCCTTAGTAGTTTCTCCATAAGTTTGCAAACTATGCTGGTCAAGGAAACTGGTCTATAGTTCAGAGCCGTATCCCTCCTTCCCTTTTTGAAGATAGGTATCACATTTGCTTGTTTCCAGCATCTTGGAATCTCCCCCGACTCCAATGACTCCTTAAATATGATACTTAGTGCCACTGATATTGTGTTTGCGCATTTTTTAAGCACATGAGGGGATATGTCATCAGGACCTGTAGCTTTATGAACATCTAAATCCATCAGCGCCTTGCATACCTCTGTGGCTGTAAGGTTGATGTTCTCTAATACCGGCCCTTGAGCTTCTATCACTGCAATCTGAGGGGGTGGGGTATTTTCTACTGTAAATACTGACTGAAACTCCTTGTTCAATTCTTTGCAGATCTCTTCGTCCGTCTCAGTGATGCTTCCATCCGCTCTCTTTAGCCTTAAAACCTGTTCTTTTACCTTCAGTTTTCCTCTGATAAAGCTGTGGAAAAGCTTGGGATTTTCTTTAGCCTTCCTGGTGATGTCCCTCTCATAATCTTTCTCTGCCTCTCTCCTTTGTGTGTGTGTGTGTGTGTGTGTGTGTGTGTGTGTGTGTGTGTGTGTGTGTGTGTGTGTGTGTGTGTGTGTGTGTGTGTGTGTGTGTGTGTGCACGCGCTATAAGTTTCATAATTTGCTAGAGTATTAGTTTTGTTAGTCTAAGAAAAATGAGAACAACTACGTTGAACACACTACTGAGATGATTTTGATAAGAAAAAGCTTAACTAAAAATATATTAATCAAAATTTAAAGGAAAGTGGCACAACTTCTTATCTAGTGCAAATAGCATAAATGTAAAGATTTTGAATAAAGATTTTGACCAACAGACAAATCTGTAAACTCTAAGGTTGATTCTGTACTTGGTCTGCCAGAAACTCTTGCATGAGAAAAGAAATGCAGTGCTAGCCCTTCGTGGCCATCTACATTAGATAACGTTATTTTTCCTCCGACCCTCCAAACAAATCGCGTTCAATCTGTTCATACCTAAATTATCCATGATTAAGACTTAAATCTAAGGCATGTTTCCTCAAAATCAAATGCCACTCTTCTCACATACCACAATTCTATTGCTAAGTAGCGATCTCTCAAAGGGTCGATGTTGGTACTATTTACACTTCTACCATACTGTGGTTGCCATAAGATGAGGCGGTGAAATTAAACCTTCTAGGAAAGGCAAGTGGGCCCTAAATCAGATCTTTTGCTCACATACAATGTGGGTGACGCAAACAGTTTGGTGATCCTTTGTACCTTAGAAGCTGAAATGGGATGACTTAATTTTAGATGAATGCTTGTACTTTAAAGAGGTCACTCCATTACATAGAGGATGACGGTCATTTTATATATATATATATATATATATATATATATATATATATATATATATATATATATGTGTGTGTGTGTGTGTGTGTGTGTGTGTGTGTGTGTGTGTGTGTGTGTGTGTGTGTGTGTGTGTGTGTGTGATTACCTAATTGTGATTACCTAATTGTGTTTACGGGAAAGAGCCCAAAGCTCGTATCTTCCCGTCTGTGTGTGTGTGTGTGTGTGTGTGTGTGTGTGTGTGTGTGTGTATGTGTGTGTGTGTGTGTGTGTCAAAATCGAAAGCAGAAGATTAAACCGGCAGTAAGTTTTCGTTGAAGGAAATTTACATATGCTCTACGTCGTTTACAAGTTAAAAAGGAAAATCATTCTTCTACAGAGTACTGGAGGAATAAGGTAATGATCTGACAATCCAATTCCTCAGAACAATTTTAAGTAATGTAAGTCGTACACTAAAAATTGTAAAGACTGCGGAAATAGCAATGAGATTGCTGCACGGGAATATGAACTGCAAAGACAGTCCTCGTCCAATTAAACAGAATTCAAACAATTGACAAAATTTTCAAACAAATAAAAGATTTCAAACCTTTGCTCATTATCTTTATTGATAAACAGACACAATAACAAGAAGCTGTGTACCAAAGAAGCCCAAGATCTATCTTACAAACAAAGTATTAAATGCTCAGTAAACAATAGCGAGCATGTGCATAATTGTTTCTGACTTTTGGGTTTCTCTTTTGTAACTATAGAATATTGTGAGAAAATCATTGGAGAACATGAGGATTTCTACATTATATAAGGCCATTATGATTATAATCCTTCCTTCTCACGCTTCATATCCAGATCTATCTAGAAGAATCTGGAAACTGAAAAGGGTTTGCGTATACTAAACTACATCTAAAAGTTCGAATCAAACTGAAATATATGACTCAAAAGAGACTCTTTACAAAAGCAGTATTAATGACATCCGAAACTTGCACAATCAAAAAACTGTAATGTAGCCAAATTCAAAGTCAAATTCAGTAATTTTATTTCCATTCTTACAATGGCTATTCTTTCACAATACTAAGAATATTCTTATAAATAGACACGTAACTGAGGAAATAAGTAAGAGGGTGATATATTCACTTACAGTGAATAGAAATATAGATTATCTAGAAAGTTAAAATTATCCAAGAAATTAAAAGATGTATAAACAATTACCAATAAACAATGAATAATCATATAAGTAAGTTATGCGTATATACATATTAATAATAATAATAATAATAATAATAATAATAATAATAATAATAATAATAATAATAATAATAATAATAATAATAATAATAAAAATATTAATAATAATAATCTATCTATCTACTTTGGCTGTCTCCCCCATTTGGGGAGTAGCCGACATCCAAAAAACAAACAATAAGGGGATTACTTTGCTTTATGGGCAATGACGAGGGAGCTATCGACCATTCAGATAGCACTGCTGGAGTGCCACAGCCCATCCTCCCGGCTCTTCCACAACATGTGTCGCTTCTTAAATGCCAACTCTCCTACTGCCCCTACCACAAGGCTGGGCTTGCATGGCGGACAGGCTGCACTAGAAAACGCATCGCAGGTAATTGATGGAAGAAAAGAACAAGGATTATTCTACCTTTAATTATTTCTTCCAAGTTTAAGCTAATTGAACTTTTGTCAAGTATTGCTAGCAATGGTATAAGGAAATATATAAAGAAAAAAATAGCATAAATATGAAACCTTGATACTGTTAGTTGACATTTTGTGTCAATACTAATTCATATTAAGGGGGTGGACAGACAAGCTGGAGCTACGGGAAGTAATGCGTGATACCCTTCCTAACGCCGCGCGGTGGGCTCGATCAAGGATTAGTCACCTTCCGAGTCCAGGATTCTTACGACTATGCAACAGCGGTTCCACAGTAACGACAAAAATACCGAAGAAAATTGACAAAAATTAATGGACTGGGAAATGAATTCATTATTTAATAAATCTGCTTTGAAAAATGCCTTCTTTGGTATCATTTTTCATGAGCGAGATATCGCGACGGGCAAGGAAAATTGCCCTCATCGGCCACGGGCACTTATAAAATATATAAGAAAAAATAGCATCTTAAGGACAAGGCAGAATTAAGAGAATGATAAACAATAAAAAGACGGACTGAGAGAATAGTCACAGTTTGTTATAATGATGATGAGAAAGAAATTTAAGAGAAAAAGAGATGGGCAGTGTTGTGATTTGTCAGATGTGGAAGGATAATAAGAAATGTGTAACTAAATCGTCTAATATTCAGTGTAGGCATATTCTATGGGGTGAATATCACGAACGCATGCTAACAATTTATTACAAGGATTGTCTAAATAAAGTTCACTTACCTAAGTGCAACATGTGAGGTGCGTAACATATATTACAGCAAAAATACCTGAAAGAAAAGAAAATATTACATTCGTAAGAAATTGTAAAGATGATTCATACACAAGTAACAAGCAACAGAAATCAATGACAGTAGCATGTTGCTTTCAATTAAGAAGAAAAGCTCACTTCTGTCTCTCTTTTAATCCACTCACTGTATAGGGTAACTACTTTATATATATATATATATATATATATATATATATATATATATATATATATATATATATATATATATATATATATATATATATATATATATATATATATATATAGATAGATAGATAGATAGATAGATAGATAGATAGATAGATAGATATATATATATATATATATATATATATATATATATATATATATATATATATATATATATATATATGATTCAGTTATATTTTCTTGGATCTTTATAAGATAAAAAAAAAAACAGAACCCCATGTAAAGTTAAATTGACCCGTAACTTCTTAAAATTAGGTTAGGTCAGGTTAGGTCATGTAACATGCCTTGTTAATATGAATTATCCTAGAACATCCTGGGGTTACTCTTCATTACAAGATCCGTATTTGTTTACAATAAATCGAATGTTGCACATGAAATATTTTCAATATATGGTCGTATATCCTATTAAATTATGCTTGCTTTTCAGATATGCTTCTATTTTCTTGTTTTTTTCACGTGCCTCCTCTTCTCCCTTCTTCTTCATCTAATCTTCCAACCTTTACAGTCTTTCTATTTCTGTACCTCGAAGCTTTTACTCTTCCATTTCGTTATTCTCTTTCTTTTCTCATCAATACTTTCAAAGCTCATAATCTCTTTCTCTCTTTCTAGTTTCTTCACTAATGCCTTTCTTTGTTGCCGTTTCTTGATTTCTTTTATGGCCTTTGGACAACATAAAGTTTCGGAGCATAAATATCAACGTGTCCACTTTCCATAATATTGGCTTTCTAGTAATATCAATATGCTATAATTTTCTCTCTCTCTCTCTCTCTCTCTCTCTCTCTATATATATATATATATATATATATATATATATATATATATATATATATATATATATATATATATATATATATATATATATATCGTCTTGTGTATATGCAAGTTTGAACATGAGTATTCACTGTTTATCAGTTTCTCTCTCTCTCTATCTATATATCTATATATCTAGCTATCTTCTATCTATCTATCTCTCTCTCTATCTCTCTATCTCTCTATCTATCTATCTATCTATCTATCTATCTATCTATCTATCTATCTATCTATCTATCTATCTATCTCTCTCTCTCTCATTTTAGGTATATATTCAAGTGAGAACATGGGCACTGAATGTTAATCAGCTTACTTGCATTCTTTAAGTTTTGTGGAACTGTTTTTCTTCAGTCTGAATTCCTTACGTTATTTCCGCGCCATCCACTCCTTCCATTGTTATTAGGGACATCATCTCTAAACTTCTCGCCAAGAGAATGCCACGACACAACTTGTCACTCTTCAATGACTCTTCACTCATTCCGTTTCCAAGACAAAGTTGGACGTAGATCTAGCAAAAGTCGTATCTTATTTTCTAGGTGAACAATGGAATTACCCAGAGAGGCAAAATTAATACCACCAGGGTGGCGCATCTCCTTGCAAAAGGAGTGACTAGTTCCCCTATCATAATGTTAATGATAAAAAAAAATGCTTGAAATGTCTATTTGGAGATAAAATAAAATTTTTCTCTGGGTCCATTTACAACTTTGTCTTGGAAAAAGACTAAGCAGAGAGTCATTAAGACACAAAACTTGTCACTCTTTAATGACTCTCTGCTCATTCGGTGTTCAAGAATTGGAGTTGGGCCCACAGAAGAATCGTATCTAATCTTCCAGATGAACAATGGCAATACCACGAGAGGAAAAAATAATTCCACCAGGGTGGAGCATCTTCTTGGGAAAAACGCGAAATATTCCCCGAACATTATGTTCATGAGTTTTAAAAGACAAATCTAGAATGTTTATCTAGAACAGCGTTTCTTAACCTGGGGTGCTAGCACCTTCAGGAGGTGCTGAAATCAAATTTATGGGGTGCTGGGAAATGATGCATTACTACTTTATCCTTGTAGTAATCAGATGCTAGCCAGAGTTAGGGTTGTGCTGAATGGTCTAAACCTGACTACAGGGGGTGCTGAGTCTGAAAAGGTTGAGAAACGATTATCTAGCGATAAAATGCGAATTTTCTCCGGGTTCACCTTAAACTTTGTCTTATACACGTAATGAGCAGAGTGTCACCAAAATATGATAAGTTTTGTTTTAATAAAACTTTGCTCATTCGCTTTCCAAAACAAAGTTGTAGATGGACCAAGAAAAAAACCGTATCTTATCTTGCAGATAAACATTCTAAGCTTTTTTCTTCATAACCATGAACATGATGTTCGGGGAACATCTTGCATCTTTTGCAAGATGATACGCCAAGCTGGTGGTAGTGTCTTTGCCAAACACGGAAATTCTATTACAAATAAAAAAAAAAAAAAAAAAAAAAAAAAAAAAATAC
>JAXCGZ010020756.1:0-22500 GCA_037179515.1 Halocaridina rubra
TTGCGTATTTCTGGCACCAGTTTCGTGGCATGTCTTTGAACTTTTTCAAGCTTAGCTATGTGCTTTTTCAAGTGCGGATTCCAAAAGGGGGCTGCATATTCGAGTTTTGGCCTCACATAGGCTACATAAATATTTCTGAACATTTCCTTGTCCATGTGCCTGAAGGCTACCCTTACGTTTGATAAGAATGCATATGCTGCCCTTACTACGCCATTTATATGTATTTCTGGAGACAAATCTGCCAGTATGTTTACTCCTAGATCTCTCTCATTTTCTGTCTCTTGAAGTTGTACTCCAGCCACCGAGTAGTCAAGCTTGGGCCTTCTTGCACTTGTACCCATTCTCATTACCTTACATTTTGAGGTATTGAATTTCATTAGCCACTTTTCTGACCACTCATGCAGATTATTTAGATCCTCCTGAAGTTCTCTACCATTGTTCTCGTTTTTTACTTTCTTCACAATCTTTGCATCATCTGCAAACATATTCATGAATGAATTTACAGACTCTGGTAGGTCATTTACATATACAAGGAACAAAAGTGGCCCTAAAACTGAACCCTGTGGAACTCCACTACTAACTCTTCTCCATTCAGACACTGAGTGTCTTACTCTAACCCTCTGTTCCCTTCCTTCTAAGTAAGTTTTTATCCATTCCAAGACATTTCCACCTATTCTAGCCATTGCTTGCAGCTTCCTAATAAGTCTCCCATGTGGAACAGTGTCAAACGCTTTCTGGAAGTCTAGGAATATGCAATCTGCCCAGCCCTCTCTTTCCTGTAAGATTTGGCTTACCTCATCATAAAATTCTAATAAGTTTGTTACTGTTGATCTTCCTTCTCTGAAGCCATGTTGCCTCACTGACAAAAAGTTGAAGGATTCCAAGTGAAGAGAGATATGTTTCCTTAGTAGTTTCTCCATAAGTTTGCAAACTATGCTGGTCAAGGAAACTGGTCTATAGTTCAGAGCCGTATCCCTCCTTCCCTTTTTGAAGATAGGTATCACATTTGCTTGTTTCCAGCATCTTGGAATCTCCCCCGACTCCAGTGACTCCTTAAATATGATACTTAGTGCCACTGATATTGTGTTTGCGCATTTTTTAAGCACATGAGGGGATATGTCATCAGGACCTGTAGCTTTATGAACATCTAAATCCATCAGCGCTTTGCATACCTCTGTGGCTGTAAGGTTGATGTTCTCTAGTACCGGCCCTTGAGCTTCTATCACTGCAATCTGAGGGGGTGGGGTATTTTCTACTGTAAATACTGACTGAAACTCCTTGTTCAATTCTTTGCAGATCTCTTCGTCCGTCTCAGTGATGCTTCCATCCGCTCTCTTTAGCCTTAAAACCTGTTCTTTTACCTTCAGTTTTCCTCTGATAAAGCTGTGGAAAAGCTTGGGATTTTCTTTAGCCTTCCTGGTGATGTCCCTCTCATAATCTCTCTCTGCCTCTCTCCTTTTACTTAGGTAGTCATTTCTTGCTCTTTTGTAGGTTTGCCAGGCATTTATGTTTTTTCTCCTCCTATACCTTTTCCAGCATTTGTCTCTCCACTCCTTAGCTCTTTTACACCCATTATCGAACCATTTCTCTCTGGCATGAATTACACCTACTTTGGTGACAGGTATGCAGCAATCTACTATCTTCCCATATTTCTCACAAAAGATGTCATACATTTCTTGTACAGATTTGTTGTAAAATAAGGTTCTCCAGTCAATAACTGCAAAAAGCTCATTCATTTTGATGTAATATCCTTTCGGATAGTTCCTCCTCATGTCCTCAGTGCCTCTACTCTCAGGAAAAATGTCTTCAATGATATACTCCATCAACAATACACAGTGGTCACTCTTTCCAATTGGTGGTTCATACTCAATATTTTCAATATCCAACACATTATCTGTGAACACCAGATCAAGTAGTGATGGCTCATCCCCACCCCTGGCTCTTGTTGGTTCCATTACATGTTGGTGTAGGAAATTCCCTTATACGCAATCTAGGAATCTTGCCCCAAATGAGTCCTCACCACTGTGTGGGTCAAGATTTATCCAATCTATCTCTTTATGATTAAAGTCTCCCATAATCAAAATCCTACATTTTTTCTCCCGCGCCATGTTAACAACTGAGTTTATGACTTCAATCGTACCTATATGACTTTCCTCATAAATTTCAAGCCTATTTTGGTTCCTTGGTGGGTTGTATACAACAGTTATTATAATGTTCTCTGACCCAGTATTTATGCGAGCAACAAGAAATTCCCTGAACTCACTTTCTAGAGCCAAGTTTATTTCTTCAATTTGAATCCTCTCACTTATGAGCAGTGCTATCCCTCCACCAGTCCTCTCAGATCTTTCGACCCTTAGTATTCTGAAGCCCTTAGGAAAAACTGTGACACTGATTATGTCCTCACTCAACTTAGTCTCTGTAATTGCTACTATATCTGCCTTACTGTTGTGAATCCTATCTTTTAATTCTACTGCCTTACCAGCTAATCCATCAGCATTTGTGTATAACAATCTTAATGAGGCCCCATCCCCTGATCTTCTGTCATTATCTTCTTTATCTCCCCTTTGTCTGGAAGTATTCTGTAACGAAAATTTTTCTTCTCTTCTTCATTTCTTTCATCATTTAACCTTCTTGCCTCTTACAACAAGTTTTTGATCTTTCCCATCTCTTCCTGTGTTCTGTATCGTCTAATGAACACTTCTTTGCATTCTTGAAGGTCTTTTAGACTTTTTTTTCTCAACAATATTTCCCTACATGTCTCCCCTCTCTCAAAGGTTACTTTTGTTGGTCTCGGCTTTCCTTCCCTCGAATATTTACCTAGTTGGTGTATGTTTACAATATCCTCAGGACCACATACTACTCCAAGCTTTCTTATCAGGTCTACAACGTTAGCTTTATTTTCTTCAAGTCTCCCCTGCCATGTTGGCTCCTGGGATTCACTTATGCCTGAGATATGTGTGTGTGTGTGTGTGTGTGTGTGTGTGTGTGTGTGTGTGTGTGTGTGTGTGTGTGTGTGTGTGTGTGTGATTACCTAATTGTGTTTACGGGAAAGAGCCCAAAGCTCGTGATCTTCCCGTCTCCTGATCGGTTCCATTTTTAGACTTAGTGATACTTATCATACCTGTCCTTAAAACTATGGATTGAGATACCATTAACTACCTCCTCGCTTAGCGAATTCCAATTATCAACTACTCTTACACTGAAAAAGTATTTCCTTACATCCTGCAAACAAGTTTTCTTCCGAAGCTTCAAACTATGACCTCTAGTTCTAGAGCCAGCCATATCGAAATATCGATCCCTATCCACTCTATCAAAACCATGAAGGAATTTAAAGACTGTCACCATATCCCCCCTTACTCTTCTAGCTTCGAGTGATGGCAAGTCTAATTCCCTCAGCCTCTCATCATAACTGAGATTGCGTATTTCTGGCACCAGTTTCGTGGCATGTCTTTGAACTTTTTCAAGCTTAGCTATGTGCTTTTTCAAGTGCGGATTCCAAAAGGGGGCTGCATATTCGAGTTTTGGCCTCACATAGGTTACATAAATATTTCTGAACATTTCCTTGTCCATGTGCCTGAAGGCTACCCTTACATTTGATAAGAATGCATATGCTGCCCTTACTACGCCATTTATATGTATTTCTGGAGACAAATCTGCCAGTATGTTTACTCCTAGCTCTCTCTCATTTTCTGTCTCTTGAAGTTGTACTCCAGCCACCGAGTAGTCAAGCTTGGGCCTTCTTGCACTTGTACCCATTCTCATTACCTTACATTTTGAGGTATTGAATTTCATTAGCCACTTTTCTGACCACTCATGCAGATTATTTAGATCCTCCTGAAGTTCTCTACCATTGTTCTCGTTTTTTACTTTCTTCACAATCTTTGCATCATCTGCAAACATATTCATGAATGAATTTACAGACTCTGGTAGGTCATTTACATATACAAGGAACAAAAGTGGCCCTAAAACTGAACCCTGTGGAACTCCACTACTAACTCTTCTCCATTCAGACACTGAGTGTCTTACTCTAACCCTCTGTTCCCTTCCTTCTAAGTAAGTTTTTATCCATTCCAAGACATTTCCACCTATTCTAGCCATTGATTGCAGCTTCCTAATAAGTCTCCCATGTGGAACAGTGTCAAACGCTTTCTGGAAGTCTAGGAATATGCAATCTGCCCAGCCCTCTCTTTCCTGTAAGATTTGGCTTACCTCATCATAAAATTCTAATAAGTTTGTTACTGTTGATCTTCCTTCTCTGAAGCCATGTTGCCTCACTGACAAAAAGTTGAAGGATTCCAAGTGAAGAGAGATATGTTTCCTTAGTAGTTTCTCCATAAGTTTGCAAACTATGCTGGTCAAGGAAACTGGTCTATAGTTCAATACCGTGTGTGTGTGTGTGTGTGTGTGTGTGTGTGTGTGTGTGTGTGTGTGTGTGTGTGTGTGTGTGTGTGTGTGTGTGTGTGTGTGTGTCAAAGTCAAAGTTAGTCGGAAACTTTATTCCATCAAAAATGGCTATTACATGATAATTACTCTAATTACAAATTACAAATGTAAAATGTCAAAATGAGCCATTGAATAGAAATTCCTCTCTGGTACCCAGATAGGCCCAACAAAACTTGCAAAGCACATAATCAAAATATTTACACATTAAAATAACCATACGTACACTTCGTCTACCCAATGCGAGGATATTTATGAGACTAAAATCACTTATTAAGTAAGTGACTTAAAAGATGAGATTTAAAAGAGGGTAATGTTTGGCAGCTTCTTAAGTTTGCGGGTAAAGAGTTCCAAATTCTCGGGCCCATTACATTTAAGGCTCTTGCCCGAATATCGGTGGAAGTTTTGGGCACGTAAACAGAACTCTAATATCTGGTGTTGATGTTACTGATACGCACTTGATTAACTGTTGGCAATGAGAAGAGCCATTCTGGTAATATTCCATTATTTATTTTAAAAACTAAAAGATATTATATATGAACTTCATGTCCATCCTCAGCCAACCCAATCTCTCAAAGAGGGGGGTCACATGATCATATTTATGCAACCCCCTATGGCAACTCTTGCAGCAAAATTCTGGAGCCTTGTCACTTGTAACATCTGGGTCATAGTCGTGGAACCCCAAACACTCAGACAGTAGTTGAGAATACTTAAAATCAACGTTTGTACTACAATTACCCTACAATCAGGCTCGAATCTTTCATAACCTCTGTTCAAGTAAATAAGGGTCCCGTTCACTTTTTTATGTAGTTCATCGATATGAAAATTAAACGTCATGGTACTGTCTATAACAACTCCTAGATTTTTAACCTTATGAGATGGGAAGAGTGAAACATTGTTGAAATTTATACTGATGTTCTCAGGAATGCGGGACAGGTTTTGATTTGATCCAAAAATAACGAATTTAGTTTTATTTTCGTTCAGTAAAAGACCATTACTGTTAAAATAACTTTTGGCACAGTTTAATATTAATTCAGGCCTTTTTAAGATTTCAGGAATTCTATGAATGTCACCAGTTAGCATAATCTGGGTGTCATCAGCATACATAACAAGTAGGCAATCTCTTATAAATTGAGGTAAATCATTAACATATATTAGGAAAAGCAGAGGACCCAAAATTGAACCCTGAGGTACGCCAAAACTGATATCTAAAGAAGAGAGAGTCGAGCCCATTCAAACTGATTGAATTCGATCTTTCAAATAATTTTCGAACCAAAACGAGTCAACGTAAACTTTGGAAAGTTTAGTCATTAGAATTTGATGGTGGACACTATCAAATGCTTTAAACAAATCTAACAATAATAAAAGTGATATTTTCTTATTTTCAATATTACTATAAATTTTATCAGTAATTTTAAGTAGGGCCGTCTCGGTCGAAAGTTTAGGCCGAAAACCGTGTTGTTCCTCACATAATAGACAATTTGATTCAAGGAAATTTATCAACTGGGTGGTAACTACCTTCTCAAGTATTTTAGACAGCATGCTGAGAAGAGAGATTGGCCTATAATTTTCAACATTATAAGTATCTCCACTCTTCAAAACCGGAATGATACGGAGATGCTTCCAGAGGTTAGGATAAATGCTGTAACAATGGATGTATTAACAATGACTAAAATGAAAAAACCTGTAACTGGCAATGAGTCAATTAGGAAGCAATGTTGTATCCCATCGGAACCACAAGAGTTTGTTGGTTTGAGGTTCATTATGATAAGAATAAGTGTGACTAAATCGATTGGGTGCGGTCTAAAATTATTGATAACATTTCTTTCAGCTGGAGGCTGGCAATTAAGTGGTTGATTAATAAGCAAGTCATTATTATCTTGGGACTTTTCATATGTGGACTTACCTATTTTAGCAAAATACTTGTTAAAATCATTCACTCGCTTTTCCATATTATCATTGAGAAGGTCAGAATTTTCTAAGATTTCCTTATTTGCAAGAATTATTCTTTTTATAACATTCCAAGTTCCTTTGATATTTCCCCTATACTTGGAAAATTCTTCCCTGAAATGATTTTACTTCTTTTCAGACAACATTGTTTTAGTAAGATTTCTTTCTCTTCTATAGGCTCTTTCCATCTCGGAGTTTTGTCTTTCAGATTTAAATTGCCTTAGGAGGTCATCTCTCCTTTTTATTTGCTCTTTTAACTGAGAGTCAATCCACGGAGCAGGAGGGCGTGTCATGACTTTGGTTGTAAGAGGGGCACATTCATTTAAATATCTCGTAAAAACATCAGCAAAAGTAGAAACTTGATAATTTACACAATCTGTAGATAATATTGAATTTAAAATGTTGTATTCATTAAGAAGAATGTCACAAAAACAATTTTGAGAATAATTCTCAAGAGAGCGGAAAGTTTTAACGATTGGCGGTCTCTTTTCTTTCCTAACATTAACTGTAGCTACTAGAAGCTCGTGGTCTCCCACGGGACAAGGTAAGACATCGTGGTGAACTATAAAACTAGGTGTATTGGTAATTATAAGATCAATTAGGCTGGAGAAATTAGCAGTGATACGGGTCGCTTTATTCACAAGCTGATTTAAGTGGAGGGATTGAATTAATTTATCTATTTCATTATTAGGAAGAAAAAGATTGTCATTGAAGTCGCCTATAATAATGAGAGGTTTGCTCCTCTAATAGACAGACCGAAATACCTCGGAGATGTAATCAAAGGTGTCGTTGAGTGCATGAGGGTGCCTATATACACATCCCAGGATGAAGGAAGGGAATTTCCCACTCTGAACAGTCAACCAAATGTCCTCGAGATGAGGAGGTCGCTCGACTTCAGGGGTCTTTAATAGAGTGACCGTTAGATGATCTCTTACATACACCCCCACCCCTACCGCCATCAAATCGATAAAAATAATACTTAGGTATAGCAACAAAACCAGACTGCATATTAGATAGGAGCCAAGTTTCACAAACACACATTATATCTACGTTATTTTCTCTGATCATTAGTTCAATATTGTCGAAATTACCCAAAAGTGATTGTGCACTGATGTGTTGTATATTTATGAGATGTTTCAATAAGCCTGAATTACAATGTGATTGCTATATATTTAAGGGACATAATCTTGTTTTATGGCCATGTTCACGGCAATGACCACATTTAACTCTATAGTTAAACCTACAGTGGGAAAGGTCATGGTTTATTTCCCCCCAGTTTGAACAGGGCTGTCGACGACTGTAGACCTGCTGCAATTCCTCCCTCGCCCGGGGAGGCTGGGGGTAGCGCCGTGGTTGGTCCTGATAGTAAAAACTGCGATTCATCCTCGAGTCTCGTCTCCATCCTCGAATACCAGGTGGGATTTGAAGATTCTGATGACGAAAATCCCGGGTATGACTTACATCCGAAACCTGTTGAGGATCCCTTCTAGAATGCTGGTCGTAGCTACTTTCTTGATTGACGTTTCTAAAGTCATTTTTATGCAGTCGTATCATATTATTTCTTATTGAGGAGAGCTGGCGATGCCGGTCATAGTTTCTGTTCCTGTATGTGTTATTTTGACTGTCGTTATTGGCCGTGACCGGTCGTTGTTGCCGCTGCAATACAGAAGCGTATGTAGCTGGTATGGTTTGGCATATGATTTTTTCCCAGTTGTTGCTTAGTTTGAAGAATGGGCATTGCTTAGTGATTATATTCAATAACCTGATGACGCCAAATCTGTTGAGAGTATCCCCCTATCATTTACATCATAACACATCCGATCAACGTCGCCGGTACCAAGCCTGAACTGCAGATTAGTCTTGACAACTGAAACCCCATTGGTCTGACTCCAAGTTGCTAGTTGATTATTGAAATAGCTGATCTTTTCATCGAACTCTTCGACTCTAGGGACAGGTGCTACTTCACATATGTGTATGCTCATCTCCTCGTTCACCTTTTTGAGATCGGTTATGAGAGAACCCAATCTATCAAGGATATCCACAGGCTGAGACCCATTAAGAATGTCTTGAATACCGCAGTATAAAATGCAATATTTAGGGGCCCATCGAAGCTTCTCTGAGACCCAACAATTTATGAGATCTATATTAGCTCCTTTATAGTTCAAACGGAGCATTGTTGGTGTAAGTCTGACGTATGAACAGAGGAGAGGTTTGTGTCACCCAGTAGCAGGCTTCCCTCAGGTAGGGGCCGGGTCGGGGTTACACCCTGCAGTGCGGGTGTCGTCTGCTGTGAGTTATATGTTCCCTGGAGTAACCCGACTTGCTCTTCCAGTGCAGAGATACGATCATTTAAGTTGCTGATTGTGATATGTGCAGCTTTCATAAGTTCACCGAGTTCATCGATGACAAGATCTCTGACATTTATTCTCTCTCTCATTTCTTCAATGTCTCTCATGGCCTCTTGAGGAGCTAATTCACGGTTATGAACATTACTCTCTGAATCGTTTGTTTGTGACGATCTATGCTTTTCGAGAATCATATCAATGAGTTTATCTTTCGTGTGCCAGACCCTTGTGATACCTATTTCCCGACAGTGTTTTTGTAATTCAGTTTGTAATTCAGGGTTTTCCAAAGACACTAGGTTTTCAATAGAAGACATTATAATATGAAAAATACAAAAGAGAGAGAGAGAGAGAGAGAGAGAGAGAGAGAGAGAGAGAGAGAGAGAGAGAGAGAGAGAGAGAGAGAGAGAGAGAGAGAGAGAGAGAGAGAGAGAGAGAGAGAGAGAGAGGAGAGAGGAGAGAGAGAGAGAGAGAGAGAGAGAGAGAGAGAGAGAGAGAGAGAGAGAGAGAGAGAGAGAGAGAGAGAGAGAGAGAGAGAGAGAGAGAGAATGTGTGTGTGTAATCAAATAATACACACGATACAGAATAAATTTGATAAATGTAGAAAAAAATTAAAATATATGAAAATTTAAGTAAAGAGTATGTGGCATAAGACACAGTTTAAGATAAAATTGTGAGAAAAATATGCTCACCTCCAATATACGTTCCCCAGGTCTCATCAGCCTCCAGCTCTCCAGTTGCTCTCGCTCCATGTACTGCAAACGACGCTCATGAAAGCACACGCGAACGACGGTGTGGTACAGCTTTCCTTTGCAACTGGAAAAAATAGTTTTATTTACAATTTAGAAGTTAAAACAAAAGATGACATGCTTTCGTTTTGTAAACACAAGAATAACAGTGACGACAGAATTTCGTTTTTTAAACAACTCAACTTGTATCACAAATTGGATTAAATTTTTTCTAAAAAATATACTTTGCAATACCAGACATAGCATCAATCTGTGACACAATCAGTCCCAATTCGAATTGGGGTGGACGCAGGCTTGCTAGAGCAGTGACTAGTAGCTAGAACGATAAGGACAAATCCCTACTATCTAAATTCGTCTGCCATGTTCACCTGCATCATAAAAGTTGTATAAGTGGGGTGGAGTGAGGGGACTGGGAATCCTCGCCTCTGTTTTTTCCTCCAACAGTCTAGTTTTTACTTTAACTCACCTATCCCCCTTATGGAAGGGAATATGGTTTTGCATATAGATAGACAGATATATAGTTACAGTTCTTCTCCTATGCCTACGACTACATTGAATATTCTGGTGTATTCATTTCATATCTCTATGTTATCTCTTCACACCTGATGAGTCACATTTATCTATTCTGTGTGACCGGGCCCCATAATGAAAATTTCTTTGCCTTTCCCGATGTCCTGTTCTTTAAAATAAAAAGTAAAAAACTGCATGAGAGTACTTCTCATATCTGAGTGTCATGACACTTCCCAGCTCTATTTCTCAAATATCTTACCCAGTAAGATCACCCAACTTCTTAACTTTGATCTCGTATGACTGGCCCTGATTCAGGTACGACAGGCTCTCCTCATTCATCTTCGTGGCTATGGACGTCGCAGCCCCTAATATATACTGAAATCTGAAATGAAATGGTGGAATGAGTATATCAAGACATGCTTCACACCTTATTTTACGCGTCATTAGCAGTCCCTATTATATGGGTGGACACAGGTTGAAGCTGGGAAATTGGGCTATACGATATTCCTAATGCCCTGCTGAGGGCTCGATCGCTGGTCTGTCACCTCCCGAGTCGAGTATTCTAACAACTACACCACCGTGGTAACTTAGTTTTACTGTGTCACTATTAGTCCCAATTATGGGAGTGGACAAAGACAGATTGGAGCTGGAGAATGAAGGATTCATGTCCTCCCTAATGTCCTGCAGTGGGTAGAATGTGGATCTGTATTATAATTCTCTCAAAAGTCAAGTAGTAACATGCGAGATATATATTTAAGGATATAACATATAAGTATTATAGTCATCGACAATTCTAAACTTTTTGAAGCAGTGTGAAAGCTTAAGCTTTTTAAGAATTTAGTTTCTACTAGCACTTAGGTATTATTTACATACATACATATATAATAGCCGCAATCTCCCATGTAAGAGGGGTGGCCAAGACAAAGCACACACATTCACCAGAGGCCAATCATGCCTCTTGGCTTCTTGAGAATAAAGGGTTGCCACAATTTCCCCCCAACCACTCTCCTTATCACTATACATAAAGAATCATCTTTTTATCTATATACATCAGTCATTATTCCTCTTATAAGGGGAGCGGCTGAGTCAAGGTATAATACTCTGACTCTTTTGGAAGAGAAAATTCAGAGATGATAATTCCCAGTCCCCTTGCTCCGCCCCATTTATGACATGCAGTGGAACATGGAGGAAGTATTCTAGCCCCCTCCCTCAGGTGGGAAAGATTCTTAGTTTACATTAATCAAATGGGAAGTAACTAGGTTATATATCACTTGATATATATTTCAAAAGTATATTTAAATTAAGATTACGCATATGTATCACCAAACGTTGTTTAAAAACTCATTCACTGTATAAGGCATGCATATGCGTGAATGTGAGTATATTTGACAATTAGAGAGAGAGAGAGGGATGTTTGCTTAAATTTATTTTTATTATTCAGTTTTCTTTCCTTCTTTGTGAGTACCACACAAGTATAGCCTGAAATGGCATTATATAAGGTGAAAAAAATATGAAGAAGGTCTCCTGTAATATAACTAAGTGCTTCTAAAACACACCTAGGTTCTAATACAACTGCCCCCGAGAAAATGAACCTACCCTAACTTTGAGGAAAACAAAAAATAAAGAAAGAAAAATTCACCATTATAATTGTGCAAAAAGGAAAGTACTGTACTTGTTTTAGGTGGCAATCATCTCAGGGGCAGTTAACCAGCAGACAGTTTTCCATACACACCCTAATCCAGAATTCCTTGTCCCAAGCTTCTTATACTCCCTAATTATTCCCCGTCATTGCTTTCCTTCTTCCCCTAATACAGAACTTTTCATAGTATACTTGAGATGTATTCTAGGGAACCAAGTTGGCACCAATATTTAAGTGTCCACCTCCATAATGAAGACTAATAGCAAAACATAAAATGTAAAACAAAACTCGTGCTGTATTCAGCTTCAATCTAAAGGTACAGACATAAAAAACTAAAATTACATATAGTATACTGAAGTCACCACAACACAAGAGCATCAACATACATTTCAACAATGTCCTTTCCAAAATTATCCCACCATTAATAACCAGTAATTTCCAAAATGAAAACTGACAGAATTACCTGCTATCTTCATAAGACATGCCGGACGGCTGCAAACCAATGCTTTCAACGTTTCCCTCTACAGAGGGGCTTTGAAACGACGAATGATTATTGGCTGAGAGACTTGAGGCTCCTGGTGGGCCCTGTGAGACACTGTGCCCAGCCACTCCCTGGTTCCCACCTGCCGGAAGGTGCTGCTGCAGAAGCTGGTGCATGCTCGGCGGGGCATCTTGCAAACTATCAGAACTTAAGAGCCTGCAAATGAGGTTTACCCATAAACCTAAAAGTCATTCCCTAAATAAACGTTTTATATTATGCAGATACTCCCCTACTTGTGAATGAGTTAAGTTCCAGAAGTCCATTCTTAACTAGAATTGTTCATAAGTTGTGTGTAGGTAAAAAAAAAAAAAAAAGTACTCTACAGTACATGCATATGTAGTACTTACAATACTTAAGCTAAAAACACTTAACTACAACATACAAATAAATAATATAGTATTAATGAAGCTTAATACAGTAATAATAATTTACTAATACAGTTCATTACATTAGTACATGGGTAGGTTTTCGTTCGTATTTGCTAATGTTAGTAACTCAGTTGTTTGTAAGTAGGGGAGCGTCTGTATAGTCATCGCCTTCATATACACAAAAAGAAAACCAAAACACTGCCACCCAAGGGGTGTGTATTTCTGAGCTCCAAAGCAAGCAGGAGATGTATCATAGTAAATATACAAGTGCTTTACAACAAAATACCTTTTATAACATCTTATCACATACACCTGCCCCTAACAGGCAACGAGAACCTAGGAGAGACTTTGGTCACCAGGGTGGATACCTCGTCTCTCAACACAAAGCATAAAAACAATGTTTTGTAAAAAGAGAAATGACTCTGGCTCTCATTTGTTGAGGACCCCTTCAAGTCAAAGACACTGAGAGCAACTCTGCATACACATTATGAAAGATGCACCCAACACAACATACACTCCAAGAGACCTCTGTGGGAAAGCCCTGTATTGGAGGTTACCTTCTTTAAAAACAAAGGACTGTTTGGCCAGGCAGCTTGGGGAACAAGAACAACAACAACCAGGTGAAAAGAAGACACACCTCTATAACTAGCCAAAGGGTCTTTAAAGCTGAGCTCAAAAGCCTAAGAGCAAGATCATCTAGGAACCTACATAAACTTTTCAACATATAACTATTGCACACCAGGTGAAAGACAACTAGTCTAAGATGCCACGACCAGCCAAGAGAACGATCTATCAGTGTTCCTAAAAATAAAAACAAAACTTGCAAAAAATTCTTTTATATCGTCATTCATATACACCACGGGTATCGCATTAAGTGGCCGGGGGCTTTAGTCAGGAAGCAACTAACACTGATTTAATCCTGACCGAGAAGTGTTACTTTGGAAGAACACAAATCCAGGACAATAATATCATTACTGTATTTGACGATAAAAACCACTGAAGTGCTTTCTCCGGGAGTCAAATCAATACAGTATGTACTTCTAAGACAACGCTCAAGCTACAAGCTAGGAGATTTGAAAAGAACTCAAATGCCCTAAGGTTCGGTGCATTTCTCTAAAGTTAGTTCTTCGTATTCTGGACTGACTCAGAAAAACCAGTGTTGGATTTATTAAATCCTCTCTTCATCATTTCCATAATTACATTATTATTTTAAGATATCATAAGGTGACAGGAGCCACTTCCATGGATGAGAGGTAATGCTCCCGACTTTGATTCTTCAGGTCGAGGGTTTACAGTCCGCCACGGCCTGAGGTTTGAGAAGGCATTCACTCAGGTTAACAGTCACACTTGCCAAAACCAAAGTCCTCCGCAAGAAGGCACCATTCTAGTCCTTTGTAGAAATGGAAGTCCGAGACATAAAACCAATCATATATGGTACAAGGAGATCTGATCCCAGGACAATTGCCCCAACTTCTACAATAAGGAGAATTGTCCAATAATAAGATTTAGGTTACATTGGGATAGAGTTTGCATTTTAACCCATTTTAATTTCAGAAATACAAATTGGAATAAAAGCAACATAAAAAAAATATCAGTCCATTCCAAATAAATTAAACACATAACGATATGATACTGATGTTACGTCACTGATCGCAATTGATCGTTTGTATTCTACGCATGACCAGCACCATCAAAAACTTAATTAGTTTGAATGAGGAACCATACTCACTTGAAGAGCCGGTCTGTTGTGTTGCTCTGAGACGAGTCGTCGAATGTGGCAGGATTCGAGGAGGAATAACTGTGCTTGTCGATCTCATGCTTCAGGAGCGGCACACTGGGAAGTGCCAACAGTGCCTCGCTCATATTGTACGAAGCCTGAAGAAAATCCACATTGCATTAACGAGAAAAATAACAATTCATATTACTAACAACACAAAATTTACATCCAACAAGTTATTTTAAATTGGCCATGTAGCCTTCATGATAGAACGGTAATTATTTTCAAGAAAATAACAATTTACATCATGATGTTTACATCATACAAGTAATTTTTACATTGGCATAGCATGCTATGATATAAGAGAGACCAAATCACACACGTTACATAACTGGTTTTCTTAACTAGAAAACTATTGGCAACTACAATCGACACTTTACCCTCAGAAAAAAAAACAACGCAAAGAGGAAGACAAGACCTGAAGAAATTTCCTTTCAACGGCTGCATTTTCAAGTCATTTTCTATATAACCTAATAAAAACAATCTAAACACTAGTAAAACTATACATTTACACCAGTGTGCTAATACTAAACACAACAAACAACAATAAACAGTTGGTATATTAATACATGAAAATCTCACCATAAATAAAACAATAAAGCTATCACACGCATAAGTTCAACACTAGAGCCATCCCACACACACAAGTTTACCATCAGCACAGTACTTACCGTACTAATGTCTACACCTAAGCCGGAAAGCGAGTCATCAAAGTCGGCCGCCAGGCCCTGGTCTATGTCCTCACTTTCTCCTTGTTTGATGTGACCACCTTCGACGGAGATAAAACCTGAAAGTAATTGCTCGGCGTCATCACTAAAATAGTACCCCAAAAGAGGCTGTTCATATTGACTTAACCTCTTCCCCAGCAAATATATTTTACTAGAAAACTGTACAATTCTGGCCAAATTGAGTGAGAAAAAACAAGTAAAATCGTTTCTGATATGTCTCATCTGTTACTGGAGAGGTTTAGATGATGGGAGTGGGGCTGGCAGACATATAACATACATGTTGTAGGTGGGGTTGGCAAATGTATAGAATAGATGCTGTATGTGCGGTAGGCAAATGTGTAATATAGATGCTGTAAGTGGAATTGGCAGACGCATAATATTGCTACTGTAAATGGTGTTGGTAAACTTATAAAAAATGCTGTGAGAGGGGCTGGCAGACATATTATATAGATGCTGTAAGGGGGTTGGGAGATGTATGATATAGATGTTGCAAGGGGAATTGGCAGACGTATAATACAGATGCTGTGAGGTTAGAAGACGTATAATATACATGTTGTAAGTGGGGTTGGCAAACATATAATATAAATGCTGTAAGTGGGGTTGGCAGACATATAATATAGACGTAGTGAGAGGGGTTGGCAGTTTTATAATATAGACGCTGGAAGTAGGGTTGCCAGACATAAGATTAGCACGAAAATGCACATCTCTGCATCAGAAAGGCACAGAGAGAGGCAGAATGGCGAAGACTTCTCACTTAATGCATAATTTTATGTGGTAACTACCTGACAAGATATTCAGTTCTTGCCGATTGATGCAAGACAGGCAAACACGAAATATTTTGTCATCGCCGAGAAAGAGGTTAAGACAATTTTCTATATCGGTAACGCTTTACCTCATGAAGATGGACATGAAAGTTATCAATATATCATTGTATCAGTCACACAAATCTCAACCAACAATAAAAATTGTTGTCATTATTGTATCATAATGGATTAATGCAACAGTAAATGATTTATGATTATACAACATATTTAACAGAGGCCCATTATTGAGGGCATTCATGAACTGTTGAAAGATGTTTACTTCATATAAAACACTGAATCAGGTAAAGATTAGCTACCCCCAGAACATAAAATAACCCTTTAAATAGTTAAAGGTTAACCTAATCCAACCTAACTTGAGCTAACAATTTACGGGATTATTTAACATAGTGGGGTCGCTAATTATCATCTGATCCAAAGTATTCATACCTTTCTTATTAGGAACTCCCAATGACTTCAAAGTCTCCGGCCAATCCGTAAAGATCCCAGGTCGACGAGCATTACCGTCGTCCTCATGAAGCTCCTGGGGGTCCAGGATACGCTTGCGAGTTCTGTTTGCAGACGAAATCTCTCCGGTTCCTAAACCCCCAGTGCTTGGCTCTCCCATCCCGTTATCAAGTAAGGAATTTTCAAAGGACTGCAAAGCAAATTATAACGAGGTCTAGGTGACAGCTACTTCAATCATAACTATAAAACGATGCTATAACAGGTAACTGGACAAGTGCTGGACTGTCGACTGTCCAACGGACATATGCATGATGCACTATTGCCCTAGGTTAGGTTGGCTTGATTGGGTCAGGTCAGGTTAGGTTTATTTTTTCCATCAGGCAGTCCGTCAAGTGCCAGACTGTCAACTGCTCGGTGGACAAATGCGTGATGAATAATTGCCCTAGGTTAGGTTAGGTTGAACTGGTTCCATCAGGCATTCATCCCTATCACGTAACTGCCCGTCGGGCAGTTAAGACTCAGGTAGATGACCCAGAACCATTACAAGGACACTATACAAAAACAACACAAACAATAATAAAAAAGAATATATTGTACCTAGTCACTGAGAACAAAGTAAAACCTGTCCTCAAATAAAGTATATACCGTACATATTTACGCATACAATCTCTAAAGATAAGCGGAATTTAATTTCTTTTTCAGTCATACCTTCCATCACTCAAAACATGCAATCATTATAATAATACCATTCCTGCTGTTATTATATTTTCACATCTTCTGAAATGCACTTTTATCTTCTATACGTTTCATGCATCATTATTGGTCCTCATTAAAGGGGCAGGCAAACCCGTGATTGAGCCCAACATGGGGCATTAAGAAGGGGCATTCAGCCTTACTTCCCCAGACACATTCTGTGTCTCCACCCCTATAATAGGGACTAACAGAGGCACAAAAAGAAAGGGGGTGATCTCGCAGCGGTTTCCACAGTAGCCAAGAGGTTTGAATACTCGATTAGGGAGTTCAGACCCACAAACCACCCCACTGTGGGGCATTAGGATGGTGCATCCAGCCTTACTTCCCCAGCCATATTCAGTTTGTGTATACCCCAACAATATGGGGGCTTACATTAAGTAAATTTGGAACGGAATGGGACAACTATGCAAAGCAACTTGGGCGCTGACGTTTCAGCACCATCCACTTTCTAAAGCTCGTTCAGTTTCATAAGGTTAGGATAGGTTAGATTTTCAAAATAAAAAATACTCATCACCAAGACAGGCTAAGTGCATAAACAGACACGCAAAAATTAACCAAACCCATATGGTTTCTCCATATATATATATATATATATATATATATATATATATATATATATATATATATATATATATATATATATATATATATATATATATATATATATATATATATATATATTTTTTTTTTTTTTTTTATATCAATTGTACGTTATCATTAGCCCTTTGGAATTTACATTATCATATACAGTATTTTCATTAGCCCTTTAAAATATATATATATATATATATATATATATATATATATATATATATATATATATAATATATATATATATATATATATATATATATATATATATATATATATATATATATATATATATATATATATATATATATATATTATCATTAGCCCTTTGCAATCTATATATTATCATTAGCCCTTTCGAATCTGTATCATTTATATGTTATCATTAGCCCTTAGAAATTTGTATCTTTAATATATTATCATTAGCCCTTTATAATTAACATAATTTATATATTATCATTAGCCTTTGAAATATATGCCAATTAGCCATTTTGTTATATGAACTGCTGTAGAATTAGTCAACTTTAAGATTCGATTTTTCTTCCAGTCAAGAATGGACAGTTTTTTTGGTTTTAAATGGTGATGATCAGAAAAGACTGAACAGTCCCTGGCTGAAGTTAGGGTTGGGAAAAGGTACTGATGTGAAAACCATATATATATATATATATATATATATATATATATATATATATATATATATATATATATATATATATATATATATATATATATATATATATATATATATATATATATATATATATATATATATATATATATATATATATATATCAGTCCAAAATTCAATTTTGCCTAATTTATCCCATTCTTAACTACAGCTGAAGTATTCGGTTCAAGACCTCTTATGCATGGCGAAACCAAATTTTGGATACTTTGCCTAACTCTAATCCCAGTATATATTCCTCATCCGGCAAACGGACCCCCTCCTGGGGGATTAAACATAGTCAACAAAAGATTGATAAATGGGGTATCTGAACAAGTAGTCACCGAACCCAAGACGCTCGTGGCTTTGTTAGGTCGAGGGTTCGTGGCCCGCCACAGTCTAAGGTTAGAAAGGGCATTCACTTAAGGCAACGTTTCTCAACCAGTACGCCCAGGCGCAATGGTGCACCCTGAAAGGTAGCCAGGTGCGCCCCATGTTAATGAAAAACTAATTTATTATTTTTTTTTTAATATAAATAATCTGTATTTTTAAAAACTACTGTTGGGCACGTGGCACCCATGTCTGAGTCAAGTCTTTGTCTTTTGATATTTTAAACTGGGTGCTCATCTCTTTAATCTTTAAAGAGGAATGGATAATTCTTTCACTTTTCCTTTCCTCAAGGGAATTAAATCAGTCATTATCTCTCTCTCTCTCTCTCTCATGAATGGTTGATATAAAATGATCCTAAAGCATGCGAGAAGCAGCTATAATGACATTTGAGTACAAGAATAATCGGTAATCCTTTGACCAAAGTGCTGCGATGGACATCTTAAATATCAAACATAAGGAGAAGCCCATTCATTAATTTTGGATTTCCATCAAAGAAAATCCTTCAATAGCTCGTAAAG
Source organism: Halocaridina rubra (assembly GCA_037179515.1). Classification (NCBI taxonomy): domain Eukaryota; kingdom Metazoa; phylum Arthropoda; class Malacostraca; order Decapoda; family Atyidae; genus Halocaridina; species Halocaridina rubra. The sequence goes on from JAXCGZ010020756.1 coordinate 19,229, forward strand.
CACGGAATATTTTATTGCAGTTCTCTTCAGCATAGCTCCGTGAATTAGAATTTTCTGCATTTATCAACATTTTATGTAAAAATAGATAAATATTAGATGTATGAGAGTATGCTTATAACATATAAGGCCTAATATTAAAAAAATTGCCAAAGCACATCAAGCACAGGTCTCACAAAAGCACACTTGATGAAATATGTTGTAATGTCTTAAAAGTACATGCTTATTTCAAGAGATTTTACTTTTTTATTTTAATATTTTGCAATTTTACGGATAATTTTATCTTACTGATATATTAGGTGTGCCTCAGAGTTTTAATTACTCTACAACTGGGCCCTGATTTAAAAAAGGTTGAGAAACACTGACTTAAGGTAACAATCACACTTGCCAATAACAAAGTCCTTTGAAAGATGACACCGTCTTTGCGTGACGTAAAACCAGTGTCCTTCACATTAAAGGCATCGTCCTAGCACTTAGTTAAAAAAAAAAGGGAGTCCGTGACGTAAAACCAATACCCTCAAATTATAACGCCTTACATGATGTCAGGGCCGTAACGTTATATAAGGACCTAAACTAACCCTGATAATGTACCTGACATACCCATGACATATTCAGTAAATATAGAGTAAAAGACTTCGTAAAATCTACGAAATTACAGATAAAATTCCATTGCGTGGTGGTAAAGTCTTCCCAAATGCTGACACCATTCAGCTACTCATATCTCATTATTCCAAAACAAATTACGTAACTGTTTGACACAAATGGCACCACTAATTACTCCTAATGACATACTCTTCCTTGGGTGAGATGGTTTCGCCTCTAAAAAACGAAATTTGGAGGTTAAAATTATCTCGCTCCCCCTCCACACCTCCTTACAGCGACACACCAAAAATTACGATGAGCCTGGGTACGAAGTACACACAAAAAATTCCAATAATATTTCACTATATTATATCAAATCCCATAAAAATACATATTTATTTTTATAATAATAATTCTATATCTATTAAATATTATTAACACTCCAAACTATGCCAAAAGAAGGATAAAAATAAACGAAACATATGTGTTTAGAAGAAGTTGTGGGACAAAGCGAGAACGAGAATAACAAAAATTTTGTTGTTGTTGCTTTTAATGTCGCAAGGGTGCAGTTGCCATGTTATCAATATTACATTTATTTCTTAACCTCTGTTTTTTATGGCTAAAATTGCAATTAATTTACAATAATTGAATAAACAGGGAATAAAATAAATGATAAAAAGAATTCTTATTCATATAATAAATCTCTTGCATTACTCACACCCGACTTTGACATAGTTCCCGGTTTGTTAGTTTTTCTTATAGAGAAGAGAAAGAATATTCATGGAAGACTATGGTATTTTGTCTTTTAACTTCATTCTGTTTAAAAAAAAAAAAAAAAAAACACACGCTGCGAGAAATATATTCTACTTTGACGAATATGTAGATTTAAAAAGTGAAACAACAGCTTGCATTTCATGTGACCTTGAAAATGGATTCTTCGGGGCATATTAATAATGATCTTCCTTAGAAATTATAATAATAATAATAATAATAATAATAATAACAATAATAATAATAATAATAATAATAATAATAAAAAGATTGTTTACTATATATATATATATATATATATATATATATATATATATATATATATATATATATATATATATATATATATATATATATATATATATATATATATATATATATATATATATATATATATATATATATATATATATATATATATATATATATATATGTATATATATATATATATATATATATATATATATATATATATATATATATATATATATATATATATATATATATATATATATATATATATATTTAATGTAGAGTAAGACTTCACTGAGAGAGTGTCTAAGTAAAGCAGTTAGCATATTTTTGGCCCTTGATATCCGAACACAAAAGGCTAGTGAATGTAGTAACATTTTGATAATACTGTCAATAAGACACGTGTAGCAGAATCCAGTCTACAGTTCTACATGAATTCACTTAAGTAAATAAGGGTTTTCTTATATTCCTTCAGGCGGTTACAAATTCACAAAATGTAGATTAGAGTAAAAAGAAACTTGCGGAAAATTAAACCAAAAATTATCTAACAGACATCTCTAAGCCAGAGCTCAAAAGGATTTTTTTTTTTTAGCATCTAATATGAGGAACTATGAAATCCTTCATGATCTCTCGTTTGATGTATAATTTTTTTTAATTCATGCAGAGCACCTTCTAGCGTAATTCCCGACACAGGGGCAACGATAAAGCGAGAAGGAAAATAAAGAAAAAATGAATATGTAATTTACGACTATGAATCACTACACACACGTTATGCGAATCGATCCTCTCCAGCTCACACTGGTTTCTTCCACTCTTACCTTGGGGGACTCCCGGAGACTTGGTAAGTGGAAAGTTTTTCCAATCTCGTAAGGAGCGAGTCCCTAAAGGTACATAGATAATTGTGGTAGCCTTGAAACAAAAATCATCAGCTTATGCAACAGCCTTGCGTTTATCAACAATTTTTTTTAATTTATAATTTTATGCATATTGTCTATTTCATACATTGTTTTTATCAACAAGGCTGAGTTTCATACTGAGATCCGGATCGCAAGCTAGCTATCATCTGGCTCAAAATATCAGCGGCATTGTCGTTGAGTTAGATGAAATGCATCATTAATCTTATCTCCCCCCTCCCGTATATATATATATATATATATATATATATATATATATATATATATATATATATATATATATATATATATATATATATATATATATATATATATATATATATATATATATATATATATATATATATATATATATATATATATATATATATATATATATATATATATATATATATATATACTTTTAGGTATTATAGCATCAATTACGAAGAAACTATGAATGACCATTCTTGGCGTGACATGGTATCGTGTTAATAATAATAATAATAATAATAATAACATTATTATTATTATTATTATTATTATTATTTGAATAGTTTAGATAACAGAGTAACTTCGTATGAAAATGCGGCGGAGAACAATGAGAACAGTTCTCTTTCTTTAACTCATACCCTATTTAAAGGTGTTTAAGAGAACACCTGTTTTTTGGCTACATTAAACGATCTATCGAATGTTGTAAAAATATATTGGTTTGAATGCAAGTCATGTCCAGGAATGTGCCATTCTCCAACCCTGATGAGGTTTAGTCCTAGCCAT
>JAXCGZ010020756.1:30000-52500 GCA_037179515.1 Halocaridina rubra
TGACACACATCTGCTTCCACTCCACCATTTGCAGCTATAACCGAGCCTAAATACTTAAACTGATTGACCTCCTCAAGTGTCTCTCCATTCAACATAACATTCAATCCAGCACCATCCTCATTTCTTGTACACCTCATAACCTTACTCTTTCCCACATTCACTCGCAACTTCCTTCTCTCACACACCATTCCAAATTCTGACACTAACTAACACAGCTTCTCCTCTGAATCTGCCACCACAACAGTATCATCTGCAAACAGCAACTGATTCAGCTCCCATTCATTATCATGCCCATCTACCATTCTCAAACCTCGACCACGCACTCGCTCATTCACCTCTCTTACAACTCCATCAATATACAAATTGAACAGCCATGGTGACATCACACATCCCTGTCTCAGTCCCACACTCACTGGAATCCACTCACTCACTTCATTCCCTACCCTAACACAAGCTCTACTACCCTCATACAAACTCTTCACTGCATGCAACAATTTACCATTGATTCCATATAATCTCAAAACATTCCACATAGCCTCTCTATCAACTCTATCATATGCTTCTCTCCAGATCCAAAAATGCAAAATACACATCCTTACCCTTTGCTAAATATTTCTCACATAACTGCCTAACTATAAAAATCTGATCTATACAAACTCTACCTCTCCTAAAACCACTCTACACTTCTGCGATCACATATTCTGTCTTTTCCCTAATCCAATTAACCAGTATCCTACCATACACTTTTCGTACCACACTCAACAAACTTATACCCCTAAAATTACTGCATTCATACATATCTCCCTTACCTTTATATAGGGGCACTATACAGGCAATCACACATTCCACTGGCACCAATGACAACATAAAGCATATATTAAAAACACTCACTAACCATTCCAATGCAGTCACACCCCCTTCTTTCAACATCTCCGCTCTCACACCATCCATTCCAGGTGCTTTACCTGCTTTTGCTTCATACAATGCCCTTTTCACCTCCTCTCTTGTAATCTCTCTCTCATTTTCATCTCCCATTACTGGCCCTTGAACCCCTCCCACTGCTACTATAGCTGCCTCTCTATCTTCCTCAACATTCAGCAAGCACTCAAAATATTCTGCTCATCTTTTCCTTGCATCGTTCCCTCTTAACATCTGTCCATTCACATCTTTCACTGTCTCTTCCATCCTCGATCCACCCTTCCTTACACTCTTCACTTCTTTCCAAAACTTCTTTTTATTCTCCTCATATGACCTACTAATATCCTGTCCCCTCCTAATATTTGCCAACCTCTTCTCTTCCTCTACCTTCCGCTTGGTTTCCACATTTTTCTCCCTATATCTTTCATACTTCTCCCTACTTTTACACTGCAGCCATTCCTCAAAAGCCCTCTTTTTCTCTTCCACCTTCATTTTCACCCCTTCATTCCACCACTCGCTGCCCCTCCTCATGCCACCTCCAACACACCTCTTTCCACGCACATCACTTGCATGTCCCACAAAAAATTCTTTCATCAACCCCCATTCCTCCCCTAACTCCCCAACTTCTCTTTCTTTCACCCTGTCATATGCCACTCTCAACCTGTCCTGATATTCCTGTCTCTTCTCTGGCTTTTTCAACTCTTCCACCTTCACTATTTCCCTTCTACATCCCCCCACACTATTTCCCCACTCTTTTGCTACTACCACTTTTGCTTCAACCAAAAAATGATCAGACATCCCAGCAGCCACACCCCTGAATGCATGTACATCTTTCACTCTACCAACCATGCTCTTTGCTACCAACACATAATCCATCAATGCTCTTTCTTTCACTCTTCCATTTGCTACTCTCATCCATGTATACTTATTTATTAACTTCTTCTTAAATAAACTATTACCTATCACCAACTCTTGCTCCACACACCTATCTAACAGTCTCTCGCCACTCTCATTCCCACCTGGTACCCCATACTTTCCCACAACACCTTCTATCTCTCCATCACCCACTCTGGCATTCAAGTCACCCAACACAACTACATAGTTCCTTCTACTCAGACCATCCACACATCTAGTTAACTCATTCCAGAATTCATCCCGCTCTTCCTCACTTCTCTCACATCCTGACCCATACGCACTAACAAAAGCCCAACATTCCCTTCCTATCCTAGCCCTCACCCACATCAGCCTAGATGAAACTTCTTTCCATTCCACTACCTGATTTACCATCCATTCACTCAGCAATAATGCCACACCTTCTCTCGCTCTCCCCCTTTCAACCCCAGACACCCTACCCGTCACATCACCAAATGCCACTTCTCCTTTTCCTTTCATCTTCGTCTCACACAATGCCAATACATCCATCCTCCTCCTACCTAACATATATCCAATCTCACATCTTTTGCTCTCTATCGTACTACAACCACGGACATTTAGACACCCCAAAACTAGAGTTTGGGGAGAAGTTATTCTCCCCTCTACTCCCCTTCTTCTTTGACGTCTCGCAGGAGGTTGATACAAGGGGGGGGGATTCCAAGTCCCCCCGCCCCGTCCACTTTTAGTCGCCTTTTACGACACGCAGGGAATACGGTGAGGCTATTGTTTGATGTTGTGCCCGCCCCACAGGGCACTACATAATAATAATAATAATAATAATAATGATGATAATAATAATAATAATAATAATAATAATGATACTACCACTACTACTACTACTACTACTACTACTACTTCTACTACTACTACTACTACTACTACAACTACTATTACTACTACTACTACTAATAATAATAATAATAATAATAATCATACATACATATACCTTGGCTGTTTCCCCCTTTAATTGGGGGGTAGCCGACATCAAAAAAGGAAAACAGTTTGGGGAGAAGTTATTCTCCCCCCTACTCCCCTTCTTCTTTGACGTCTCACAGGAGGTTGGTACAAGGGGGGGTGATTCCTAGTCCCCCCGCCCCGTCCACCTTTAGTCGCCTTTTATGACACGCAGGGAATACGGTGAGGCTATTCTCTGATATTGTGCCCGCCCCACAGAGCACAGGATATATATATATATATATATATATATATATATATATATATATATATATATATATATATATATATATATATATATATATATATATATATATATATATATATATATATATATATATATATATATATATATATATATATATATATATATATATATATATATATACATATATACATATATATACACATACATATACATTTATATACATATACACACACACACACACACACATATATATATATATATATATATATATATATATATATATATATATATATATATATATATATATATATATAAAAGTTTATATTCACTGCACCATACGTAATTGTATATTATTTTTTTGAGACTTAATATTTATATTCTCAACTGCATCTTTACAAGGTAAGACCCAACCTCCGGTGGGTGGCCCATTCAAGAATCCACTGGGGGTAATAATGATAATAATAATAATAATGATAATAATAATAATAATAATAATAATAATAATAATAATAATAATAATAATAATAATAATAATAATAATAATAATAATAATAATAATAATAATAATAATAATAATAATGTCCTGCTTTTGTGATCTATCTTTTAATCTGCCTTGTTTATATTCTTTCTACTTCATTAATGGATACAGAGAGGTCAGATAATTCGATTATTAATGTATGTCGTATATGAGCTCTTTTGTTATGAATAATTAGCTTGCTATCTTTATTTAGTTTCCTGCGAAGGATATTCATCCTCTCTCTCTCTCTCTCTCTCTCTCTCTCTCTCTCTCTCTCTCTCTCTCTCTCAATCCATTTAAAATAACTATATTTATATACGAAGCTTCGTAAGAAAACTTCTTTGCAGGAGGTAAGAAAATACTTTTTCAGTGTAAGAGTAGTTGATAATTGGAATTCGCTAAGCGAGGAGGTAGTTAATGCTATCTCAATCCATAGTTTTAAGGACAGGTATGATAAGTATCACTAAGTATAAAATGGAACCGATCAGGAGACGGGAAGATACGAGCTTTGGGCTCTTTCCCGTAAACATAATTAGGTAATCACAATTAGGTAATCACACACTAACGCACGCATATATGAGCTCACGCCACTTATTACCTAAAAAGTATAGGAAATATAATTATTATAACATTTTTGATATATTGTGAATATCGATCAAACAATTTTTGACATGTCCTGAAAAGAGACAGAGTTAAACTCACGAAAATGACAATGCTTTCCACCCTACACCACTACTTACTACAGCGAAACAGTTATGTGCAATATCCCATTGTATCTTGGTTAATATGTACCGCACATGCATAACATATAAGCAGAGCTTTCTCAACTAGTTCTTTCTTCCTTGTCTTCACCCTAACCCATTCTTATATGGGGTCGCTGTTTCTTGCTAGCCTTTTCCAGCTTTTCCTGTCTTGCGCATCCTGTTCCATTAATCCATTATCCTGCATATATTTTTATGAGTATGGCACCTGGACGGGCAGAGAAAATTGCTCTCATCGGGCCTGGGCACCAAGAAAATACTGAGAAGAAAAAGTAACCGCTGAAGGAGAAGGCAAAAATAGAAGAATGATAAACAGTAAAAGAGGAGAAGACCGAAAGAACAGTCAAAGTAATGAAGACCTACGGGCAGGATTAGGCCCTGAGATGACGATAGATCAGTCTTTTGAAAGAAGAAAGATCATGAGAGTTAGGGAAGACTGAAGGAGGAGAAATGCACAGTAACACTCAGTATATAATCAGAGTCTGAGACCAGAGGCTGAACACGTGGCTGTTTTTCTTGATAATCAGTTATGCGACACCAAGCTTTCAGGATCGAGCACATTAATGAATAAAAGATTAAGACAGAAGCAGAAGTCGTGATCGAAAAATAAAGAAACATCGTTCAAGTGAGGCTGCTTAAGGGGACACCCTGGGTTGGGATGGGGAGAGGTGGTGAAAAGGACGATTTTCTGTTTAATAGTAAGTATATTTCAATGTAATGGTATAGCTTCATGGTTTTTATATTTGTTCTCTCTCTCTCTCTCTCTCTCTCTCTCTCTCTCTCTCTCTCTCTCTCTCTCTCTCTCTCTCTCTCTCTCTCTAAAACCTCATAGATGGCGAGACATACATACACACACATGCACATACGCACGCACGCGCGCAAACACACACACACACAGACTGGCTCTAGAACTAGAGGTCATAGTTTGAAGCTTCGTAAGAAAACTTCTTTGCAGGATGTAAGGAAATACTTTTTCAGTGTAAGAGTAGTTGATAATTGGAATTCGCTAATCGAGGAGGTAGTTAATGCTATATCAATCCATAGTTTTAAGGACAGGTATGATAAGTATCACTAAGTATAAAATGGAACCGATGAGGAGACGGGAAGATACGAGCTTTGGGCTCTTTCCCGTGAACACAATTAGGTAATCACATGCATACATACATACATACATATATGTCCATACTCTAAAAACATACATATATATTGAGAACTGCACTAAAGCATATTCAGAAAAGCACATGCCCACAGTAGCTCATTGGTAGAGTGCACGAGTCAAGAAGCGATTAAACTGGATTCAAGCCCGCCACAGGCCATTATGAAGGGCATCCCAACTTAATCCCTCAGCACCAACAAGTCTGTGTCCATTCCTATTTATATGGGGACCAACTATCAGAAAAGAGCGTGAACAACTTTGAAAAAGAACTGATTCAAGCTACATTACCGGTGCTTGCATCACGTGACCTTTATTATGAGGAGAGCTCAGGAAAGGGATATGCAACTTCTTGAACAGAGAAAAAAAAATAAAAACAAGGTATGTATTTGCTTGGTTGCAGTAAAAAATATATTCATTTTCATTAACTCGAGTTACTCCCTAGATTAGTTTCTTAATATTATTGAAATTTAGAAGTTAGAAAAAGAGAAAAAAAATGTCAAAACTGGATACAAACTATTTGTGCAAACGAAACAAACAAATTTGGTAAAAACGAAAAAATATCTTTATATTGAAAAATAGTCTCTAGAGTGGCACTGAACAGCAATTTTCACACTGAGATTGACTATAAATAACACAAAAGTTGTGGATGTAATTTTCAGACATCCTGTGTGTGCGTGATATACATACATACAAACATATATATATATATATATATATATATATATATATATATATATATATATATATATATATATATATATATATATATATATATATATATATATATATATATATATATTGCTTCTATGTTTTGTTCCAGAGAGCAAGTATAGATTGAATATGCTTTTAAGGAAATAATAATGCACTTGTTTTTTCCACCGGCCCCCCTGGTCAGCCAGCTACCCTCCCTCAACCCTTCAAGTAAATGGTTTTCAGTGTGTCCGTACCATTACTTATGCTCACTTACACATATACATACATAGGTATATATGGATTACAAAAGGGGAAGATGAAACAACGGTGTAAATTAGCTCATAGACAGAAAGACAGGCAGACAGGCACACATACATACATGCATACATACATACATGAGAGGCTGAGGGAATTAGACTTACGTTCACACGAAGCAAGAAGAGTGAGGGGGGATATGGTGACAGTCTTTAAATTCCTTCATGGTTATGATAGAGTGGATAGGGATCGATATTTTGATATGGCTGGCTCTAGAACTAGAGGTCATAGTTTGAAGTTTCGTAAGAAAAGTTCTTTGCAGGATGTAAGAAAATACTTTTTCAGTGTAAGAGTAGTTGATAATTGGAATTCGCTAAGAGAGGAGGTAGTTAATGCTCTCTCAATCCATAGTTTTAAGGACAGGTATGATAAGTATCGCTACGTATAAAATGGAACCGATGAGGAGACGGGAAGATACGAGCTTTGGGCTCTTTCCCGTAAACACAATTAGGTAATCACAATTAGGTAATCACATACATATCTCTCTTCACTTGGAATCCTTCAACTTTTTGTCAGTGAGGCAACATGGCTTCAGAGAAGGTAGATCAACAGCAACAAACTTATTAGAATTTTATGATGAGGTAAGCCGAATCTTACAGGAAAGAGAGGGCTGGGTAGATTGCATATTCCTAGACTTCCAGAAAGCATGTGACAGTGTTCCACATGGGAGACTTATTAGGAAGCTGCAAGCAATGGCTAGAATAGGTAAAAATGTCTTGGAATGGATAAAAACTTACTTAGCAGGAAGGGAACAGAGGATTAGAGTAAGACACTCAGTGTCTGAATAGAGAAGAGTTAGTAGTGGAGTTCCACAGGGTTCAGTTTTAGGGCCACTTTTGTTTCTTGTATATGTAAATGACCTACCAAAGTTTGTAAATTCATTCATGAATATGTTTGCAGATGATGCAAAGATTGTGAAGAAAGTAGGAAACGAGAATAATGGTAGAGAACTTCAGGAAGATCTAAATAGTTTGCGTGAGTGGTCAGAAAAGTGGCGAATGAAATTAAATACTTCAAAATGTAAGGTAATGAGAATGGGTACAAGTGCAAGAAGGCCCAAGCTTGACTACTCGGTGGCTGGAGTACAACTTCAAGAGACAGAAAATGAAAGAGATCTAGGAGTAAACATACTGGCAGATTTGTCTCCAGCAATACATATAAATGACATAGTAAGGACAGCATATGCATTCTTATCAAATGTAAGGGTGGCCTTCAGGCACATGGACAAGGAAATGTTCAGAAATATTTATGTTACCAATGTGAGGCCAAAATTCGAATATGCACCCCCCCCCTTTTGGAATCCGCACTTGCAAAAGCACATAGCTAAGCTTGAAAAAGTTCAAAGACATGCCACGAAACTGGTGCCAGATATACACAATCTCAGTTATGATGAGAGGCTGAGGGAATTAGACTTACCATCACTCGAAGCTAGAAGACTGAGGGAGGGATATGGTGACAGTCTTTAAATTCCTTCATGGTTATGATAGAGTGGATAGGGATCGATATTTTGATATGGCTGGCTCTAGAACTAGAGGTCATAGTTTGAAGCTTCGTAAGAAAACTTCTGTGCAGGATGTAAGGAAATACTTTTTCAGTGTAAGAGTAGTTGATAATTGGAATTGGCTAAGAGAGGAGGTAGTTAATGCTATTTCAATCCACAGTTTTAAGGACAGGTATGATAAGTATCACTAAGTATAAAATGGAACTGATAAGGAGACGGGAAGATACGAGCTTTGGGCTCTTTCCCGTAAACACAATTAGGTAATTACAATTAGGTAATTACACAATCCATACTTTTAAGGACAAGTATAATACGTATCACTAAGTACAAAATGGAACCGATCAGGAGACGGGAAATTACGAGCTTGGGGCTCTTTCCCGTAAGCACAGTTAGGTAATTACAATCAGGTAATTATATATATATATATATATATATATATATATATATATATATATATATATATATATATATATATATATAGTAAGGAAGTCCATCAGTGAAACAGCGTATAGAAAATAACATTATATTTCGGGTCCTAACTGAGAAGGGGTCCGGTTAGGACCCGAAATATAGCGTTTTTTCTATATGTTTAACTGATGGGCATCCTTACCATTTAGTGTGTTTGCTAACAGTTTGTGCTTATATATATATATATATATATATATATATATATATATATATATATATATATATATATATATATATAAATATATATATATATATATATATATATATATATATATATATATATATATATATATATGAAAAACAACATATGGTACAATATAAAATCTATTGTTCAACTTTAGTTACAGTAGACTCACTGTGCCCCTGACATTGCACCTTTAACAATTACGGAACACAACTGAGCACCAATTAAGATAACTGCAGCCGCAAGTGCAGCCATTCAAATGCGTATGATATATATATATATATATATATATATATATATATATATATATATATATATATATATATATATATATATATATATATATATATATATATATAATCCATGAGGGAAAGGGGCTAGAGTACTTCCTCCGTGTTCTCCTGCTTGTCATAAGAGTCGACTTAATGGGGAGGAGCGAGGGGACTGAGAATCCTCTCCTCTGTATTTTTTCCTCGCAAAGAGACAGAGTATTCTGCCATGACTCAGCCACTCCCCTTATAAGGGGAAAATGACTCATCCATGTATATATATATATATATATATATATATATATATATATATATATATATATATATATATATATATATATATATATATATATATGCAACCAACACTCTTAACCTTTTTCTTACTTCTAACCCTTCAAACTACTCTTATACTCTGCTTTCTCCTCTTGGTAAGTCTGACCACTATGTGATCTTAATCTCTTCCATTTTCGTTCCCCCTCCACCAATCCCTCTTAGTGCTGCCTTTGGCACTTTGAACGTACTCAGTGTAAAGATTTGTACAACTTCCTCTTTGATTTCCCATGGGATGACTACTGCTTTCGGTCCCCCAACCCTGATCAGGTAGCCCTAAAAGTTGCCAGGATCATAACCTTGGGAATGGAGGCCTGCATCCCCTCCTCTATGAAAGCTTTTTCTCCCCCTAATACTTGGCTTGACCGTGCCTGCTCCATGGCTATTCAGGCCAGGAATGGGGCACACTGGTCATACCAAACCTCTCCCTCTGATTCACCTCACTCTGCTTTTATTGTAGCTAGGATTTGAAGGATTTGAAGGTCTAAGACTTCCTCTATAAGAAGGAAAGTTGATAATCTTAACTCCTCTCCAAAATCTTCTGTAACTCAGGCTCTCCCCCTCTCATTCGTTCTAATGGTTCTATAGCTTGCTCTCCCACTGACAAGACTACCCTCTTTGGCGCTCATTTTTCTGCCAACTCTTCAGTAAAAGATTCCAGTGCACCTGTCCCTCAATCTTTATCCCTCTCTAATGCTATATCCTCCCTCGACCTTTCTTCACACAAAGTTCATTAGGTTCTTCGCTTGCTAAAGATGAACAAGGTATCTAGTCCCAATGGTATCCCTGCAAGGTTCCTTAAGGAGTTTGCAGATGAACTGGCTCCTTGCTTTGCTGTCTTTTGCACTTCATTCTCTCATCCAGTATCTATCCTTCATCTCAGAAGCATGCTCTAGTGCAACCTGTTCCTAAAACGGGTGACCGCTCTATTCTTTCAAACAACTGACCTACTGCCTTAACCTCTTCTATTGTTAAAGTTTTCAAAACTCTGCTCAATTCTCACTTCTTGAAACATCTTGAATCTAACTAACTTATCTCCAATCACCTGTACGGCTTCCACAAGGCAAGATCCACAGGTGACCTCCTGTCCTATCTTACTCATGTATGGTCATCTTCTCTGATGAACTATGAGGAATCATTTGTTGACATCTCTAAGGCATTTGACAGAGTCTGACACAAGGCTCTGTTGGCCAAATTCCCTGCCTATGGCTTTATCCCTTCTCTTTGTTCTGTGATCTCCAGTTGTTGACTGTGCAACATCCAGCCCATTCCCTGTTACCAGTGGTGTTCTACAGGGCTCAGTTCTTTCTCCTACTCAGTTCCTTCTCCTCATCAATGATCTTCTACAGTCCCCATCTTCCTTTCTTCTTCACGCCTTTGCCGACGATTCTACCCTTCACTTTTTCTCTGTCTTTTATTTACAACATTCATCTGCTACTCGTAATCAGTCTCATATCACTCTTTCTTCTATTTTCAACTCCAATTTGCAGAGAGTATCTGATTGGGGCACCCAAAATTTAGTTAAATTTAATGCCTCCAAGACACAGTTTCTGGCTTTCTCTTTACCGTCCTCTTCTCCTGATACCCCTATTTTCTTTGAAACAAGCAAAAGTTATCCTCTTAATTCTATCAACATATTACGAATCTATATAGCCTATAACTTGTCTTGGAGGAACCACATATTCCAAATTTCTAAATCTTCACCCAAATAATTGGGGGTTCTGTTTCGTTTTCGTCATTACTTCAGCTTTTTACAGTTACTTAAAATCTATAAAGATCGTATCCATCCAAGCTTAAAATAGTGCTCACACATCTGGGGTGCTTCTTCCTATACGTATCTCCTTGACAGTGTTGAATCCAAGGCAGTCAAACTCATTAATGTTCCTTCTCTTACTACTAATCTGGATTCTCTTTCTCTTCGCCATAAGGTAACATGCCTTTCTCTTTTCTATCACTACTACTTCCATCGCTGCTCTGATGAGTTGGTGAGTTGCATCCCTCTCCCCACTGCCGAGGCCGAGTAACACTCGTCAAGCGGCCTCGTCACACAGGTGCTGTGTAAAGATTTGTAGCTCGTGAATCAGTCAGTGCAGCGACTGCTTCTTCCCATCTACCTCCAGACTCTGGAACTCTCTTCCATCATCTGTCTTTCCAAATTCTTATAACCTATCTCCCTTCAAAAGGCGGATCTATCGTCATCTCAGGGTCCAATCCTCCATATCTCAAGGTTCTCAGTACTTTGACTACTTTTTCAGTCTGTCCTTTTCCTTTATGTATCATTACCTCAACACTGCCTTGTCCATAACTTTTTTCTTTTCCTTCGTCTTAATGCTTTCTCTTGCCAGGCCTTTATTGAAGAGGGCAGTTTTTTTGCCTGTCCCGGTGTCACACTCATAATATATATATATATGTATATATATATATATATATATATATATATATATATATATATATATATATATATATATATATATATATATATATATATATATATATATATATATATATATTCTTTATTGTTTAAGAGTGTGACACCGAGACAGGCAGAAGCTGCCCTCATCAATAAAGACCCGGGCACGAGAAGATACCAAGACAAAGGAAAAGAAAAAGGTTAAGGGCAAGGCAGAGATGAGGTAATATCACACAAAGGAAAACGACAGACAGAAAAAAACAGTCAAAGTACAGAGGACCCAGAGATATGGAGGACTAGGCTCTGAGATGACGAAAGATCTGCTTTTTGAAAGATGAAAGGTCATTAGAATTAGGAAAGACAGAAGGAGGAAGAGAGTTCCAGAGTCTGGAGGTAGAGGGGAAGAAGAAGTCGCTGCACCGACCAATCCGCGAGCTACAAATATCCACACAGTACCTGTGACATGAGGCTGCTTGGCAAGTGTTATGCGGCCTCGGCAGTGGAGGAGGGATGCTATTCGCCAACTCATCAGAGCAGCGATGGAAGTAGTAGCGATAGAAAAGCGAAAGGGAAGATACCTTACGGTGAAGAGAGAGAGAATCCAGCTAAGAAGTAAGAGAAGGATCATTAATGAGTCTGACTGCCTCAGATTCAACCCTATCAAGAAGATATGTAAAGGAAGAAGCACCCCAGATGTGTGAGCAGTATTCTAAGTAGGGGCGGATAAGACCTTTGTAAATTTTAAGTAACTGCAATGAAGAAAAGTAATGACGAAAACGAAACAACACGCAATTTTTTGGATGAAGATTTAGAAATTTGGATTATGTGATTTCTCCAAGACAAGTTAGAAGCTATATGGATTTCTAATATATTGATAGACTTAAGAAGGTAAATTTCATTAGTTTCGAAGACAATAGGGTTATCAGGAGGAGAAGAAGATAAAGAGATAGCCAGAAACTGTGTCTTGGAGACATTGAATTTAACTAAATTTTGAGTGCCCCATTCAGATATTCTCTGCAAATCGAAGTTAAGAGTAGAAGAAAGAGTGATACGAGATTGATTACGAGTAACAGATGAAGGTTGTGAAGAAAAGGCAGAGGAAAAGTGAAGGGTAGAATTCATCAGCAAAGGCATGAAGAAGAGAGGAAGATGGGGATTGTAGAAGATCATTGATGAAGAGAAGGAAGAGAGTAGGTGAAAGAACAGAGCCCTGTGGAACACCACTGGTAACAGAGAAAGGGCTAGATATCGCACCATCAACAACTACAGATATAGAATGGTCAGTAAGAAAACTGGAAATCAGAGAACAGAAAGAAGGGGTAAAGCCATAGGAAGGGAGTTTGGCCAACAGAGCCTTGTGTCAGACTCTGTCAAAAGCCTTAGAGATATCAAGGGCGACGACAAAGGATTCCCAATAGTTTCTCAGAGAAGATGGCCAGACATGAGTAAGATTGGACAGGAGATCACCAGTGGATCTTGCCTTGCGGAAGCCGTACTGGTGATCGGAGATAAGTGAGTTAGATTCAAGGCCTTTCAAGAAGTGAGCATTGAGCAAAGTTTCGAAAACTTTAGCAATAGAGGGGGTTAGAGCAATAGGTCGGTAGTTAGAGGGAATAGAGCGGTCACCCTTCTTAGGAAAAGGTTGAACTAG
Organism: Halocaridina rubra; assembly: GCA_037179515.1. Classification (NCBI taxonomy): domain Eukaryota; kingdom Metazoa; phylum Arthropoda; class Malacostraca; order Decapoda; family Atyidae; genus Halocaridina; species Halocaridina rubra. The sequence continues at coordinate 43,269 of JAXCGZ010020756.1, forward strand.
AGCATGCTTCCAAGATGAAGGATAGATACTGGTTGACAGAATGAGGCGAAAAAGACGGCAAAGCACGGGAGCCAGTTCATCTGCAAACGCCTTGAGGAACCTTGCAGTGATACCATCGAGACCAGATGCCTTGTTCGTCTTTAGCGAGCGAAGAACCTTATATATATATATATATATATATATATATATATATATATATATATATATATATATATATATATATATATATATATATATATATATATATATATATATATATATATATATTTATATATATATATATTTATATATATATATATATATATATATATATATATATATATATATATATATATATATATATATATATATATATATATATATATATATATATATATATATATATATTTGACACCCATTTTATACAATTTTTTCTTCTTTAATATATATATTTTCTAATTTTCCTTATGAGTGTGACACCGGAACAGGAAAGAAAACTGGGCCTGGGCAGGAAGAAATTTGTAAGACGAAGGAGTAGAACCTCAACGACAAGGCAGAAATTAAAGGATAAACCATAGGAAAAGGACAGGCTGAAAGAATAGTCGAAGTAATGAAAACCTACAGGTAAGGCAAGATTAGGTCCTGAGACGACCATATATCAGCTTTTTGGAGGAAGATATGTTATGAGACTTAGGGAAAACAGGATTGTTTAAGTAGCTGAAACTAATCGCGCATAGTTTAAAATGTTTAAGAATATTAGGTTTTCATATCAAGTTGATAATGCAATTTTTCGCCCGATCAGCGAGATTAAGCAACACTGATTCAGGTGAGTGCTTGGATGGGTGAGCGTAGTAAAATAGTAGTGGAGTGCTCGACTGGGGGCGTGATGGACCTGCATTCCAAGCCACTGCTGGCCAATAGGAAGGACATAAATCCCCAACTTCAGTCCATCACTGCCCATCCCCAAAATGAGGAGTAAGGGTGACACTAAAGTTTCATGATAATTCGTTCTTTAACACAATAAATGACTAGATATATAAATAAACGCATAAAGACGTCACACATGTGTAACCAAACGCGCGGCTTCGGAATAGGTCTATTTGGCGCCCATTTTTTGGTGTCGCAATTTTGTCGCTGCCTTTTTGGTGCTAAGCAGCTTTGGCTAGGTTAGGTTAGGGAATGTGAGCTTAGTGCCAAAAGGGCAACGCCAAAACTGCTTAACGCCAAAAGAGTGGCGCCAAAAAGTAAATTCATAAAGCTAATTTATTTCTTATTACATTACCCTATTAAAACAGCGGTAGGCCAGTGGTAGTGCACGAGAGCCGAGAAGCGACTAGCGAGTTTTTTTTTTTTATCCCACCACGGGGCGTTAGGAAGGACATCTAGCCATAATCCACGGGCTCCGACAGGCTTATGTCCGCCCTCATGCGAATGGGAACTAATTCACAATACTGTTTTCTTCACTTTAATATGATAAAAAAAAAATAACTACACAAACAGGTAGGTGAAATTAATAATAAATAAATACATAAATAAATAAATAAGCTTAGCTTACTTTTAGGCCTAAAAGGTACTGGTATAGTATATGAATAAATAAATAATGACAATTAACCACAAGGATATTACTTTTATAAATAGGCCTAAAAAGTATATATAAACTCTATGCCAGCTTATCACGAACGGACTATAATGAAAATTGTTCTGATGGTACGGATAAGCATGAAAAACATAAGAATTTCAAGGGTGTAGAAAGAAATACATGGGGAGATGATGATAATAATAATAATAATAATAATAATAATAATAATAATAATAATAATAATAATAATAATAATAATAATAATAATAATAATAATAATAATAATAATAATAATAATAATAAGAAGAAGAAGAAGAAGAAGAAGAAGATATAATAATAATAATAATAATAATAATAATAATAATAATAATAATAATAATAATAATAATAATAATAATAATAATAATAATAATAATAATAATAATAATAATAATAATAATAATAATAAGAAGAAGAAGAAGAAGAAGAAGAAGAAGAAGAAGAAGAAATAATAATAATAATGATAATAAAAATAATAAAAATAATAATAATAATAATAATAATAATAATAATAATAATATTATTATTATTATTATTATTATTATTATTATTATTATTATTATTATTATTAGGCAAAGTACAGGGAGCATTGGCCGCTATGACGTGCATATGTGAAGAACAGCGAGAATGATCAATCTAGTGCATGAATATAAGAAATACGCAAACACACATACATACAAAGTGCTGATGGAGTTAGATATCCATAAAGCCACAGGTCCTGCTGATATATCCCCTCGTGTACTTAAAAAATGCACAAATTCAATATCAGCATCACTAAGTATCATATTTAAAAAGTCTTGCTGGAGTAAGGGGAGATTTCAAGATGCTGGAAACAAGCGAACGTGACACCTATCTTCAAAAAGGGAAGGAGGGATACGGCTCTAAACTATACACCTATTTCCTTGACCAGCATAGTTTGCTAAAATATGAAAAAAAAACTACTAAGGGAACATATCTCTCTTCGCTTGGAATTCTTCAGGTTTTTTTTTGCCAGTGAGACAACATGGATTCAGAGAATTTTATGATGAGGTAAGTCGAATCTTACAGGAAAGAGAGGGCTGGGCAGATTGCATATTCCTAGACTTCCAGAAAACATTTGACACTGTCCCACACGGGAGACTTATTAAGTAGCTGAAAGCAATGGAAAGAATAGATGGAAATGTCTTGATAAGGATAAAAACATACTTTGAAGGAAGGGAATAGAGGGTTTGAGTGAGACACTCAGAGCCTGAATGGAAAAGAGTTAGTAGTGGAGTTCCATAGTGTTTAGGTTTAGGGCCATATTTGTTCCTTGTATATGTAAATGACCTACCAGAGTCTGTAAATTCATTCATGAATATGTTTGCAGATGATGCAAAGATTGTGAAGAAAGCAAGAAACGAGAAAACAACGGTAGACAACTTCGGGAAGATCTAAATTGTCTCCATGAGTGGTCAGAAAAGTGGCTAATGAAATTCAATACTTCAAAATGTAAGGTAATGAGAATGGGTACAAGTGCAAGAAGGCCCAAACTTGACTACTCGGTGGCTGGAGTACAACTTCAAGAGACAGAAAATGAAAGAGATCTAGGAGTAAACATACTGGCAGATTTGTCTCCAGAAATACATATAAATGGCATAGTAAGGGCAGCATATGCATTCTTATCAAATGTAAGGGTGGCCTTCAGGCACATGGACAAGGAAATCTTCAGAAATATTTATGTAACCTATGTGAAGCCAAAACTTGAATATGTAGCCCCCTTTTGGAAGCCACATTCGAAAAAGCATGTAGTTAAGATGAAAAAAGTTTACAGATATGCCAAGAAGCTGGTGCTAGAAATTCGCAATCTCAATTATGAGGAGAGGCAGAGGGAATTAGACTTACCATCACTCGAAGCTAGAAGAATGAGGGGAGGTATGGTAACAGTTTTTAAATTCCTCAATGGTTATGACAGAGTGGATAGGGGACGATATTTTGATATGGCTGGTACTAGAACTAGAGGTCATTGTGTGAAGCTTCCTAAGAAAACTTCTTTGCAGGATGTAAGGAAGTACTGTTTTAGTGTAGAAGTAGTTGATGATTGGATTTCGCTATGCGAGGATGCAGTTAATGATAACTCACTCAATCCATAATTCTAAGGACAAGTATGATAAGTATCACTAAGTACTAAAATGGAACCGACCAGGAGACGGAGTTACGAGTATGGGGTTCTTTCTAATAAGCACAATTAGCTAATTACACACACACACAAGCTTCACTGCGTACAAAACTGGAACTGACCAGGAGACGGGGAGTTACAAGCACAGGACTCTTTCCCGTAAGTATAATTAGGTAATTATAATCAGGCAATTACACACACACACACACCAACACACATACATATATATATATATATATATATATATATATATATATATATATATATATATATATATATATATATATATATATATATATCAAATAAGCACACTACCATATGTGAAAACATGAATCATTTTTACCCCGATCAGGGTTTGAACATTGGACTTATAATTACTAAGCCAAGGCTTTGGTGTAATTGGTAGTGACTTGGTTTGGTAATAATAAATCGAAGGTTCAAGTCCCTGCCGGGGTAAAAATGATTCATATATATATATATATATATATATATATATATATATATATATATATATATATATATATATATATATATATATATATATATATATATATATATATATATATATATATATATATATATATATATATATATATATATATATATATATATATATATATATATATATATATATATATATATATATATATATATATATATATATATATATATATGGTAGGGAAGCCCATCAGTGAAACAACACTATGAAAATAGCGATATATTTCGGGTCCTAACTGGTCCCCTTCTCAAGCACAAGTGAATGTGTAAATCAACAATGACAGAGGAAGTGAAAAACAAAAAGAACTCACGAGACCTGAGGAAATTGAAAATTAAAGATAGTAAGACAGGTTGCCCAAAATAAATAATATCCTCAATGAAAGAAAAGCTCACTCGTTTCTTCGTTTGATCCCTAATAGATTTGGATTTGAATTAAATGCAAAAACGAAGACACGAGCGAGGTTGGGGGATTCTGTAATATGAAGAGAGTGGCATTCAGATATAATGTATTCATTCCTAGAATAGCAGATAAAGCTGTAAGGTTTGTTTCCCTTTTAAGCTTCTGTGAAGTGGTTGGTAGCACCTTGGCACAGTAATTGTGTCCTAGGTTCGAGTCCGAGTATGGGAAAAATATAATTCATATATATATATATATATATATATATATATATATATATATATATATATATATATATATATATATATATATATATAATATATATATATATATATTTGCCCTGTGGTGGTGGGCACAGCATCAAAGAATAGCCCCAACGTATTCCCTGCATGTCGTAAGAGGCGACTAAAAGTGGACGGGGCGAGGGGACTAGGAATCCCCCTCCTTGTATAAACCTCCTGCAAGACGTCAAAGAAGAAGGGGAGTAGAGGGGAAAACAACTTCTCCCCAAACTCTAGTTTTGGGGTGTCTAAATGTGCGTGGTTGTAGTACGATAGAGAGCAAATGATGTGAGATTGGATATATGTTTGGTAGGAGGAGGATGGCTGTATTGGCATTGTGTGAGACGAAGATGAAAAGAAAAGGAGAAGTGGCATTTGGTGATGTGACAGGTAGGGTGTCTGGGGTTGAAAGGGAGAGAGCGAGAGAAGGTGTGGCATTATTGCTGAGTGAATGGATGGTAAATAAGGTAGTGGAATGGAAAGAAGTTTCATCTAGGCTGATGTGGGTGAGGGCTAGGATAGATAGGGAATGTTGGGCTTTTGTTAGTGCGTATGGGTCAGGATGTGAGAGAAGTGAGGAAGAGCGGGATGAATTCTGGAATGAGTTAACTAGGTGTGTGGATGGTCTGAGTAGAAGGAACTATGTAGTTGTGTTGGGTGACTTGACTGCCAGAGTGGGTGATGGAGAGGTAGAAGGTGTTGTAGGAAATTATGGGGTACCAGGTGGGAATGAGAGTGGCGAGAGACTGTTAGATATGTGTGTGGAGCAAGAGTTGGTGATAGGTAATAGTTTTTTCAAGAAGAAATTAATAAATAAGCATACATGGAAGAGAGTGGCAAATGGAAGAGTGAAAGACAGAGCATTGATGGATTATAAGTTGGTAGCAAAGAGCATGATTGGTAGAGTGAAAGATGTGCATGCATTTAGGGGTGTGGCTGCTGGGATGTCTGATCAATTTTTGGTTGAAGCAAAAGTGGTAGTAGCAAAAGAATTGGGAAAAGAATGGGGGGATGTAGAATGGAAATGGTTAAGGTGGAATAGTTGAAAAAACCAGAGAAGAGACAGGAATATCAGGACAGGTTGAAAGTGGCATATGACAGGGTGAAAGAAAGAGAAGTTGGGGGGGTTAGAGGAGGAATGGGGGTTGATAAAAGAATGTTTTGTGGGACATGCAAGTGATGTGTGTGGAAAGAGGTTTGTTGGAGGTGGCATGAGGAGGGGCAGCGAGTGGTGGAATGAAGGGGTGAAAATGAAGGTGGAGGAGAAAAAGAGGGCTTTTGAGGATATGGCTGCAGTGTAAAATTAGGGAGAAGTATGAAAGATATAGGGAGAAAAATATGGAAATCAAGCGGAAGGTAGAGGAAGAGAAGAAGTTGGCAAATGTCAGGTGGGGACAAGAATTTAGTAGGTCATATGAGGAGAATAAAAAGAAGTTTTGGAAAGAAGTGAAGAGAGTAAGGAAGGGTGGATCGAGGATGGAAGAGACAGTGAAATATGTGAATGGACAGATGTTAAGAGGGAACGATGCAAGGAAAAGATGAGCAGAATATTTTGAGTGCTTGCTGAATGTTGAGGAAGATAGAGAGGCAGCTATAGTGGCAGTGGGGGGTGTTTAAGTGCCAGTAATGGGAGATGAAAATGAGAGAGAGATTACAAGAGAGGAGGTGAAAAGGGCATTGTATGAAGTGAAAGCAGGTAAAGCACCTGGAATGGATGGTGTGAGAGCGGAGATGTTGAAAGAAGGGGTGTGACTGTTTAATATATGCTTTTGAGAGTGTTTAATATATGCTTTATGTTGTCAATGGTGCCAGTGGAATGGGTGACTGCTTGTATAGTGCTCTTATTCAAAGGTAAGGGAGATGTGTATGAATGCAGTAATTTTAGGGGTATAAGTTTGTTGAGTGGGGTAAGAAAAGTGTATGGTAGGATACTGATTAATAGGATTAGGGATAAGACAGAAAATGTGATTGCAGAAGTGCAGAGAGGTTTTAGGAGATGTAGAGGTTGTATAAATCAGATTTTTATAGTTAGTCAGTTATGTGAGAAATATTTAGCAAAGGGTAAGGATGTGAATTATGCATTTTTGGATGTGGAGAAAGCGTATGGTAGAGTTGATAGAGAGGAAATGTGGAATGTTTTGAGATTATATGGAATTAATGGTAAATTGTTGCATGCAGTGAAGAGTTTGTATGAGGGCAGTAGAGCTTGTGTTAGGGTAGGGAATGAAGTGAGTGAGTGGTTTCCAGTGAGTGTGGGATTGAGACAGGGATGTGTGATGTCACCATGGCTCTTCAATATGTATTTTGATGGAGTCGTAAGAGAGGTGAATGAGCGAGTGCGTGGTCGAGGTTTGAGAATGGTAGATGGGGATGATAGCAAGTGGGAGCTGAATCAGTTGCTGTTTGCAGATGATACTGTGGTGGTGGCAGATTCAGAGGTGAAGCTGTGTCAGTTAGTGTCAGAATTTGGAATGGTTTGTGAGAGAAGGAAGTTGCGAGTGAATGTGGGAAAGAGTAAGGTTGTGAGGTGTACAAGAAATGAGGATGGTGCTGGATTGAATGTTATGTTGAATGGAGAGACACTTGAGGAAGTTGATCAGTTTAAGTATTTAGGCTCGGTTATAGATGCAAATGGTGGAGTGGAAGCAGATGTGTGTCACAGAGTGAATGTAGGATGTAAAGTGTTGGGTGCATTGAAAGGAGTGATGAAGTATAGAGGGTTGGAAATGAATGTTAAGAAAGTTTTGTATGAGAAAGTGGTTGTGCCAACTGTGATGTATGGATCAGAGTTATGGGGTATGAAAGTAATTGAGAGATGGAAACTAAATGTGTTTGAGAAGAAATGCCTGAGGAGTATGACTGGTGTATCTCGGTTGGATAAGGTTAGGAATGAAGTGGTGAGAACAAGAACGGGTGTGAGGAGAGAAATTGCAGCCAGAGTAGATATGAATGTTCTGAGATGGTTTGGCCATGTGGAAAGGATGGACGATGAAAGACTGCTGAAAAAGGTGATGAATGCGAGAGTTGATGGGAGAAATGCTAGAGGGAGACCTAGGCTTGGATGGATGGATGGAGTAAGGAGAGCCCAGAATGATAGGAGGATGGATGTGAGGGACGTAAGAGAGCGTGCTAAGAATAGGAATGAGTGGCGAGCGATTGTGACGCAGCTCTGATGGGCATCTGCTGTTACCACGGGGTGCATCTTACAGAGGTAGCCCTGTGATAGGGGCAGTAGGAGAACTTGGCAGTTGTGAAGCGACACAGGTTGTGGAAGAGCCGGGAGGATGGGCTGTGGCACTCCAGCAGTGCCATCTGAACGGTCACTAGCTCCCTCGTCATTGCCCACAGAGTAAAGTATGCCCCTTATTGTTTTCTTTTTTTGATGTCGGCTACCCCCCAATTAAAGGGGGAAACAGCCAAGGTAGATATATATATATATATATATATATATATATATATATATATATATATATATATATATATATATATATATATATATATATATATATATATACTATATATATATATATATATATATATATATATATATATATATATATATATATATATATATATATATATATATATATATATATATATATATATATATATATATATATATATATATATATATATATATATATATATATATATATATATATATATATATATATATATATATATATATATATATATATATATATATATATATATATATATATATATATATATATATATATATATATATATATATATATATATATATATATATATATATATATATATATATATATATATATATATATATATATATAATATATATATATATATATATATATATATATATATATATATATATATATATATATATATATATATATATATATATATATATATATATATATATATATATATATATATATATATATATATATATATATATATATATATATATATTTCTTTTTATTACTGTGACACCTGGACGGGACCAAAAAATAAGATAAAGCTGCCCTCATATGGCCTGGGCACGAAGAGAGCATAAAGACAAACAGAGATGGAGACTGTAGTGACTAGTCAGATGTGAAGGGATAAGAAGAGATTAGTAACGAATATCCAAGAATATTCGGTGTTGATGCAGGCATAGAAAAACAACCGTAACTGAAGAGAGGACTTAATATCGAACTGTCCTGGACAGTCCTATTCAAGTCCAAACGATCTTCAGCTCTATATATATATATATATATATATATATATATATATATATATATATATATATATATATATATATATATATATATATATATAATATATATATATATATA
>JAXCGZ010020756.1:57500-62500 GCA_037179515.1 Halocaridina rubra
AATAATAATAATAATAATAATAATAATAATAATAATAATACTAATAATAATAATAATAATAATAATAATAATAATAATAATAACAATAATAATAATAAAAATAATAATAACAATAATAATAATAATAATAATAATAATAATAATAATAATAATAATAATAATAATAATAATAATAATAATGGTGATGATATATATATATATATATATATATATATATATATATATATATATATATATATATATATATATATATATATATATATATATATATATATATATATATATATACTCGCGTGTGAATAATAGTATTGTTAATACCACGGTTTAACTGTGATGATCTCTCTCTCTCTCTCTCTCTCTCTCTCTCTCTCTCTCTCTCTCTCTCTCTCTCTCTCTCTCTCTCTCTCTCTCTCTCTCTCTCTCTCTCTCTCTGTATATATGTGTGATTACCTAAGTGTGATTACCTAATTGTTTTTACGGGAAAGAGCCCAAAGCTCGTATCTTCCCGTCTCCTGATCGGTTCCATTTTATACTTAGTGATACTTATCATACCTGTCCTTAAAACTATGGATTGAGATAGCATTAACTACCTCCTCGCTTAGCAAATTCCAATTATCAACTACTCTTACACTGAAAAAGTATTTTCTTACATCCTGCAAAGAAGTTTTCTTACGAAGCTTCAAACGTGTGTGATTACCTAATTGTGTTTACGGGAAAGAGCCCAAAGCTCGTATCTTCCCGTCTCCTCATCGGTTCCATTTTAGACTTAGTGATACTTATCATACCTGTCCTTAAAACTATGGATTGAGATAGCATTAACTACCTCCTCGCTTAGCCAATTCCAATTATCAACTACTCTTACACTGAAAAAGTATTTCCTTACATCCTGCACAGAAGTTTTCTTACGAAGCTTCAAACTATGACCTCTAGTTCTAGAGCCAGCCATATCAAAATATCGATCCCTATCCACTCTATCATAACCATGAAGGAATTTAAAGACTGTCACCATATCCCCCCTCACTCTTCTAGCTTCGAGTGATGGTAAGTCTAATTCCCTCAGCCTCTCATCATAACTGAGATTGCGTATTTCTGGCACCAGTTTCGTGGCATGTCTTTGAACTTTTTCAAGCTTAGCTATGTGCTTTTTCAAGTGCGGATTCCAAAAGGGGGCTGCATATTCGAGTTTTGGCCTCACATAGGTAACATAAATATTTCTGAACATTTCCTTGTCCATGTGCCTGAAGGCTACCCTTACATTTGATAAGAATGCATATGCTGCCCTTACTATGCCATTTATATGTATTTCTGGAGACAAATCTGAAAGTATGTTTACTCCTAGATCTCTCTCATTTTCTGTCTCTTGAAGTTGTACTCCAGCCACTGAGTAGTCAAGCTTGGGCCTTCTTGCACTTGTACCCATTCTCATTACCTTACATTTTGAAGTATTGAATTTCATTAGCCACTTTTCTGACCACTCATGCAGATTATTTAGATCCTCCTGAAGTTCTCTACCATTGTTCTCGTTTTTTACTTTCTTCACAATCTTTGCATCATCTGCAAACATATTCATGAATGAATTTACAGACTCTGGTAGGTCATTTACATATACAAGGAACAAAAGTGGCCCTAAAACTGAACCCTGTGGAACTCCACTACTAACTCTTCTCCATTCAGACACTGAGTGTCTTACTCTAACCCTCTGTTCCCTTCCTTCTAAGTAAGTTTTTATCCATTCCAAAACATTTCCACCTATTCTAGCCATTGATTGCAGCTTCCTAATAAGTCTCCCATGTGGAACAGTGTCAAACGCTTTCTGGAAGTCTAGGAATATGCAATCTGCCCAGCCCTCTCTTTCCTGTAAGATTTGGCTTACCTCATCATAAAACTCTAATAAGTTTGTTGCTGTTGATCTACCTTCTCTGAAGCCATGTTGCCTCACTGACAAAAAGTTGAAGGATTCCAAGTGAAGAGAGATAGGTTTCCTTAGTAGTTTCTCCATAACTTTGCAAACTATGCTGGTCAAGGAAACTGGTCTGTGTGTGTGTGTGTGTGTGTGTGTGTGTGTGTGTGTGTGTAATATGAACAGAGTGGCATTCAGATAGAATGCGTTCATGCCTATTATAGCAGATATAGCTATTAGGTTTGTTCCCCTTTTAGATCTTATGTGGTGTAGTTGGTAGTGCTATGGCACAGTAATTAGGTGTCCTAGGTTCAAGTCCCGGTCGGGGTAAAAATTATTCATGTTTTCACATATGGTAATGTGCTTATTTTATTATTGTTGGTCCCAAATGATATTGAGGTTTGAATTAAATGCGAAAACAAAGCCACAAGTGAGGTTGGGGAAAACTGTAATACGAACAGAATAGCATTCAGATAGAATGCGTTCATTCCTAGTATAGCAGATATAGCTGTAAGGTTTGTTTCCCTTTTAGTCCTTTTGTGGTGTAGTTGATAGTGCCTTGGCACAGTAAATATGTTTCCTAGGTTCAAGTTCCGGTCGGGGTAAAAATTATTCTTATATATATATATATATATATATATATATATATATATATATATATATATATATATATATATATATATATATATATATATATATATATATATATATATATATTAGTGTGGACACATTGCACGCATTGCACAACCTGCAATCTTGTGGGATATGATCGGGGCAGTGACTCAAAGAGATCAGTGATGTTTCATCACATCTTGCATATGATTCACAAACTTGTCATTTGAATACAGTTCAATGTCACATTATTGGACCATCTTAGCCTCTTCTCTGTCTCTCAGGGTTGTTCCAGTGTGTTTGGTGGGGTTGAGGTCAGGTAAATTTTCCAAGTAATTCAGGTCGATTGATAAAAAAAATGTAACCTAGAGTCCTTCATCGGATATTGGAGCCAATTTGTGCACAAATATGGACCACTAGCTTGGAGAAAAGACACTCTTTCAGGATCCAACACATTTCCAGAGTCCTTCAAGAAAAGGATCACCTTTTCCTCCCAAATCTCCGACAAGAGGCACTTCACAGTGAATCTCAGAGGAATTTTGATGCCGTTTGGAGCCCAATACGCTTTTTGGTATTGCTCACTGTCTGCAATCTCTTCCACAGTCAAGCTGCATATCCTGTCAGAGAAATTTGATTGTAGTTTGAAGCACGACACACTTGCTATTGTTTGTTGTTTGTAAATTCTTCCACTCAATGCTCATATCCCGTCAGAGAAATTCACATGTAGTTAGGAGCAGGACACACATCTTGGTATTGTTCTCTATCTGCAATCTCTTCCATTCCACACTCAATGCTCATATCCTGTAAGAGAAATTCTGATGCAGTCTGAAGCCCGACACACTTCTTGGTATTGTTCTCTGTCTGCAATCACTTCCACCTTCAATGCTCATATCCTGTCAGAGAAATTCTGATGCAGTTAGGAGCAGGACATACTTCTTGGTATTGTTCTCTGACTGCAGTCTCTTACACACTCAATATTCATATCCTGTTATTCTGAAGATTAAGATGCCAGACAGTCCAGAAGAATAATTTGTTACTTAGGCAGAGATGAAGAATTTTTTTTTCCTCTATAGCAAAAGGTTATGTACTAAGACACACACACACACGCACACACACACTCATGCATATACACATACAAAAAATGAATTTCAGTCAGTATTTACAGTAGAAAATACCCCACCCCCTCAGATTGCAGAGATAGAAGCTCACGGGCCGGTAAAAGAGAACATCAACCTTTCAGCCACAAAGGAATGAAAACTGCTGATGGAGTTAGATGTCCATAAAGCTACAGGTCCTGATGATATATCACCTCATGTACTTAAAAAATGTATAAACTCAATATCAGTGGCACTAAGTATCATATTTAAAAAGCCACTGGAGTCAGGGGAGATTCCAAGAAGCTGGAAATGAGCAAACGTTATACCTATTTTCAAAAAGGGAAGGAGGGATATAGTTCCGAACTATAGACCAGTTTCCTTGACCAGCATAGTTTGCAAAGTTATGGAGAAACTACTAAGGAAATATATCTCTCTTCACTTGGAATCCTTCATCTTTTTGTCAGTGAGACAACATGGCTGCAGAGAAGGTAGATCAACAGTAACAAACTTATTAGAATTTTATGATGAGGTAAGCCGAATCTTACAGGAAAGAGAGGGCTGGGTAGATTGCATATTCCTAGACTTCCAGAAAGCATTTGACACTTCCACACGGGAGTCTTATTAGGAAGCTGCAAGCAATAGTTAGAATAGGTGGAAATGTCTTGGAATGGATAAAAACTTACTTAGAAGGAAGGGAATAGAGGGTTAGAGTAAGACACTCAGTGTCTGAATGGAGATGAGATAGTAGTGGAGTTCCACAGGGTTCAGTTTTAGGGTACTTTTGTTCCTTGTATATGTAAATGACCTACCAGAGTCTGTAAATTCATTCATGAATATGTTTGCAGATGTTGCAAAGATTGTGAAGAAAGTAAAAAACGAGAACAATGGTAGAGAACTTCAGGAAGATCTAAACTGTCTCCATGAGTGATAAAAAAAGTGGCTAATGAAATTAAATACTTCAAAATGTAAGGTAATGAGAATGGGTACAAGTGCAAGAAGGCCCAAGCATGACTACTCGGTGGCAGGATTACAACTTCAAGAGACAGAAAATGAGAGAGATCTAGGAGTAAACATACTGGAAGATTTGTCTCCAGAAATACATATAAATGGCATAGTAAGGGCAGCATATGCTTTCTTATCAAATGTAAGGATAGCCTTCAGGCACATGGACAAGGAAATGTTCAGAAGTATATATGTAACCTATGTGATGCCAAAACTTGAATATGAAGGCCCCTTTTGGAATTCGCACTTGAAAAAGCACGTAGCTAAGCTTGAAAAAGTTCAAAGACATGCCACGAAACTGGAGCCAGAATTACACAATCTCAGTTATGATGAGAGGCTGAGGGAATTACACTTACCATCACTCGAAGCTAGAAGATTGAGGGGGGATA
>JAXCGZ010020756.1:72500-92500 GCA_037179515.1 Halocaridina rubra
ATCTTGGAATCTCCCAAGATTCCAGAGACTTTTCAAATATGATACTTAGTGCCGCCGATACTGATTTAGGCGCTTTCTTAAGTACATAAGGGAATATATCATCATGACCTGTAGCTTTATGGGCAGCTAACTCTATCATTACTCTGCATACCTCTGTGGCTGAAAAGATGATCCTCCCTAATACCAGCCCACAGGCTACTATCTCTGCAATGTGAGGGGGTGGGGTATTTTCTTCTGTAAATACTGACAGAAACTCCTTGTTCAATTCTTCGCAGATCTCTTCATCCGTCTCAGTGGTGATTCCATCAGCTCTCATTAGCTTTAAAACCTGTCTTTGACCTTCACTTTTCCTCTAATAAAGCTGTGGAAAAGCTTGGGATATTCTTTAGCCTTCCTGGTGATATCCCTCTCATAGCTCTCTCTGCCTCTCTTCTTTTACTTAGGTAATCATTTCTTGCTCTTTTATAGGTCTCCCAGGCGGTTATGCTTTATATACCATTTCCAGCATTTGTCTCCCCACTCCTTAGCTCTCTTACACTCATTATTGAACCATTTCTCTCTGGCATGAATAACTCCTATTTTGGTGGAAGGTATACAACAACCTGCTGTCTTCCCATATTCCTCACAAAAGATGTTTATTTCTTGTACATATATTTTGTTAGATAAGGTCCTTCTGTCACTAACTGCAAAAAACTCATCAATTTTGATGCAAACTCCTTTCGGATAGTTCCTCCTTGTGTCCTCAGTGCCTCTACTTTCAGGCAATACCTCTTCAATTATATACTCCATTAATAACACACAGTGGTCACTCTTTCCAGTTGGTGGTCATACTCAACTAGTTTCAATATCCAACACATTATGAATACTAGATCTACAGTGATGGCTCATCCCCACCCCTGGCCCTCGTTCATTCCAGTACATGTTGGTGTAGGAAAGCTCCTTGTATGCAATCTAGGATTCTTGTCCCGAATGACTCCTCCCCACTGCATGGGTCAAGATTTATCCAATCTATCTCTCTATGATTAAAATCTCCCATAATCAAAATCCTACATTTTCTCTCCCATGTCATGTCAACAACTGAGTTTATGACTTCAATAGTGCCTACAGACTTTCCTCATAAACTTCTAGCCTATGTTGGCTCCTTGGTGGCTTATATTCAACAGTTATTACAATGCTCTCTGACCCAGTATTTATACGAGGAACAAGAATTTCCTAGAACTCACTTGCTATAGCAAAGTTTATTTCTTCAACCTGTTATCTTTGGCTAATGAGATGTGCTATACCTCCACCAGTCCTCTCAGATCTTTCAATCCTTAATATTCCGATGCCCCAATTAAAAAACTGTGAAACTATTTATGTCCTCACTTAACTTAGTCTCTGTAGCCGCTACTATATCTGCCTTACTATTGCGAATATTTTCCTTTAATTGTACTGCCTTACCAGCTATGCCATCAGCATTTGTGTACAGCAGTCTTAACGAGGCTGCATCCCCTGATCGTATATCATTATCTTCTTTATCTCACCTTTGGCTGGAAGAACTCTAAAATAATTTTTTTTCTCTTCTTCATTTCCTCTCTTATATAACCTTCTAGTTTCTTGCAACAAATTATTGATCCTTTCCATCTCTCCTGCATTCTGTATGGTCTAATGAACAGCGTTTCAAATTCTTGAAGATCTTTTAGGCTTTTCTCATCAATATTTCTCTACATGCGTCCCCTTTCTCAAAGGTTACTTTCTTTGGTCTTACCTTTCCATCCCTAGATTATTTACCTAGTTGGTAAATGCTTACATTATTTTCTGGACCACATACTATTCCAAGCTTCCTTATCAGGTCTAAAACCCTAGCTTTATTTTGTTCAAATCTCCCTTGCCAAGTTCACTCCTGGAATTTGCTTATGCCTGAGATTATCACTGTCTTCTTTTTACCACGTGCCTTTTTAATCAGTGGATAAGCTCTTTCCATCACAACATCTTTCATTTTATATCAGTGTTTCTTTGTAGTTAAGTGCTTGTACATTTTCCAGTGCCACCACCCTCACAGCCTCTTTTACTGCCACAAAGGAAGTTTTCATGGCATCATGTATCATATTCAGCTCCTGAAACTCTTTTCTAAACTTTAATTGTAATTTACACCATACTGAAATACGTAGAGAATATATATGAATGATTCTATCTCACTTTATTTCTTTTATAATTCCTTTTGATCTATCTACTCACCCATCGGTCAGTGACAAGAACAAACAAAGGTGAAAATCTCTTATCTTTTCTCAGAAAGCAGGCGGCAAGCTTTAATGCTTATTTTCTGAGCAAATAGCTACCTTTCTTAGCACGGTCTCTGACCTTTGATCGGCAACGACAGAGGTCAAAGAGACTGCACTTATCGAGGAAGGATTAATGGCATTAAGATCTTCAGTAGCAAGGATGATTTCCGGTACAATTATTAACTCTCAGTGCCTATAAAAGTCGACATGACCCGAACAGTTCACTTAAGTTTTATGCTGAACTCCATCGTGACAAGGTAAGAGATATTAAAAAGTTCTTAGTACATACATACTTACGTTAATTTTTCCTGAAATTCCCCGCTTCAGTATTAATATCTTTTTTCCTATTTAAAAAACTGTAGAATAGAATGTTTTCATTAAAAATAAAGCATAATCTTTTACAATTTCTTTGATTATTAATATAATCCCTTTACTTTTTGTTAGTGAAAAATAGAATAAGCTTGTCTTTTGTCGAATAGCTATGAAGGGGTCCACAAAAAAAGGGGGAAAGGGGCCCATGGGTAAAAAAAATTGAGAACCACTGATCTAGACATTCAAAGCTTATTTCTCTCATAAGAGAGCAGTGAACTAATATTTATTTCATTCATATTGTCATTCAACTGTTTGTTGTTATCTTCTTTAGAAATTCTGGTTTCTAGTTCACTCTTTTCCCCTTCCAGCTTCTGTATTCATTTTTCTACTTCTTTTCTCTCCTGCCCTTATGCCTTATTTGCTTCCTCCAAAGATCTTATTACCTCTCTAGGTATTTCATTCTCTTTCATTTCTTTATCAATATTCCGAATTTTATCATCCAGATTTATTAAAAGGGTCTTAAAGTCCTTAACTTTTTGTTTCAGGCTTCTAAGGGCAACTCCCCCTCCCACAGCCCCAGAGATTCACTACCACCCACCCCTTACCAACCACTGGATGGGGGTTATGGACAGAGATGGTTTCATGTTGATGTTTTTCCTTTCCAAGACTATAAAGAGAAAGAGAAAGAGAGAGAAAAAAAGTTTCTGTTTAACTTCACACAGAGTTTCTATATCTTAATATGAGTACTAATTTAGTTACTTAGTTCATCTCTTTTCTGGTAACACATCCTAACTTAAAATATGACTTTGGTGATTAGAGAAGAAAATATATAAAATAAAAGCCAACATGAAGAAAAACTCCAATATGCAACCAAGGAGATAAACACTTGCTGCTTTAAACACCTGTTTCTGCTAAGTTTTCTTCTTAAGTGCTAAACCAGTCATTTTAGAAAAAGATTGATGAACATTTAACCTAGATAAGCTATCACAGGATCAGAATTTAAACCTAACTCAATTTACAAAAAAAAAATAATAATAATTAAAGAGAACAGAGCAAAAATTAAAAATAAGACAACTGTGCTACTTGGCAACTTAATCGAATTCTGTTGACAGGTGTATTTTTGTATTTATTTATTTATTTATTTATTATTTCATATAACAAACTGACTATCAAGTTAATCTATATGGGTTATATTTTGATTTTAACAAGATATGGAACCACAGGATCAGGTAATAAGACTGTAAGAGCTCTTCCAAATTTACACAGAAAATTACAATATGTGATGTGATGGCTTTGCCTCTGGCAATTCTTCAAACCTTCCTCCAAGACAGGACAGGACAGTTACTTCTTTTTCCCCTCTAAGAACATTCCTCAAAAAATATATTTCTCTTTAATTTTTTAGGACTGTCTCTCTTATTACGAATATCTTTTTTTTTACTCACAATACTCTGCAGAATCTCTATTCAGGTAAATTTGGTTTAAGCTTTATATTTTTGACTCGGTTCATTTAATTTCACAGGGAAAAATTCGAGAGATGCTAATTGCCTCTGTTCTAATGCCCGCCAAGAGTGTGTGTCTGTATGTATGTAATTACCTACCAGTAATTGCCTAATTGTGGTAACTACAATTAAGTAATTACATACATACATGCACGCACAAATACACACACACACACACACACACAAGCTTCGTAAGAAAACTGCTTTGCAGGATGTAAGGAAGTGCTTTTTCAGCGTAAGAGTAGTTGATAATTGGAATTCGCTAAGCAAGGAGGTAGTTAATGCTATCTCAATCCATAGTTTTAAGGACAGGTATAATAAGTATCACTAAGTAGAAAATGGAACCGATCAGGAGACGGGAAGATACGAACTTTGGGCTCTTTTCCTTAAACACAATTAGGTAATCACACACACAACCTGAATGAATTAAATGTTAGTTTACTGCTCTCTTCTGAGAGAGATGAGATTGCAGCTTGGAATGTCCAGAGTAAGGAAAACATTGATCAGTTTAGAAAAGAGTTTCAGGAGCTGAATACGGAACATGATGTCATGAATACTTCCGTTGCTGATGCACTAAAGGGGAATGTGGCAGTAAAAGACGCTGCGAAGATGGTGGCACTGGAAAACATACAAACAGTTAACTATAAAGAGACAGTAATAGAAAATATGAAAGATATAGTGATGGAAAGGGCAAATCCATTGATTAAAGAGGCACTTGATAAAGAGAAGACAGTGGTAATATCAGGCATTAGAAAATCCTTGAAGGGAGACTTGAAGAAAATAAAGCTAGGATTTTAGACATGATAAGAAAGCTTGGAGTAGTATGTGGTCCTGAGGATTTTGTCAAAATTCACCAACTAGGTAAATATTCTACAGAGAAAAATAAAAATCAACAAAAGTAACCTTTGAGAGAGGGAACACATGTAGAGAAATACTGATGAGAAAAAAATCCTAAAAGACCTTCAAGAATTCAAAAATATGTTCAGAACACAGGAAGAGATGGAAAGGATCAAAAACTTGTTGCAAGAGGCTAGAAGGTTGAATGGTGAAATAAATGAAGAAGAGAAACACAATTTTCATTTCAGAGTTCTTCCAGACAAAGGGGAGATAAATAATATAATGATAGAAGCTCAGGGGATGGGACCTCACTAAGATTGCTATACAAATGCTGATGGATTAGCTGGTAAGGCAGTAGAATTAAAAGATAAGATTAACAACAGTAAGGCAGATATAGTGGCAGTTACAGAGACTAAGTTGAGTGAGGACATAAACAGTGTCACAGTTTTTCCTAAGGGCTTGAGAATATTAAGGATTGAAAGATCTGAGAGGACTGGTGGAAGGATAGTTCTGCTCATAAGTGAAAGGATTCAGGTTGCTATAGAAAGTGAGTTCAAGGAATTCCTTGTTGCTCATTTAAATACTAAGTCAAAGCACTATAATAACTGTTGTATATAACCCACAAAAGAACCAGCATAGGTTAGAAGTTTATAAGGAAAGTCATATAGGTACTACTGAAGTCATAAACTCAGTTGTTAACATTACACAGGAGAGAAAATGTACAATTTTGATTATGGGAGATTTTAATCATAAAGACATAGATTGGATAAATCTTGACCAACACAGTGGTGAGGACTCATTCACGACAAGATTCCTAGATTGCGTACAAGGGAATTTCCTACACCAGCATGTACTGGGACCAATGAGGGCCAGGGGTTGGGATGAGCCATCGTTACTTGATCTAGTATTCACAGATAATGTGTTGAAATGATTACCTAAGTAAGAGAAGAGAGGCAGCGAGAGACTATGAAAGGGACATCACCAGGAAGGATAAAGAAATCCAAAGCTTTTCCTCAGCTTTATCAGAGGAAAACTGAAGGTAAAAGAACAGGTTTTAAAGCTTAAGAGAGCAGATGGAACCATCACTGAGACAGATGAAGAGATCTGAAAAAAATTGAGCAAGGACTTTCAGTCAGTATTGACAGTAGAAAATAACCAACCCCCTCAGATTGCAGAGATAGAAGCTCATGGGCCAGTATTAGAGAACATTATTCTTTCAGGCATAGAGGTATTGAAAGAGCACTAAGTAACATATTTAAAAAGTCGCTGGAGTCAGGTGAGACTCCAAGATGCTGGAATCAAGTGAACTTGATACCTATCTTCAAAAAGGGAAGGAGGGATACGGCTCTAAGCTATAGACATGTTTCCTTATTAGAATTTTATGATGAGGTAAGCCGAATCTTACAGGAAAGACAGGGCTAGGCAGATTGCATATTCCTAGACTTCCAGAAAGCATTTGACACTGTCCAACACGGGAGGCATATTAAGAAGCTGCAAGCAATGGCTAGAATAGGTGGAAATTTCTTGAAATGGATAAAACCATACTTAGTAGGAAGGGAACAGAGGGTTAGAAGAAGTAGTAGTGTAATTACACAGGGTTCAGTTTCAAGGCCACTTTTGTTCCTTGTGAATGTAAATGACCTACCAGAGTCTGTGAATTCAACCATGAATAAGTTTGCAGATGATGCAAAGATTGTGAGGAAAGTAAGAAACGAGAACAATGTTAGAGAACTTCAAGAAGATCTAAATAGTCCCCAAGAGTGGTCAGAAAAGTGGCTAATAAAATTCAATACTTCGAAATGTAAGGTAATGAGAATGGGAACAAGTGCAAGAAGGCCAAAGCTTGGCTACCCGGTGGCCGGAGTACAACTTCAAGAGACAGAAAATGAGAGAGATCTAGGAGTAAACATACTGGCCGATATGTCTCCAGCAATGCATATAAATGGCATAGCAAGGGCAGCATATGCCTTTTTAGTAAATGTGAGGGTAAACTTCAAGCACATGGACAAGGAAATATTCAGAAATCATTATGTAACCTATGTGAGGCCAAAGCATGAATATGCAGCCCCCTTTTGGAATCCGCACTTGAAAAAGCACGTAGATAAGCTGGAAACAGCTCAAAGATATGCCACAAAACTGGAGCCAGAAATACGGAATCTCAGTTATGATAAGAGGCTGAGGGAATTAGACTTACCATCACTCGAATCTAGGAGATTGAGGGGGGATATAGTGACAGTCTTTAAATTCCTTCATGGTTATGACAGAGTGGATAGAGATCGATATTTTAATATGCCTGGCACTAGAATTAGAGGTCATATTTTGAAGCTTTGTAAGAAAGCTTTTTTGCAGTGTGTAAGGAAGTACTATTTTAGCGTAAGAGTTGTTGATAATTGGAATTCAGTAAGCGAGGAGGTAGTTAATGCTTACGCAATCCATAGTTTAAAGGACAAGTATGATAAGTATCACTAAGTATAAAATGGAAACGATTAGGAGACGGGAAGTTTCGAGCTTGGGGATCATTCCGGTAAGCATAATTAAGTAATTACACAAACACACACACACACACACACACACACACACACACACACACACACAAAAATGAGAGAGATCTAGGAGTAAACATACTGGCAGATTTGTCTCCAGAAATACATATAAATGGCGTAGTAAGGGCAGCATATGCATTCTTATCAAATGTAAGGGTAGTCTTCAGGCACATGGACAAGGAAATGTTCAGAAATATTTATGTAACCTATGTGAGGCCAAAACTCGAATATGCAGCCCCCTTTTGGAATCCGCACTTGAAAAAGCACATAGCTAAGCTTGAAAAAGTTCAAAGACATGCCACGAAACTGGTGCCAGAAATACGCAATCTCGGTTATGATGAGAGGCTGAGGGAATTAGACTTGCCATCACTCGAAGCTAGAAGAGTAAGGGGGGATATGGTGACAGTCTTTAATTTCCTTCATGGTTATGATAGAGTGGATAGGGATCGATATTTCGATATGGCTGGCTCTAGAACTAGAGGTCATAATTTGAAGCTTCGTAAGAAAACTTGTTTGCAGGATGTAAGGAAATACTTTTTCAGTGTAAGAATAGTTGATAATTGGAATTCGCTAAGCGAGGAGGTAGTTAATGCTATCTCAATCCATAGTTTTAAGGACAGGTACGATAAGTATCACTAAGTCTAAAAATGGAACCGATCAGGAGACGGGAAGATACGAGCTTTGGGCTCTTTCCCGTAAACACAATTAGGTAATCACAATTAGGTAATCACAAGAGATTGCTGCTTGGAATGTCCAGATTAAGGAAAACATTGAACAGTTCAGAAAAGAGTTCCAGGAGCTGAATATGGAAAATGATGCCATGAAAACTTCCTTTGCTGATGCACTAAAGGGGAATGTGGCAGTAAAAGAGTCTGTAAAGGTGGTGGCACTGGAAAACATACAAACAGTTGACTATAAAGAGACAGTAATCGAAAAAATGAAAGACGTTGTGATGGAAAGGGCAAACCCACTCATCAGACAGGCACTTGATAAGGAGAAGACAGTGGTAATCTCAGGCATAAGTGAATCCCAGGAGCCAACATGGCAGGGGAGACTTGAAGAAAATAAAGCTAGGGTTGTAGACCTGATAAGAAAGCTTAGAGTAGTATGTGGTCCTGAGGATATTGTAAACATACACCAACTAGGTAAACATTCGAGGGAAGGAAAGCCGAGACCAACAAAAGTAACCTTTGAGAGAGGGGAAACATGTAGGGAAATATTGTTGAGAAAAAAAAGTCTAAAAGACCTTCAAGAATGCAAAGAAGTGTTCATTAGACGATACAGAACACAGGAAGAGATGGGAAAGATCAAAAACTTGTTGCAAGAGGCAAGAAGGTTAAATGATGAAAGAAATGAAGAAGAGAAGAAAAATTTTCGTTACAGAGTACTTCCAGACAAAGGGGAGATAAAGAAGATAATGACAGAAGATCAGGGGATGGGGCCTCATTAAGATTGTTATACACAAATGCTGATGGATTAGCTGGTAAGGCAGTAGAATTAAAAGATAGGATTCACAACAGTAAGGCAGATATAGTAGCAATTACAGAGACTAAGTTGAGTGAGGACATAAACAGTGTCACAGTTTTTCCTAAGGGCTTCAGAATACTAAGGGTTGAAAGATCTGAGAGGACTGGTGGAGGGATAGCACTGCTCATAAGTGAGAGGATTCAAGTTGAAGAAATAAACTTGGCTATAGAAAGTGAGTTCAGGGAATTTCTTGTTGCTCGCATAAATACTGGGTCAGAGAGCATTATAATAACTGTTGTATACAACCCACCAAGGAACCAAAATAGGCTTGAAGTTTATGAGGAAAGTCATATAGGTACTATTGAAGTCATAAACTCAGTTGTTAACATGGCACGGGAAAAAAAATGTAGGATTTTGATTATGGGAGACTTTAATCATAAAGAGATAGATTGGATAAATCTTGACCCACACAGTGGTGAGGACTCATTCGGGGCAAGATTCCTAGATTGCGTACAAGGGAATTTCCTACACCAACATGTAATGGAACCAACAAGAGCCAGGGGTGGGGATGAGCCATCACTACTTGATCTAGTGTTCACAGATAATGTGTTGGATATTGAAAATATTGAGTATGAACCACCAATTGGAAAGAGTGACCACTGTGTGTTGTTGATGGAGTATATCATTGAAAATATTCTTCCTGAGAGTAGAGGCACTGAGGACATGAGGAGGAACTATCCGAAAGGAGATTACATCAAAATGAATGAGCTTTTTGCAGTTATTGACTGGAGAACCTTATTTTACAACAAATCTGTACAAGAAATGTATGACATCTTTTGTGAGAAATATGGGAAGATAGTAGATTGCTGCATACCTGTCACCAAAGTAGGTGTAATTCATGCCAGAGAGAAATGGTTCGATAATGGGTGTAAAAGAGCTAAGGAGTGGAGAGACAAATGCTGGAAAAGGTATAGGAGGAGAAAAAACATAAATGCCTGGCAAACCTACAAAAGAGCAAGAAATGACTACCTAAGTAAAAGGAGAGAGGCAGAGAGAGATTATGAAAGGGACATCACCAGGAAGGCTAAAGAAAATCCCAAACTTTTCCACAGCTTTATCAGAGGAAAACTGAAGGTAAAAGAACAGGTTTTAAGGCTAAAGAGAGTGGATGGAAGCATCACTGAGATGGATGAAGAGATCTGCAAAGAATTGAACAAGGAGTTTCAGTCAGTATTTACAGTAGAAAATACCCCACCCCCTCAGATTGCAGTGATAGAAGCTCAAGGGCCGGTATTAGAGAACATCAACCTTACAGCCACAGAGGTATGCAAAGCGCTGATGGATTTAGATGTTCATAAAGCTACAGGTCCTGATGACATATCCCCTCATGTGCTTAAAAAATGCGCAAACACAATATCAGTGGCACTAAGTATCATATTTAAGGAGTCTCTGGAGTCGGGGGAGATTCTAAGATGCTGGAAACAAGCAAATGTGATACCTATCTTCAAAAAAGGGAAGGAGGGATACGGCTCTGAACTATAGACCAGTTTCCTTGACCAGCATAGTTTGCAAAGTTATGGAGAAACTACTAAGGAAACATATCTCTCTTCACTTGGAATCTTTCAACTTTTTGTCAGTGAGGCAACATGGCTTCAGAGAAGGTAGATAAACAGTAACAAACTTATTAGAATTTTATGATGAGGTAAGCCAAATCTTACAGGAAAGAGAGGGCTGGGTAGATTGCATATTCCTAGACTTCCAGAAAGCGCTTGACACTGTTCCACATGGCAGACTTATTAGGAAGCTGCACCCAATGGCTAGAATAGGTGGAAATGTTTTGGAATGGATAAAAACTTACTTAGAAGGAAGGGAACAGAGGGTTAGAGTAAGACACTCAGTGTCTGAATGGAGAAGAGTTAGTAGTGGAGTTCCACAGGGTTCAGTTTTAGGGCCACTTTTGTTCCTTGTATATGTAAATGACCTACCAGAGTCTGTAAATTCAGTCATGAATATGTTTGCAGATGATGCAAAGATTGTGAAGAAAGTAAAAAACGAGAACAATGGTAGAGAACTTCAGGAGGATCTAAATAATCTGCATGAGTGGTCAGAAAAGTGGCTAATGAAATTCAGTACTTCAAAATGTAAGGTAATGAGAATGGGTACAAGTGCAAGAAGGCCCAAGCTTGACTACTCGGTGGCCGGAGTACAACTTCAAGAGACAGAAAATGAGAGAGATCTAGGAGTAAACATACTGGCAGATTTGTCTCCAGAAATACATATAAATGGCATAGTAAGGGCAGCATATGCATTCTTATCAAATGTAAGGGTAGCCTTCAGGCACATGGACAAGGAAATGTTCAGAAATATTTATGTAACCTATGTGAGGCCAAAACTCGAATATGCAGCCCCCTTTTGGAATCCGCACTTGAAAAAGCACATAGCTAAGCTTGAAAAAGTTCAAAGACATGCCACGAAACTGGTGCCAGAAATACGCAATCTCAGTTATGATGAGAGGCTGAGGGAATTAGACTTACCATCACTCGAAGCTAGAAGAGTAAGGGGGGATATGGTGACAGTCTTTAAATTCCTTCATGGTTATGATAGAGTGGATAGGGATCGATATTTTGATATGGCTGGCTCTAGAACTAGAGGTCATAGTTTGAAGCTTCGTAAGAAAACTTGTTTGCAGGATGTAAGGAAATACTTTTTCAGTGTAAGAGTAGTTGATAATTGGAATTGGCTAAGCGAGGAGGTAGTTAATGCTATCTCAATCCATAGTTTTAAGGACAGGTATGATAAGTATCACTATGTCTAAAATGGAACCGATCAGGAGACGGGAAGATAAAAGCTTTGGGCTCTTTCCCGTAAACACAATTAGGTAATCACAATTAGGTAATCACATCACTCGAAGCTAGAAGAGTGAGGGGGGATATGGTGACAGTCTTTAAATTCCTTCATGGTTATGATAGAGTGGATAGGGATCAATATTTTGATATGGCTGGCTCTAGAACTAGAGGCCATAGTTTGAAGCTTCGTAAGAAAACTTCTTTGCAGGATGTAAGAAAATACTTTTTCAGTGTAAGAGTAGTTGATAATTGGAATTGGCTAAGCGAGGAGGTAGTTAATGCTATCTCAATCCATAGTTTTAAGGACAGGTATGATAAATATCACTAAGTATAAAATGGAACCGATGAGGAGACGGGAAGATACGAGCTTTGGGCTCTTTCCCGTAAACACAATTAGGTAATCACACACACACACACACACACACACACACACACACACACACACACACACACACACACATATATATATATATATATATATATATATATATATATATATATATATATATATATATATATATATATATATATATATATATATATATATATATATATATATATATAATATATATATATATATATATATATATATATATATATATATATATATATATATATATATATATATATATATATATATATATAATATATATATATATATATATATATATATATATATATATATATATATATATATATATATATATATATATATATATATATATATATATATATATATATAATATATATATATATATATATATATATATATATATATATATATATATATATATATAATATATATATATATATATATATATATATATATATATATATATATATATATATATATGTATATGTGTGTGTGTGTGCGTGCTTATCCATGTATGTATGTATGTATATATGTATGTATGTGTGTATGCATGCATGTGGGCATTCATGTACGGAAAACAGTACATATCCCTCAAAGGTCAATAACAAGAACTTGTTGGAACAAAGTTCATATGGCGATATGACCCCATAAGCCTTGTCTAGTGCCAAAGTGACCTAGATTAAGATAGTATATGATCTTAATGGTGATTCATATATATGAATGCTTTTAGTAAACAGAGAGAAGCGTATTTACTATTAAACAAATAAATTCTACTATGCAGGACTCGACCCTAATTCATATCTTAGAATCCATAATAGTGCATAGGATGCTACCTACTGTATATATAACCAATACTTGTGTCCAACAGCAAGTAAAAAACAGAGACCCCATATAGACAAGGTAAAACCTTTTGAAATTGAATAATACAATTATCCATAAAAATCATATGGAAGATCCGAAGAACACGCACACACAACACACAAGAGCCATCATCCCCTTATAAGGGGGTGGCCAATTCAAAGCTCTTTTTTGGAGGGAATGCATAGTAGGGTTTTGCCAGCCCCTCGCTTTGACCCAGTTGGTCGACTTTTACGACTCGAAGGGGAACGCGGAGGAGGTATTGTTGCCCCTCCTCATATATATATATATATATATATATATATATATATATATATATATATATATGTGTGTGTGTGTGTGTGTGTGTGTGTGTGTGTGTGTGTGTGTGTGTGTGTGTGTGTGTGTGATTACCTAATTGTGATTACCTAATTGTGTGTGTGTGTGTGTGTGTGCATATATATATATATATATATATATATATATATATATATATATATATATATATATATATATATATATATATATATATATATATATATATATATATATATATATATATATATATATATATATATATATATATATATATATATATATATATATATATATATATATATATATATATATATATATATATATATATATATATATATATATATATATATATATATATATATGTATATATATATATATATATATATATATATATATATATATATATATATATATATATATATATATATATATATATATATATATATATATATATATATATATATATATATTAGAGAGAGAGACAAAGCGAACATCCCACTATGCAAGAAGGGTGGCCACAGCCATAACAAAAGATCTGAGCACTAATGCTTCAAAATATCTAGCCCAATAAAGGAAAAATGTGTCAATAAAGAAAAATGCATAAGTGTTAATAGTCACAGAGAAAATAAATCAGAATAATGTCAAAATTCACGCTAGGGAAAGAGCAATATAAAATTCACATTAATGAGTTACTTACTTATTTAATTAGGTAATTAATCTAATGAGCCTTTTACACAGTAACAATGCAGTATACATACGTCATTGCAGGTAAGCGCAAAAATATTCACGTATGATCTACTACCTTAGAGTAAAAAAAAAAAAAAAATAACTATATCTCTGAATTATAGGTAATATTTGGCATAAAAAAGGTGGAAAGGGCATCCAGCCTTAATTCCCCAGCCACACTCTGTGTCCACCCCCATATTGGGGACTAATAGTGACATGAAACGAGAATTTGGCATATACAAGATTAATGTTAGTATAAGTTCAGGCTCGTGAAATCTAGAAAGAGGCCTCGAAAAGATCATGAAAATAGGCCCTAAATCAACTCTCTCATTAACTTTTTGTTAGGAGTGGCAAGTACATATTATTTATGCATGGGTTATATACATAAACTAGTAAGTCGGAATGGGATAATTTGACCCCGCCGTTTTGGACCCGTTTTTTTTTGGCACCGTTTTTTAGACGCCATTCTTTTGGTGCTAATCTGTTTTGGCGTTGCCCATTTGACACTGGCTAGGATAGGGCCAGTTATTTTAGGTTAAGTTAGTGCAGATAACCTATTTTCCATTTTATAAAGGTGCCATTCATGGCACCAATCAGGCAGCGCCAAATCGGTGGCGCAATAAAGTACCCGATCCCCAGCAGGTGTGATAAATCCTGCTCCTGCGGGTGATAGAGATTTCTCGCACCTGCTTAAACAGTATGCTGTGATGGGACGGGTTGGTGTGGGGCGGGGTTGCCACGAGATGAAGAGTTGGAGGTAAACCAGTAGCGGCAGTCGGGCCTCACGGCAAAAAAAAACTTATCCATTTACCTTGTGGATGACTCAAGAAGGGTAGTAGGGATTAATTATATCAGCTATTTTCTCTAAGGCGCAAAGAGGCGTGATTGGGGTATATTAGATTCATGTGAATGTTTGCTTTGACTAGGCCATACCCCTTTGCATTTAGAGTAAATATACATGTACATATACTGTACATGAAGTACTTACATACAATTGAATTGAAAAAAAAAATGAAAGATTTATAAAATAAAAAAAATCAATTCCAAATATTAGAAGATAAATTACTGCACTGTAATAAGGAATAATTATATAGTTATACATTCATATCTCTTCTGTGTCAGCAATTTATCATTCTTCTATTTCTGCTTTGCCCTTAAGCTTCTATTTTTCCTTCGTCTCATGTTTTTCTTGGTGTCCAGACCCGATGAGGGCAATTTTGTAGCCTGTACTATTCTCTTATTTCTGCCTTGTCATTAAACTTCTACTTTTTTCTTTTTCCAAATGGTTTACTTGGTGCCTGAGCCCGAAGACGGCAATGTTCTAGTCTGTCCCGGTGTCACACTCATAAAAAAAGGCATTTGCAATCTGTGAGAAAGGGTTTATTCATCAATATCTTAAATGCATAAATCATTTAGGAATTTACTTTTCGTAACAAAGGCTCACCTACCCTTCAGTCTCTTTTCAAAATCAACATTATTAATAAAAAAAAAAATTCCCCTTTCAATCAGTGTCTGCCAAGGGGGTTAAACCACCATCAAAATCCCAAGACCATTACCACTGGCCCTTCTGCCCCCCACCTCGCATCTCTGGTCTGGCCTGCTTAGATCTTAGCACGAGGGTCTGCCCCTCTCTATTTATCTCTTCCTTCTTTAATATTCGTGCTTATCCCCACAATCCTTCCCATCCTATATCCCCCTCTCTTCATGGATGACACCCTGAATAGGGCATAGAGAGTTCACTCGACGCCGTCACTGTTCTTCCCCCACCTATCCTATCCCATCCTACCATTACATGCTTAGATCAGGTGGCCATTTTTCATATAACTTTTTTCTAGAGTCAAAAGTGCATTTTAATATGTTCTTATGATACGAAGCAAATGTTAATGTCTAATACTTTTTCTTCCCCCAACATCAATATCACTTTTAGTTGCCTCTTGCGAAATGCAGGGAATATATATATATATATATATATATATATATATATATATATATATATATATATATATATATATATATATAAACTGTTTTCCTTTTTTGATGTCGGCTACCCCCCAATTAAAGGGGGAAACAGCCAAGGTATATGTATGTATGTATACACACACACACACACACACACACACACACACACACACACACACACACACACACACACACACACCACACACACACACACACACACACACACACACACACACACACACCACACACACACACACACACACCACACACACACACACACACACACACACACACACACACACACACACACACACACACACACACACACACACACACACACACACCACACACACACACACACCACACACACACACACACACACACACACACACACACACACACACACACACACACACACACACACACACACACACACACACACACACACACACACACACACCACACACACACACACACACACACACACACACACACACACACACACACACACACACACACACACACACACACACACACACACACACACACACACACACACACACACACACACACACACACACACACACACACACACACACACACACACACACACACACACACACACCACACACACACACACACACACACACACACACACACACACACACACACACACACACACACACACACACACACACACACACACACACACACACACACACACACACACACACACACACACACACACACACACACACACACACACACACACACACACACACACACACACACACACACACACACACACACACATATATATAGACAGCTGGATAGGTCACATACTGTAAGTGAGTACATACATATATACATACGTACATATTTACATACATACATACATACATACATACATACATACATACATACATACATACATATATGCATGTATGCATGCATGCACGCATGCACGCACGCACGCACGCACACGCACAGACACATACATACATACATACATAAAAATACGCAAACTCAATATCAGTGACACTAAGTATCATATTTAAAAAGTCACTGGAGTCAGGGGAGATTCCAAAATGCTGGAAACAAGCAAATGTGATACCTATCTTCAAAAAGGGAAGGAGGATACGGCTCTGAACTATAGACCAGTTTCCTTGACCAGCATAGTTTGCAAAGTTATGGAGAAACTACTAAGGAAACATATCTCTCTTCACTTGGAATCCTTCAACTCTTTATCGGTGAGGCAACATGGCTTCAGAGAAGGTGGATCAACAGTAACAAACTTATTAGAATTTTATGATGGGGTAAGCCGAATCTTACAGGAAAGAGAGGGCTGGGTAGATTGCATATTCCTAGACTTCCAGAAAGCGTTTGACACTGTTCCACATTGGAGACTTATTAGGAAGCTGCAAGCAATGGCTAGAATAGATGGAAATGTCTTGGAATGGATAAAAACTTACTTAAAAGGAAGGGAACAGAGGGTTAGAGTAAGACACTCAGTGTCTGAATGGAGAAGAGTTAGTAGTGGAGTTCCACAGGGTTCAGTTTTAGGGCCACTTTTGTTTCTTGTATATGTAAATGACCTACCAGAGTCTGTAAATTCATTCATGAATATGTTTGCAGATGATGCAAAGATTGTGAAGAAAGTAAAAAACGAGAACAAGGGTAGATAAATAGTCTGCATGAGTGGTCAGAAAAGTGGTTAATGAAATTCAATACTTCAAAATGTAAGGTGATGAGAATGGGTACAAGTGCAAGAAGGCCCAAGCTTGACTACTCGGTGGCTGGAGTACAACTTTAAGAGACAGAAAATGAGAGAGATCTAGGAGTAAACATACTGGCAGATTTGTCTCCAGAAATACATATAAATGGCGTAGTAAGGGCAGCATATGCATTCTAATCAAATGTAAGGGTAGCCTTCAGGCACATGGACAAGGAAATGTTCAGAAATATTTATGTAACCTATGTGAGGCCAAAACTCGAATATGCAGCCCCCTTTTCGAATCCACACTTGAAAAAGCACATAGCTAAGCTTGAAAAATTTCAAAGACATGCCACGAAACTGGTGCCAGAAATACGCAATCTCAGTTGTGATGAGAGGCTGAGGGAATTAGACTTACGATCACTCGAAGCTAGAAGATTGAGGGGGGATATGGTGACAGTCTTTAAATTCCTTCATGGTTATGATAGAGTGGATAGGAATCGATATTTTGATATGGCTGGCTCTAGAACTAGAGGTCATAGTTTGAAGCTTCGTAAGAAAACTTCTTTGCAGGATGTAAGGAAATACTTTTTCAGTGTAAGAGTAGTTGATAATTGGAATTGGCTAAGCGAGGAGGTAGTTAATGCTATCTCAATCCATAGTTTTAAGGACAGGTATGATAAGTATCACTAAGTATAAAATGGAACCGATGAGGAGATGGGAAGATACGAGCTTTGGGCTCTTTCCCGTAAACACAATTAGGTAAATACAATTAGGTAAATACATATGACAGAGTTGATAGAGATCGATATTTTAACTAGAACTAGAGGTCATATCTTGAAGTTTCGTGAGACAACCTCTTTGCAGGATGTAAGAAAATACTTCTTTAATGTAAGAGTAGTTGATGATTGGAATTCGCTAAACGAGGAGGTAGTTAATTCTAACTCAATCCATAGTTTTAAGGATAAATATAAGTATCACTAAGTACAAAAATGGAACAGACCAGAAGACGGGGAGTTACGATCATAGGGCTCTTTCCCGTAAGCACACTTAGGTTATCACAATTAGGTAAGTACATACATACATACATACATCCATACATGTATATACATATATACACACATACATACATACATGCATACATACATACATACACACGTAGATACACATTGAGAAGAAAATTCTTGTATATAATAGTAATAATAATAATAATAATAATAATAATAATAATAATAATAATAAAGTTGTATATACCTAGAGGGATATTTATTTTCCATAGAGGTTCAATAGTAAAGCTCGCTGTTCGGGAAGTGACTAGGTCTAGTTCGAACCCACTTCAGAACATTAGGAATGGCACTGAGTCTTAATCGACAAGATCCATCCTGTTTGTGTCCATCCTCATTCATGACGACTAATTAAGACAGAGAGAGAGAGAGAGAGAGAGAGAGAGAGAGAGAGAGAGAGAGAGAGAGAGAGAGAGAGAGAGAGAGAGAGAGAGAGAGAGAGAGAGAGAGAGAGAGAGAGAGAGAGAGAGAATTATTTTACTCTAGCATAGTTCGGATAGCCTGTTACTTATGAGTAAGTTCATAAGTAAGATGAAAAGGGACAAAATCGTGTAATTATTATTCTGAGCGTTGCCAAGCACTACCAGGCTCTAGGTACATTAAAATACAGCAATAGTACTAGATGAAAATGCACCACTCCCTATTCTCTCTCTCTTTTTTTTTAAGGTACATAACTTCCGGGGAAGCCTCTCTCTCTCTCTCTCTCTCTCTCTCTCTCTCTCTCTCTCTCTCTCTCTCTCTCTCTCTCTCTCTCTCTCTCTCTATATATATATATATATATATATATATATATATATATATATATATATATATATATATATATATATATATATATATATATAAAGAAACAGACACTAAAGAACAAGGAAATATGTTACATATAAAAGTATGGAGACGAACTCTTATATTCATAATTTCTATCACAATAAAGAGTAACTGGAAACTGAACCTGAAGGGTTCAAAAATACATATCTCTGTACAATTCCGACTTAAAAATAAGTAAGTGACAACTGTATTTAAGAAGGGTTTCCCTCCCCTCACCCAAATATATATTCCTATGTCATGTTAACCAGTGCAACCCCCCAGAACTTCTAGTCAACCTTTACTCCTCCTCCATCTCCCACTTTCCAGGGATTCAACCGGTTAATTCTAGTAACGCTGGAATGTCTCCAGTAGCAAGTCCTCCCTCTTTCCAGTCTCCCTTTAAGTCACTCCATCCCCAACGTGGCAAACATTTATTCATT
>JAXCGZ010020756.1:95000-110000 GCA_037179515.1 Halocaridina rubra
GCTATTAATTCATACATATACATACTCGTAAATATAAACATATGTCAATGGATAGGAATAGATATGCAAATATTAATACATACATACAGACAAATATACAAACATGCTATCATTAAAACGTACTCACACACACACATGATAAGTGTCACTAAGTATAAAATGGAACCGATCAGGAGACGGGAAGAGACGAGCTTTGGGCTCTTTCCCGTAAACACAATTAGGTAATCACACACACACACACACACACACACACACACACACACACACACACACACACACACACACACACACACACACGGTAAGGCAGATATAGTAGCAATTACAGAGACTAAGTTGAATGAGGACATAAACAGTGTTACAGTTATTCCTAAGGGCTTTAGAATATTAAGGACAGAAAGATCTGAGAGGACTGGTGGAGGGATAGCACTGCTCATAAGTGAAAAGATTCAAGTTGAGGAAATAAACTTGGCTATAGAAAGTGAGTTCAAGGAATTTCTTGTTGCTCGCATAAATACTGGGTCAGAGAGCATTATAATAACTGTTGTATATAATCCACCAAGGAACCAGAATAGGCTAGAAGTTTATGAAGAAAGTCATATAGGTACTATTGAAGTCATAAACTCAGTTGTTAACATGGCACGGGAGAAAAAAATGTAGGATTTTGATTATGGGAGATTTTAATCATAAAGAGATAGATTGGATAAATCTTGACCCACACAGTGGTGAGGACTCATTCGGGGCAAGATTCCTAGATTGCGTACAAGGTAATTTCCTACACCAACATGTAATGGAACCAACGAGGGCCAGGGGTGGGGATGAGCCATCACTACTTGATCTAGTATTCACAGATAATGTGTTGGATATTGAAAAAATTGAGTATGAACCACCAATTGGAAAGAGTGACCACTGTGTGTTGTTGATGGAGTATATCATTGAAGATATTATGCCTGAGAGTAGAGGCACTGAGGACATGAGGAGGAGCTATCCAAAAGGAGATTACATCAAAATGAATTAGCTTTTTGCAGTTATTGACTGGCGAACCTTATTTTACAACAAATCTGTACAAGAAATGTATGACATCTTTTGTGAGAAATATGAAAAGATAGTAGATTGCTGCATACCTGTCACCAAAGTAGGTGTAATTCATGCCAGAGAGAAATGGTTCGATTATGAGTGTAAAAGAGCTAAGGAGTGGAGACACAAATGCTGGAAAAGGTATAGGAGGAGAAAAAACATAAATGCCTGGCAAACCTACAAAAGAGCAAGAAATAATTACCTAAGTAAAAGAAGAGAGGCAGAGAGAGACTATGAAAGGGACATCACCAGGAAGGCTAAAGAAAATCCCAAGCTTTTCCACAGCTTTATCAAAGGAAAACCGAAGGTAAAATAACAGGTTTTAAGGCTTAAAAGAGTGGATGGAAGCATCACTGATATGGATGAAGAGATCTTCAAAGAATTGAACAAGGAGTTTCAGTCAGTATTTACAGTAGAAAATACCCCATCCCCTCAGATTGCAGTGATAGAAGCTCTAGGGCCAGTATTAGAGAACATCAGCCTTACAGCCACAGAGGTATGCAAAGCGCTGATGGAGCTAGATGTTCATAAAGCTACAGGTCCTGATGCTATATCCCCTCATATACTTAAAAAATGCACAAACTCAATATCAGTGGCACTAAGTATCATATTTATAAAGTCAGTGGAGTCAGGGGGGATGCCAAGATGCTGGAAACAAGCACACGTGATACTTATCTGCAAAGAGGGGAGGAGGGATATGGCTCTGAACTATTGACCAGTTTCCTTGACCAGCATAGTTTGCAAAGTTATGGAGAAACTACTAAGGAAACATATCTCTCTTCACTTGGAATCCTTCAACTTTTTGTCAGTGAGGCAACATGGCTTCAGAGAAGGTAGATCAACAGTAACAAACTTATTAGAATTTTATGATGAGGTAAGCCGAATCTTACAGGAAAGAGAGGGCTGGGCAGATTGCATAGTCCTAGACTTCCAGAAAGCATTTGACACTGTTCCACATGGGAGACCTTTTAGGAAGCTGCAAGCAATGGCTAGAATAGGTGGAAATGTCTTGGAATGAATAAAAACTTACTTAGAAGGAAGGAAACAGACGGTTAAAGTAAGACACTGTGTCTGAATGGAGAAGAGTTAGTAGTGGAGTTTCACAGGGTTCAGTTTTAGGACCACTTTTGTTCCTTGTATGCAAATGACCTACCAGAGTCTGTAAATTCATTCATGAATATATTTGCGGATGATGCAAAGATTGCGAAGAAAGTAGGAAACGAGAACAATGGTAGAGAACTTCAGGAAGATCTAAATAGTCTGCATGAGTTATCAGAAAAGTGGCTAATAAAATTCAATACTTCAAAATGTAAGGTAATGAGAATAGGTAAAAGTGCAAGAAGGCCCAAGCTTGACTACTCGGTGGCTGGAGTACAACTTCAAGAGACAGAAAATGAGAGAGATCTAGGAGTAAACATACTGGCAGATTTGTCTCCAGATATACATATAAATATCAGAGTAAGGGCAGCATATGCATTCTTATCAAATGTAAGGGTAGCCTTCAGGTACATGGACAAGGAAATGCTCAGAAATATTTACATAACCTATGTGAGGCCAAAACTAGAATATGCAGCCCCCTTTTCGAATCCGCACTTGAAAAAGCACATAGCTAAGCTTGAAAATATTCAAAGACATGCCACGAAACTGGTGCCAGAAATACGTAATCACAGTTATGATGAGAGGCTGAGGGAATTAGACTTACCATCACTCGAAGCTAGAAGATTGAGGGGGGATATGGTGACAGTCTTCAAATTCCTTCATGGTTATGACAGAGTGGATAGGGATCGATATTTTGATATGGCTGGCTCTGGAACTTGAGGTCATAGTTGAAGCTTCATAAGAAAACTTCTTGGCAAGATGTAAGGAAGTACTTTTTCAATGTAAGGGTAGTTGATAATTGGAATTCGCTAAGCGAGGAGGTAGTTAATGCTAACTCAATCCATAGTTTTAAGGACAAATATAAGTATCACTAATTACAAATATGGAACAGACCAGAAGACGTGGAGTTACGATCATGGGGCTCTTTTCAGTAATCACAATTAGGTTATCACAATTAGGTTATCACAATTAGGTAAGTACATACACACACACACACACACACACACACAGTCTTTAAATTCCTTCATGGTTATGATAGAGTGGATAGGGATCGATATTTTGATATGGCTGGCTCTAGAACTAGAGGTCATAGTTTGAAGCTTCGTAAGAAAACTTCTTCGCAGGATGTAAGGAAATACTTTTTCAGTGTAAGAGTAGTTGATAATTGGAATTGGCTAAGCGAGGAGGTAGTTAATGCTATCTCAATCCATAGTTTTAAGGACAGGTATGATAAGTATCACTAAGTATAAAATGGAACCGATGAGGAGACGGGAAGATACGAGCTTTGGGCTCTTTCCCGTAAACACAATTAGGTAATCACAATTAGGTAATCACACACAGTAAAAAACGAGAACAATGGTTGAGAACTTCAGGAGGATCTAAATAATCTGCATGAGTGGTCAGAAAAGTGGCTAATGAAATTCAATACTTCAAAATGTAAGGTAATGAGAATGGGTACAAGTGCAAGAAGGCCCAAGCTTGCCTACTCGGTTGCTGGAGTACAACTTCAAGAGAGAGAAAATGAGACAGATCTGGGAGTAAACATACTGGCAGATTTGTCTCCAGAAATACATATAAATGGCATAGTAAGGGCAGCATATGCATTCTTATCAAATGTAAGGGTAGCCTTCAGGCACATGGACAAGGAAATGTTCAGAAATATTTATGTAACCTATGTGAGGCCAAAACTCGAATATGCAGCCCCCTTTTGGAATCCGCACTTGAAAAAGCACATAGCTAAGCTTGAAAAAGTTCAAAGACATGCCACGAAACTGGTGCCAGAAATACGCAATCTCAGTTATGATGAGAGGCTGAGAGACTTAGACTTACCATCACTCGAAGCTAGAAGTGAGGGGGGATATGGTGACAGTCTTTAAATTCCTTCATGGTTATGATAGAGTGGATAGGGATCGATATTTTGATATGGCTGGCTCTAGAACTAGAGGTCATAGTTTGAAGCTTCTTAAGAAAACTTCTTTGCAGGATGTAAGAAAATACTTTTTCAGTGTAAGAGTAGTTGATAATTGGAATTGGCTAAGCGAGAAGGTAGTTAATGCTATCTCAATCCATAGTTTTAAGGACAGGTATGATAAGTATCACTAAGTATAAAATGTAATCGATTAGGAGACGGGAAGATACGAGCTTTGGGCTCTTTCCCGTAAACACAATTAGGTACTCACAATTAGGTAATCACAGGTTTTTTACTGTTCACATTCTAATCACGTGAAGAATCAAGATACATAAGTAGATAAATTGATAACATGTCTGTTTATCATTGATGTTTATAATCAGTGATTTCATGTTAAAGGTATCTCATATACAATGATTTTTTCCCCTATACTCCTCCCGATATAACATTCGTAGTAATGAAATGATCTCTCATTGTGGCAATGGGAAAAGGATATGGTACCTATCCACAGTGTCCCGAGTTCACCTGCCAACTCAGCAACCTATGTGAGTACACTTACATATTATATATTGTGACAATATACCCGCTGAGAAGAACTGAAGGTTATCTGCAGCAATAACAATAATTGTCCTTGATACTAATACCTATCATTATACTACTACTACAACTACAATTGAACGAGTGTTTGGAAGACTTGGGAATGAATGTGAATGTGGTGTTGATGGGAGATTTAAATGCTAAGAGTAGGAAATGAGCCAGTGGCTGGTATAATTGGGATGTATGGAGTACCTGGTAGGAATAAGAGTGGAGAGAATACGATAAATATGTAAACTGAGAGAGAGATGTTGATTGTTTATACTGTATTTAATAAGAAGGATGTGCATAAGTTTACATGGATCAGAGTAGATAATGGAAGAGTAGTTAACAGAGCATTAATGGATTATGTTATGGTGAACAGGAGGGTGATTGGCAGAGTATTGGATGTAAATGTACTGAGAGGAGATAGTGGTGGAATAAGTTATCATTATTAGTGGAAACTAGAGTGAGAGTGGGAGAAAAGTGGAGAAAAAGGAGGAGAGAGGGAGAGGATGAGAGGTGATAAAAGTGAATGAATTGTATTAGATAGAGAAAGACTGTGAGTATAAGGATAGTGTGAGAAACGTGTGGAATGTAATGAAAGAGAAAGTGGAGGAGGAAGTGGAAGAAGAATGAGGCTGTTTCAAGGAGGAAGTTATGAAGTGTGCCGAGGCAGAGTGTGGAAGGAGACTAACTGGTGGAAGTAAATGGAAAGTTAGTGAATGGTGAAATGAGCACGTGAGTGCAGTAGTGGCAGAATAAAAGCAGGCTTTTGAGGTATGGTGCAGGTAGGTAATGTATAGGAGTATGAAAGGTACTGTGTAAAAAGGAGGTTAGTGAAGTGCGTGGTGAGGAAGGCAAAGAAAGAAGCAGATGTAAGGTGGAGCAGATGCTTGTCTGAGCATTTTGAAAGGAATATAAAGATGTTTTGGAAGGAAGTGGAAAGAGCGAGGAAAGGTGAGTGTGGTAGGGAGGAGAGGGTGAAAGGAGCAGATGGGCAATTGCTAGTAGTTGAAATAAAGGTGAGAGAGAGATGGGCTGAATATTTCAAGGACTTACTAAATGAACAAGATGATAGAGAGGCAGAGATTGTGGCTGTGGGAAGTGAATGGAGAATGCCAAATTTAGGTGATGAGAATGATAGAGAAGTAACAAAAGAGGAGGTATGTTTGGCATTGAGAGCAATGAAAGCAGATAAAGAAATAGGGATATATGAGCATCATGTTGAATGCTTGTTAAAAGGAGGGAAGGCATTTGTAGAAAGAATGGTTAGGTTCTTGAATGTAAGTTTCAGGAAAGGGGGGGTCCCAGTTGATTGGAGGAGTGCATGTATAGTTCCACTTTACAAAGGCAAAGGTGATAAGTATGAGTGTAGTAGATTGAGGGGAATTAGCTTGTTAAGTGTAGTTGGTAAGGTATATGGAAGAGTGTTAATCGAGAGAATTAGAATAGGTACTGCGAGATTGAGTGGGGGAAGAACAGTGTGGGTTCAGGTGAGGAAGAGGATGTGTGGATTAGGTGTTTGTGTTAAGACAGGTTTGTGAGAAATTCTTGGAGTAAGGTAGGGACACTTTTTGGGCTTGTATGGACTTAGAGAAAGCATATGACAGGGAAGATAGAGAGGGGTTGGGGAGTGTGTTGCGACTGTATGGAATAAGTGGAAGTTTGTTGAATGCTGTGGAGAGTTTTTATATGAAGAGTAGAGCATGTATGAGAGCTGGGAATAGTATGAGTGATTGGTTTGAGGTGAATGTAGGGTAACGTCAAGATTATGTAATGTCGCCATGGTTGTTTTATGTGTATATGGATGGAGTGGTAATGGAAGTAAATGAAAGAGTATTAGACAAAGGCTTGGAACTAGTGGGTGAGGATGGGAGGTTGTGGAAATTGACTCAGTTGCTATTTGTAGATGATACTCTACTGGTGGCTGATACTGAGAATGACTTGAATCATTTAGTGACTGAGTTTGTTAGCATGTGTGAAAGAAGGAAGTTGCGGGAGAATAATGGTAATAAAAAAAAGTCACGAGATGCACGAGGAGGGTTAATGTTGGCAGATTGAATGTAGGAGTGAATGGGAAGTTGCTTGATGTAGTTGAGAGATTCAAGTATTTGGGCTTGCATGTATCAAGGAGTAAACGAGTTAACGCAAAGGTAAATCACAGAGTGAAGGAAGCAAGTAAATGTCAAGGTGGGCTGAAAAGTGTAATGAGAAATAGATATTTGGGAATGAATGCAGAGAGAAGGATATATGAAGGTATGATTGCGCCGACAGCATTGTATGAAGCAGAGACCTGGAATGCAAGAGAGGATGAAAGGAACAATTTGAATGTAATGGAGATGAGGTGTTTGAGAAGTATGATTGGCATATCTAGAATAGATAGAGTAAGAAATGAGGATGTCAGGCAGAGAACGGGTGTTAAAGGAAGCTGCCGGATAGGTTAGATCAGAGAGTATTGAGTTGGTTTGGCCACATGGAAAGGATGAGTGATGAACGAATAGTGAAGAGAGGGAGGAGTGCAGAAGTAACTGGAGTTAGGTCAAGAGGGAGACCTAATATGAGATGGATGGATGGCGTGAAAAGGGCACTGATTGCACGTGGAATGTCAGTGGAACAGGGAGGAGTGTGTGCAAGAGATAGGAATGAGTGGAGGAAGATTGTGCATAGATGATGCAGACCAAAGGGATTTCTCGCACCTGCTAGCTCAGTGAACTGTGAAGGACGGGTGTGAGGGGAGTTGCCATGTGATGAAGCGGTGGGAGTAAACCAGGTGCTTCTGTCGGGCCTCATTGTAGAATATCCTTGCCCTGCCTACCTTGTGGATGACCCTAGCAGGGTGGAAGGGGGAAAACATGGCAACCATTTATCCTAAAGGATCTAAGAGAAGTGGTTGAGGTATGTGTGAAGTTTGGTGAATACGAGGGGAATTCCCCTTTATAAGGGGGTGGCTGAGTCAAAGCAAACATCCTTGACTCATTGCGGGAAAAACTACAGAGTAGAGGATTCCCAGTCCCCCTCGCTCCGCCCCATTTAGTAGACTTTTACGGCACGCAGGGGAACATGGAGAAAGTATTCTTACCCCATCCCACAGGGGGAATTAATAATAATAATAATAATAATAATAATAATAATAATAATAATAATAATAATAATAATAATAATAATAATAATAATAATAATAATAATAATAATAATAATAATAATAATAAATCTATCATCATCATCATCATACCGATATATGATTAGACAGTCGGACTGACAAACACACACGCACACAAACATACACACACACAGATATATATATATATATATATATATATATATATATATATATATATATATATATATATATATATATATATATATATATATATCTATATATATATATACACACACACACACAAAATGAAATTTACGGAATGATTTAAAGACGTAAACTAAGAAATGTGTAAATAAATAAATAATAAGTTAAATCAAGAAATAACATCAATAACTGAATAAACCAACATGGAACTAAACTATATCGACAGAAAGATAAGCAAGTTATAAAGGTCTCATCGTGCACACATCTCTTAGTCATCTCTTACACATCTGTTGCAGGTGTATTGTATCTTGCTTCGAATTACAGCAGCTGTTTTCTAACTCTTTGTTAGAAGTGCCAATTATCTCTCCCGGCGCAGAGAAAAGTTACTTAATATTTTGTAGGTAGGAGAGGCTGAGATATAATACATGCATACATACATACATACATACATACATGAATTCGCTAAGCGAGGAGGTAGTTAATGCTATCTCAATCCATAGTTTTAAGGACAGGTATGATAAGTATCACTATGTACAAAATGGAACCGATCAGGACACGGGAAGATAAGAGCTTTGGGCTCATTCCCGTACGCACAATTAGGTAATCACACACACACACATACACACACACACACACACACACACACACACACACACACAAACGTGTGTGTGTGTGTAGGATCACGCAAGGGATCCTAACCATACACAGAACCGTGTCAGATGCGTTTACGAAATACATTTGTGTGAGTCTAGCTAACTAACAATATGGTATCCTAGCTTTACACTGTTCAAGAAATCGGGCCCAAGTTAAGGAGAACGAAATATACATGGTTGGTTAACTTCCACGTATTCTGTATCATCCCACGTACAAGAAATATAATTTCCATGAAATTACCACAAGTGTTTCCACCAACCTACTCCGTAATCATAATTAACCGTATCATTTAAGTTAATTTTTGATCGCTCATGATTATTTTACTTCGCCATATTTGTTGGTGATAATTTCTGTCTCTCTATCTATCTATCTATCTATCTATCTATCTATCTATCTATCTATCTATCTATCTATCTATCTATCTATATATATATATATATATATATATATATATATATTCTTTTTTTTTCTTACTGTCTGTCTGTTATCTGTCCATCTAAATATATATCAATCTGTGTCTGTATTTGACTGTCTTTCTATCTATACAGTGGTCACAATCCCCCTCGTAAAGGTGGAGGCTGAGTCAAAGGACACATTCACTATAAGCCAAACACAGAATCCCGCCACTGGGGGGTGCAAGTCCCCTGATGCCGATCATAGCCAGGAAAAAGGAGGAAACTTGGGCCCAGGAAGGGTATCCGGTATTAACGACTCACCATAACCAAGCTAAATGTAAAAGATTAATGGTCCCTAATAAAATCAAATCAAATCATATCAAATCAAAACATTTATTTCCATTTTGTACAATGGTTATTCAACATTAATAGTAACTTATAAGTAGACATGTAATTAAACTAATAAATAAGAGGGTTAGACATATAGTTAAATTAAATGTAGCTTTCATAGAAAATAATAATGCTGTAATAAAAATGTTAACAATAATGTTAATAATAAAGTAGTAAGTATGCCACTAGCTACAGGATCGTTATTATCGGCATCATTTCCATATTTGTTTCCTTACAATGAGAATAATTAGTTCTTAATGAGCAGCAACTATTTAAAAGGCTGAGGCAAGGGACAGTGATAGCACTAGCCCGACTATATACCTACATCACAGCCGAGGCCCAAGTCCCCTCTCCAATCCCTTAGACCCGGTGAACTCCAGGCAATGGCTGAATAATCAGTTAGACTTATAGGAAATGACAGACCATTTATTTAATTAGCGACATGAGATAGTCATAGCGAATCCAACCCTGGGCCAGGATCGAACCATGAGTCAGCATATTTTACCTGTTCCAGATGCTATCACTGCGCCTCACACACACACACCAAAAAAGCAAATAAATAAATAAATAAAAATAAAAAGAGGAGAATTGATTGAATAACGAACAAAATATGAGGAAGAAGAAATAGGAGCAAAAGACGATGTGTTCAACAGAGATGAGCAAAATAAAGGTTGTCCAAGTTGAGGAATCCCAAATGAAACTGGGGGAAAGCTGATGACAAGAATGGATAGGTGATACGAAATTGGATTTGGGAAGACAATAGTGGAAC
The DNA here is from genome assembly GCA_037179515.1 of Halocaridina rubra. NCBI lineage: Eukaryota > Metazoa > Arthropoda > Malacostraca > Decapoda > Atyidae > Halocaridina > Halocaridina rubra. Next base: position 105,170 of record JAXCGZ010020756.1, read on the forward strand.
AGTGTCTTGGCTTGATTAATTTTGAATATGGAAAATCAGTGTCTCGAATCTTCTGTACAGAAAGATGTGCGTGCGTATGCGTGTATGTAATTACTTCATTGTATTTACCTAACTGTGCTTATATGCGTGTGTGTGTGTGTGTATGTGTGTGCGTGTGTGTGGGGAAGAGATCCATGAGAGCTTCCGCTATAGAATATTATTATCATGTTGTTGTTATTGTTGTTGTTAGTTATTTTATGAGTGTGACACCTGGAGAGGCAAACAACTGCCCTCATCAATAAAGTATTGTTGCTGTTGCTGTTACGGAGGTCAGGCAACTACGAACAAAGATTGTTGCAGTTAACCAAATAAACTCATACATACATACATACTTCCCTACCTATCTACCTACATACCTACCTATCTACCTACCTACGTACGTACATACGTACGTACGTACATATATACATAAATACATACATACATACATACAATATCAGTGGCACTAAGTATCATATTTAAAAAGTCACTGGAGTCAGGGGATATTCCAAGATGCTGGAAACAAGCAAACGTGATAACTATTATCAAAAAGGGAAGGAGGGATACGGCTCTAAACTGTAGACCAGTTTCCTTGACCAGCATAGTTTGCAAACTTATGGAGAAACTACTAAGGAAACATATCTCTCTTCACTTGGAATCCTTCAACTTTTTGTCAGTGAGACAACATGGCTTCAGAGAAGGTAGATCAACAGTAACAAACTTATTAGAATTTTATGATGAGGTAAGCCGAATCTTACAGGAATGAGAGGGCTGGGCAGATTCCATATTCCTAGACTTCCAGAAAGTATTTGACACTCTTCCACATGGGAGACTTATTAAGAAGCTGCAAGCAATGGCTAGAGTAGGGGGAAATGTCTTGGAATGGATAAAAACTTTCTTAGAAGGAAGGGAACAGAGTATTACAGTAAGACACTCAATGTCTGAATGGAGAAGAGTTAGTAGTGGGGTTCCACAGGGTTCAGTTTTAGGGCCACTTTTGTTCCTTGTATATGTAAATGACCTACCAGAGTCTGTAAATTCATTCATGAACATGTTTGCTGATGATGCAAAGATTGTGAAGAAAGTAAAAAACGAGAACAATGGTAGAGAACTTCAGGAAGATCTAAATAGTCTCCATGAGTGGTAAGAAAAGTGGTTAATGAAATTCAATACTTTAAAATGTAAGGTAATGAGAATGGGTACAAGTGCAAGAAGGCCCAAGCTTGACTACTCGGTGAAAAGAGTACAACTTCAAGAGACAGAAAATGAGAGAGATTTAGGAGTAATTATACTGGCAGATTTGTTTCCAAAAATACATATAAATGGCATAGTAAGGGCAGCATATGCTTTCTTATCTAATGTAAGGGTAGCCCTCAGGCACATGGACAAGGAAATGTTCAGAAATTTTTATGCATCCTATGTGAGGCTAAAACTTGAATATACAGCTCCCTTTTGGAATCCGCACTTGAAATAGCACGTAACTAAGCTTGAAAAAGTTCAAAGACATGCCACGAAACTGATGCCAGAATTACGCAATCTCAGTTATGATGAGAGGCTGAGGGAATTAGACTTACCATCACTCGAAACTAGAAGATTGAGGGGGGATATGGTGACAGTCTTTAAATTCCTTCTTGGTTATGATAGATAGATAGGGATCGATATTTTGATATGGCTGGCTCTAGAACTAGAGGTCATAGTTTGAAGCTTCGTAAGAAAATTCTTTGCAGGATGTAAGGAAATACTTTTTCAGTGTAAGAGTAGTTGATAATTGGAATTCGCTAAGCAATGAGGCAGTTAAGGCTTTATGGACACCTAACTCTATCAGCGCTTTGCATAGGTCTGTGGCTGTAAGGTTGATATTCTCTAATACCGGCCCGAGAGTTTCTATCTCTGCAATCTGAGGGGGTGGGGTATTTTCTACTGTAAATACTGACTACAACTCCTTCTTCAATTCTTTGCAGATCTCTTCATCCGTGCAGAGTGTGTGTGATTACCTAATTGTTTACCTAATTGTGTTTACGGGAAAGAGCCCAAAGCTCGTATCTTCCCGTCTCCTGATCGATTCCATTTTAGACTTAGTGATACTTATCATACCTGTCCTTAAAACTATGGATTGAGATAGCATTAACTACCTCCTCGCTTAGCCAATTCCAATTATCAACTACTCTTACACTGAAAAAGTATTTTCTTACATCCTGCAAAGAAGTTTTCTTACGAAGCTTCAAGCTATGACCTCTAGTTCTAGAGCCAGCCATATCAAAATATCAATCCCTATCCACTCTATCATAACCATGAAGGAATTTAAAGACTCTCACCATATCCCCCCTCACTCTTCTAACTTCGAGTGATGGTAAGTCTAATTCCCTCAGCCTCTCATCATAACTGAGATTGCGTATTTCTGGCACCAGTTTCGTGGCATGTCTTTGAACTTTTTCAAGCTTAGCTATGTGCTTTTTTAAGTGCGGATTCCAAAAGGGGGCTGCATATTCGAGTTTTGGCCTCACATAGGTTACATAAATATTTCTGAACATTTCCTTGTCTATGTGCCTGAAGGCTACCCTTACATTTGATAAGAATGCATATGCTGCCCTTACTATGCCATTTATATGTATTTCTGGAGACAAATCTGTGTGTGATTACCTAGTTGTGATTACCTAGTTGTGTTTACGGGAAAGAGCCCAAAGCTCGTATCTTCCCGTCTCCTCATCGGTTCCATTTTTAGACTTGGTGATACTTATCATACCTGTCCTTAAAACTATGGATTGAGGTAGCATTAACTACCTCCTCGCTTAGCGAATTCCAATTATCAACTACTCTTACACTGAAAAAGTATTTCCTTACATCCTGCAAACAAGTTTTCTTCCGAAGCTTCAAACTATGACCTCTAGTTCTAGAGCCAGCCATATCGAAATATCGATCCCTATCCACTCTATCATAACCATGAAGGAATTTAAAGACTGTCACCATATCCCCCCTTACTCTTCTAGCTTCGAGTGATGGCAAGTCTAATTCCCTCAGCCTCTCATCACAACCGAGATCACGTATTTCTGGCACCAGTTTCGTGGCATGTCTTTGAACTTTTTCAAGCTTAGCTATGTGCTTTTTCAAGTGCGGATTCCAAAAGGGGGCTGCATATTCGAGTTTTGGCCTCACATAGGTTACATAAATATTTCTGAACATTTCTTTGTCCATGTGCCTGAAGGCTACCCTTACATTTGATAAGAATGCATATGCTGCCCTTACTACGCCATTTATATGTATTTCTGGAGACAAATCTGCCAATATGTTTACTCCTAGATCTCTCTCATTTTCTGTCTCCTGAAGTTGTACTCCAGCCACCGAGTAGTCAAGCTTGGGCCTTCTTGCACTTGTACCCATTCTCATTACCTTACATTTTGAGGTATTGAATTTCATTAGCCACTTTTCTGACCACTCATGCAGATTATTTAGATCCTCCTGAAGTTCTCTACCATTGTTCTCGTTTTTTACTTTCTTCACAATCTTTGCATCATCTGCAAACATATTCATGAATGAATTTACAGACTCTGGTAGGTCATTTACATATACAAGGAACAAAAGTGGCCCTAAAACTGAACCCTGTGGAACTCCACTACTAACTCTTCTCCATTCAGACACTGAGTGTCTTACTCTAACCCTCTGTTCCCTTCCTTCTAAGTAAGTTTTTATCCATTCCAAGACATTTCCACCTATTCTAGCCATTGATTGCAGCTTCCTAATAAGTCTCCCATGTGGAACAGTGTCAAACGCTTTCTGGAAGTCTAGGAATATGCAATCTGCCCAGCCCTCTCTTTCCTGTAAGATTTGGCTTACCTCATCATAAAATTCTAATAAGTTTGTTACTGTTGATCTACCTTCTCTGAAGCCATGTTGCCTCACTGACAAAAAGTTGAAGGATTCCAAGTGAAGAGAGATATGTTTCCTTAGTAGTTTCTCCATAAGTTTGCAAACTATGCTGGTCAAGGAAACTGGTCTATAGTTCAGAGCCGTATCCCTCCTTCCCATTTTGAAGATAGGTATCACATTTGCTTGTTTCCAGCATCTTGGAATCTCCCCCGACTCCAATGACTCCTTAAATATGATACTTAGTGCCACTGATATTGTGTTTGCGCATTTTTTAAGCACATGAGGGGATATGTCATCAGGACCTGTAGCTTTATGAACATCTAAATCCATCAGCGCTTTGCATACCTCTGTGGCTGTAAGGTTGATGTTCTCTAATACCGGCCCTTGAGCTTCTATCACTGCAATCTGAGGGGGTGGGGTATTTTCTACTGTAAATACTGACTGAAACTCCTTGTTCAATTCTTTGCAGATCTCTTCGTCTGTCTCAGTGATGCTTCCATCCGCTCTCTTTAGCCTTAAAACCTGTTCTTTTACCTTCAGTTTTCCTCTGATAAAGCTGTGGAAAAGCTTGGGATTTTCTTTAGCCTTCCTGGTGATGTCCCTCTCATAATCTTTCTCTGCCTCTCTCCTTTTACTTAGGTAGTCATTTCTTGCTCTTTTGTAGGTTTGCCAGGCATTTATGTTATGTGTGTGTGTGTGTGTGTGTGTGTGTGTGTGTGTGTGCGTGTGTGTGTGTGTGTGTTTGGGTTAACCCACCCAAACCGGATTAATTTTTCACACACAAAAGGTAAACATAATTAGTATGCACTGAAGACAAGTACGATGACTTTGCCTTTATGTGACACCGAAGAAAATTCGTTTGACATTAATATTTTGAAAGACATTCAATACTTGGCATATCACTCCCAAAGCAATGGCAGCTGGATCTCCCTCTTGGCCCTTTGTGGGG
>JAXCGZ010020756.1:117500-122500 GCA_037179515.1 Halocaridina rubra
TATATATATATATATATATATATATATATATATATATATATATATATATATATATATATATATATATATATATATATATGGAAACTTCTAATAACGGCAAGTCTTGCGTCTCTTTTCGAACTTGAATCAACATTGATAAAAATACGAAATTTCCAGTTAATTTCGATCTATTTCTGGCTGAGAACATACAAAACACGCTGCGAGTTTGCCTCCTGTTATGGTCCAACAGTTGCTTAAGCATGACTAACTTAGTACCTTTGGACCACAAGGCCCTGCCGACCAGACACCAATGTCTGGAGAAAGAGGAAAATCACACCATATGTTTCATACTTATGCTTTCAACACGATGTTTGACAAGGCTTCAAGTTTATATACTTTTTTTTTATCATAATTACTTATCATTTCTTTCTTTTTCTCTCTCTTTGCGTGATACTCTGAGTTTGTTAAATTCTTCTAGATATCTTGAGAGACAGAAAGATGTAAATAAATGAAAGGACCAGAGAGAGAGAGAGAGAGAGAGAGAGAGAGAGAGAGAGAGAGAGAGAGAATCAACGTAGAACGACGAGGGATTAGGGGATTGGGTGGGGGTGTGAATGGGTGATTCGTAACGGGGTGAGGAAGGAGTAGATGAGTGAGGTAAATAGCACTGGATTGAATATAGATAACGGTGCGGTATACCTGACTGGTGGACGGTTCGTATACCTGTCCTTTGGGACGGTAGAATACGGGGGGAAGGGTGAAAGAGAGGGGGTAAAGAGTAGGGATGGTTAGAAGAGAGATTCTCTCTTTCCTCTCAATCACTCTTTGTACCGTGCCTTACATCGTTACGCACAATACCCCCCCCCTCTCTCTCTCTCTCTCTCTCTCTCTCTCTCTCTCTCTCTCTCTCTCTCTCTCTCTCTCTCATCTTGAAAACTTTTACTATTTTTAACTGTCATTTTATGATTCTTAAAATATAATTTATGCCTAAGCAAAAATAGATTTCACTTGCTTATACGAAACTGAGAAGTGAAACTAGAGATAATTATATAAAAATATGATTAGTTCTATACAAACAATGCATTGTCATAGAAAATAACATATTAAAAAGATGATTAAGGGAATACGAGCCTAAGATGTTTATGCGTTCGCCATCTTGCAACACCTTAACGACCTTCGAGAGGACGCATTATCGATCTCTCCCAAGTATAATTTAGGTCATTTCCCAATACAGCAGTCATTAAATAATTCCAAAATATCAGAGCCAGTGTATTATTATTATTATAATTATTATTATTATCATTATCATTATTATTATTATTGTGCGAGATATATATATATATATATATATATATATATATATATATATATATATATATATATATATATATATATATATATATATATATAATATATATATATATATATATATATATATATATATATATATATAATCAAATAAGCACATTACCGTATGTGAAAACAAATGATATTTACCCCGACCTGAACTTGAACCTAGGACACAATTACTGTGCCAAGGCGCTACCAACTTCACCACAGAGGGCCTTAAAAGGGATACAAACCTTACAGCTATATATGCAATATTAGGAATGAATGCATTCTAACTGAATGCCACTCTGTTTATATTACAGTCTCCCCCAACCTCACTCGTGGCTCTGTTTTTGCATTTATTTCAATTCTCAATCTTTTTTAGGGTCCAACAATAATCAAATAAGCACATTATCGTATGTGAAAACATGAATAATTTTTATTCCGACCGAGACTTGAACCTAGGACACAATTAATGTACCAAAGTGCTACCAACTAAAGTACATCAGAGAAGGTCTTAAAAGGGAAACAAATCTTACAGCTATATATGCAATACTAGGAATGAATGCATTCTAACTGAATGCCACTTTGTTTATATTACAGTCTCCCCCTACCTCAATCGTGGTCTGCTTTTGCATTTAAATCAATTCCCAATCTCATTAGTGACCAACAATAATCAAATAAGCACATTACCATATGTGGAAACATGTGGTGTAGTTTGTAGTGCCTTGGCACAGTAATTATGTGTCGTAGGTTCATGTCCAGGTCAGGGTAAAAAAAAAAAAAATATATATATATATATAATATATATATATATATATATATATATATATATATATATATATATATATATATATATATATATATATGAGAGAGGGGGGTAGGAATATTTCCTCCGTGTACCCCTGTGTGTCGTAGAATTCGACTAAATGGGACGGAGCGAGGGGACTGGGAATCTCCTCCTCTGTATTTATTTCCCGCAAAAAGTCAAAGTATTTTCTTTGACTCAGTCACCCCCCTTTTAAGGGGGAATATGGCTTTGGTATATGGATGGAGATATATATATATATATATATATATATATATATATATATATATATATATATATATATATATATATATATATATATATGTGTGTGTGTGTGTGTGTGATTACCTAATTGTGGTTACCTAATTGTGTTTACGGGAAAGAGCCCAAAGCTCGTATCTTCCCGTCTCCTGATCGGTTCCATTTTATACTTAGTGATACTTATCATACCTGTCCTTAAAACTATGGATTGAGATAGCATTAACTACCTCCTCGCTTAGCGATGTGATTACCTAATTGTGATTACCTAATTGTGTTTACGGGAAAGAGCCCAAAGCTCGTATCTTCCCGTCTCCTCATCGGTTCCATTTTAGACTTAGTGATACTTATCATACCTGTCCTTAAAACTATGGATTGAGATAGCATTAACTACCTCCTCGCTTAGCGATGTGATTACCTAATTGTGTTTACCTAATTGTGTTTACGGGAAAGAGCCCAAAGCTCGTATCTTCCCGTCTCCTCATCGGTTCCATTTTAGACTTAGTGATACTTATCATACCTGTCCTTAAAACTATGGATTGAGATAGCATTAACTACCTCCTCGCTTAGCCAATTCCAATTATCAACTACTCTTACACTGAAAAAGTATTTCCTTACATCCTGCGAAGAAGTTTTCTTACGAAGCTTCAAACTATGACCTCTAGTTCTAGAGCCAGCCATATCAAAATATCGATCCCTATCCACTCTATCATAACCATGAAGGAATTTAAATACTGTCACCATATCCCCCCTCACTCTTCTAGCTTCGAGTGATGGTAAGTCTAATTCCCTCAGCCTCTCATCATAACTGAGATTGCGTATTTCTGGCACCAGTTTCGTGGCATGTCTTTGAACTTTTTCAAGCTTAGCTATGTGCTTTTTTAAGTGCGGATTCCAAAAGGGGGCTGCATATTCGAGTTTTGGCCTCACATAGGTTACATAAATATTTCTGAACATTTCCTTGTCCATGTGCCTGAAGGCTACCCTTACATTTGATAAGAATGCATATGCTGCCCTTACTATGCCATTTATATGTATTTCTGGAGACAAATCTGCCAGTATGTTTACTCCTAGATCTCTCTCATTTTCTGTCTCTTGAAGTTGTACTCCAGCCACCGAGTAGTCAAGCTTGGGCCTTCTTGCACTTGTACCCATTCTCATTACCTTACATTTTGAAGTATTGAATTTCATTAGCTACTTTTCTGACCACTCATGCAGATTATTTAGATCCTCCTGAAGTTCTCTACCATTGTTCTCGTTTTTTACTTTCTTCACAATCTTTGCTTCATCTGCAAACATATTCATGAATGAATTTACAGACTCTGGTAGGTCATTTACATATACAAGGAACAAAAGTCATAACCATGAAGGTATTTAAAACCAGTCACCATATCTCCCCTCATTCTTCTAGCTTCGAGTGATGGTAAGTCTAATTCCCTCAGCCTTTCATCATAACTGAGAGAGAGAGTGTGTGTGTGTGTGTGTGTGTGTGTGTGTGTGTAATTAAATAATTGTGCTTATGGAAAAGAGCCCCAAGTTCATAAATTCCCATCTCCTGATCGGTTCCATATCCTACTTAGTGATACTTATCATACTTGTCCTTGAAACTATGGACTGACTTAGCATTAACTATCTCCTCGCTTAGCTAATTCCAATTATCAACTACTCTTACAATAAAAAAGTACTTCCTTATATCCTGCAAAGAAGTTTTCTTAGGAAGCTTCAAACCATGATCTCTAGTTCTAGAGCCAGCCATATCAAAATATCGATCCCTATCCACTCTGTCATAACCATGAAGGTATTTAAAACCAGTCACCATATCTCCCCTCACTCTTCTAGCTTCGAGTGATGGTAAGTCTAATTCCCTCGGCCTCTCATCATAACTGAGATTGCGTATTTCTGGCATCAGTTTCGTGGCATGTCTTTAAGCTTTTCCAGCTTAACTATGTGCTTTTTTAAGTGTGGATTACAAAATAGGGGTGCATAATCAAGCTTTGACCTCACAAAGGTTACATATATATTTCTGAACATTTCATTGTCCATGTGCCTGAAGGCTACCCTTACATTTGCTAAGAAAGAATATGCTGTCTAAACCATACCAATAATAGGCATTTCTGGAGATAAATCTGCCAGTATGTTTACTCCTAGATCTCTCTCATTCTCTGTCTCTTAAAGTTCTGGTCCTGCCATTGAGTACTCATGCTTGGGCCTTCTTGCACTTGTATCCATTCTCATTACCTTACATTTCGAAGCATTGAATTTCATTAACCACTTTTCTGACCACTCATGCTGACTATTTAGATCCTCCTGAAGTTCTCTACCATTGTTCTCATTTTTTACTTTCTGCACAATCTTTGCATCATCTGCAAACATATTCATGAATGAATTACAGACTCTGGTAGGTCATTCACATATACAAGGAACAAAAGTGGCCCTAAACCTGAACCCTGTGGAACTCCACTACTAACTCTTCTCCATTCAGACACTGAGTGTCTTACTCTAAACCTCCGTTCCCTTCCTTCTAAGTAAGTTTTTATCCATTCCAAGACATTTCCTCCTATTCTAGCCATTGCTTGCAGTTTCTTAATAAGTCTCCCGTGTGTGACAGTGTCAAATGCTTTCTGGA
>JAXCGZ010020756.1:127500-130000 GCA_037179515.1 Halocaridina rubra
CCAGGACAGGCCAAAAAAAAAAAATCTACCCTCTTAGGGCCTAGGCACGAAGAAAACATAGAGAGAAACAGAGATGGGGAGTACTGTGACTTGTCAGATGTGAAGGAATAATAAGACTTGTGTAACGAATATCCAAGAATATTCGGTGTTCATGTAGGCATAAAAAGAGAACCGTAATAAAGGAATATTTAGCATCGAATTATTACACAAATAATGCATAACTAATAGTCTAGTTATGGTATGAACAAGTAGCCATCACTGAAACGGGAATCTGGAATTGATGTTCACACTCATCTAACACCTTTTTAAAAAAAAACATACGTGAAAATAAAAATAATGATAGTTAATCATTATTACATAATGACTACCAGTTAACCTGGAAGATACAGACCCAAGGGAAACCTCACAGTTTAACTGCTAGAGCTAGGATATGAATGCATTCTACTGAATGCCCATGTTCGCTTTACTCGCTCTTCCCAGCCTCACTCAATTGCTGGAGCTAGGGAATGAATGTACTCTACTTGATATCCTTGTTCATTTTACTTTCTCTCTCCAACCTCGCCCATGGTTTGCTTTCGCATTAAATTTGGAAAGAAACTGGCAGTTATACATAGCAAAAAAAGCAAATTACAAATACAACTGCTCGAAGAAATATTGAACAACAAGACTCATTACATACACACATGCACACACATAAATACACACACACATAAATTAAAATAAGGTATTGCGCAGATAGACTGATATACAGACAAACAGATAGAGAGATAGTTGAAAGCATGAACACGAAATCGAAAAACTTTCGTAGTTTTTTTTTTTTTTTTTTACATTTTTTTCTCATCATAAGCATAATTTCATCTGACAGTTCACTAAAAGGTTTCATTATCAGTACTTTCTTAATTCTATTTCACACACACACACATACACACTAATAAGGGCCGTAGTCCCTCATATGAGAGTGGCCGAGTAAAACCACAAACCATTTCACATTTATTTCACTCACTGCTAATACATCCATTTTTCTTTTCACAAATCTCTTATCAACATTCTATCTCTCTCTCTCTCTCTCTCTCTCTCTCTCTCTCTCTCTCTCTCTATATATATATATATATATATATATATATATATATATATATATATATATATATATATATATATATATATATATATATATATATATATATATATATATAGATATATATATATATAGAGATATAGATATAGATATAGATATAGATATAGATATAGATATAGATATAGATATAGATATAGATATAGATATAGATATAGATATAGATATATATATATATATATATATATATATATATATATATATATATATATATATATATATATATATATTAGTATTCCAATGACGTGAATTACCAAAGAATCGTTCACTTGGCCTTCAACAGTATCACCAAGTTGGGCATTTTTATTTATATGAATTATTCACGTGAGTGAGGAGGGGCTAAAATTCTTCCTCCGTGTCCCCCTGCGTGTCGTAAAAGTGGACTAAATGGGGTGGAGCGAAGGAAACTGAGAATTTACTCCTCTGTATTTTCTCTTCCCAAAGAGTCAAGATTATTTTGTCTTGACTCAGCTACTTCACTTACAAGGAGAAAGATGGCTTATGTATGTATACATCGTTCGAGATAACAAGGCGAGAAGCAATTGTAGTTCCATAATGAATAATTTCGGAAATGATAACCAACATTAATAGATCACATAAATACTAGTACAAATAGTTCTAGAGTATATTTCATCCGATATATCAAGAAACTGTTTCTAGATATTCCCTTTCTTTTCGAATAAAATAATAATTATGATAATGTGAATTACTTCAGAATTTGTTACAATAAAGTTCTTTCAACCAACCGATACTACATACATATACATGGCGTCATTCCCTCTAGTAAGGGGGGTGTGGCCGAGCCAAGAGACACGCATTCACTACGATCCACACATACCGCAACCACTCCTCTTAATTCCTTGCTGATAAAGGTTTACCACATTTTCCCCTCTTCCGCCCGGCTTGGATCATCCACAAGGTTGGCAGGCAAGGATATTCTACAAAAATACCTGACAGCCGCAGCTGGTTTACCCCCATGCTTTATCACATGGCAACTCCCCTCAAACCCGTCCATCACAGTTCACTTAACTAGCAGGTGCAAAAATACCCTTTGACCCGTGTCACTTATACACGATCGTCCTCCACTCATTCCTATCTCTTGCCCGCTCTCTTCCCTGCTCCACTGATATTCCACGTGCATTCAATGCTCTTTTAACGCCATCCATGAAATGTATAAAGAAACTGCAGTACTAATGCGAAAAGCATCACTCTCCAGCAACCTTATGTAAGTTATTATCACATATTTATATATTCACGTATTTATTTATGTGTTATCTTCTGATAAAACATATGTAGACACTACATATGTAAAAGAAAGTGTAAATAAATTAACAAATAAAAATCCTAAACAAGTATAAGGTAACGAAC
>JAXCGZ010020756.1:132500-157500 GCA_037179515.1 Halocaridina rubra
GGGCGAGGTTGTCCTGAACTCACGTCACACAAGATGGTGGTCCCTTGTTCATCTATTGGTAAATCTTTCCACTGAACAGATGTGAGTGATGTACGACAAGATTGCATTTCAGGATCTTGTATCTGTAGTTTTGCAAGGTGTCTGTAGTCGAGGCCAAGTCATATGGATGAAATAGTGTTTCTTGAAAGTGCATCAGCGACAGGATTATTTTTTCCCGAGACATGTTGCAAAGTACAATTAAAGTCAGATATAGTAGAGATGTGTCTTTATTGTCTTGCGGAACATGGATCTGTTCACTTGGTAAAAGCATGGACAAGTGGAAGGTGGTCCGTTTGGATGGTAAATGAGACACCTTCAAGAAAATGCTTGAAGAGGCGGGAAGAGGAATAAATAGCAATAAGCTCCCTGTCGAAGGTGGAGTAATGGATTTCAGCAGGAGTAAGCTTTCTACTGAAGAAGGCGAGTGGTTGACAAACTCCATGATTAATATGTTCGAGGACAGCTCCCTCTGCAGTATCGCTGGCATCAGTAGACAAGATGAGAGGTAGACCAGGTGTTGGAAAGTTAAGATGGGTTGCAGCAGAAAGAGCTTTTTTGGCAGCATTAAAGGATAGTGATTTTAGTTTTCCAGCCAGTGCTGTATAGACTGGAGTCATTATTGAAGCAATGTTTGGTAAAAAAAAAAACGATGGTAATAGTTGGCCATTCCTACAAATTCTTGCAAGGCCTTGATAGTAGTAGGCTTGGGGAATGTATGGATGGAGGTTACTTTTTCTTGGAGGGGAAGGATACCTTTGGAGAAGATACAGTGTCCCAGGAACTCTACTTCTTTGAGTCCAAATACACACTTGTCGTGCCTGACGATGAGACCAGCAGAGCGTAGACGTTCAAGAACTTGGTGGAGGTGTTTGGTGTGGGTGTCATGATTAGGAGAAAAAACTAGGATGTCATCACATAAGCAACACAGAAGGGTAGGTTACCCAAAATCCCATCCATCATGCGTTGGAAAGTGGCTCCGACGTTTCTGAGGCCGAAGCAAGAGTAGTTGAATGTATATGTTCCAAAGGAAGTGGTTATGGCTGTCTTGGGAATGTCTTTAGGATTCATAGGGACTTGATAGTAACCTTTGAGCAAGCCCAGTTTGGAAAATATCTTGGCCCCATGTAGGTATGTCATGACATCAGCAATGTTAGGGAGAGGGTAATGATCAGGTTCTGTCATCATATTCAATTGCCTGTAGTTGCCGCAGGGTCGTAGTGTGTCGTTCTTTTTTATTACTATGTGCAATGGGGATGCCCATGGGCTGGATGCCTTTTTACATAAACCATGTCTTCCATTTCCTTGAAGACCTTTTTTGTTGTGGTGAGTTTTTCTGGAGACAGCCGACAAAACTTTGAGAATACTGAAGGACCTGAAGTTCGTATGAAATGAAAAATACCATGACTTGCAGATGTGTGGGAAGATAGGCGAAGTTCTGGTTTGAAGACTTCAGGATATGTAGACTGCAGGAAGGAGTAATCATCTTGGGCATTAGATATGTGAAGAGCGAGGTCAGCAGGTGAGGTAACAATGGCAATTGAGGATAAGGTGTTGGTGTCCACGAGGCAGCGATTGGCAACATCGACGAGGAGATGGAAATGTGCAAGAAAATCAGTTCCAATGAGAGGTAGAGAAACATCTGCAATAATAAATTTCCATGTGAAAGTTCTGTTGGCTAAGGATAGCTGGAGAACTTTGTATCCATAAGTAGTGATGCGAGACCCGTTAGCAGCTACTAATTTGTTGTCAGTACCTGAACTACAACCACTGTGGACCATGGACTTTGGGATGAGAGACCTCCAGGCACCTGTGTCAACCAAGAATTTGATACCTGTAATGGATTCAACTAGGAAGAAAACATTAATTGAGACAGAGGGCGCCACAGGCAGCGACGACCTTAAAGCAAGTTTTTTGCCCATATACATGGTTTTTTGCAGTTTTTGGCAGTGTGACCAAAGCAGGCGTGATAGTAACAGAGCTTGGACGTGACATCCAGTCTTTTGTGAGAATATGAGGTAATTTCTTTAGCTCGAGGTCGTGTGAGGGCATTGTTGTAGAATGATGATCGAGATGAAGATGTGGCAACAGCGACGGTTTCATCTGGAGGGCTGGAGTATATGTGATTAATATTGGTAATGTTAGGAGGTGTGCTGGCATATATTGGTGGACGACTAGCTGCACTGAGTGCGTAGAGAAGACTGTCTGCACGGGCTGCCAGAGCTGCATCATCGAAAGTTGAAAAATCTGTGATTGCAGCACGGACAGATTCAGGAAGACGCTGTAACCAAAGAGCGAGGAGTACATCTATTGTCTGACTGGTACTCGAACTGTCAGGAGGAAGATGGGCAATAGCTCTCATCTCAGCAAGTGCGTCAGAAGGGCGCTGATCACCTAGTGCCTGTTTTGAAAGGTCAAATATCATTTTAACTCTTTTCTCTGGAGATGGAGAGAATTTCTTCAAGAGGAAGATATAGTTTTTTTAAAAATCCCAGGCGTTGTCACCCTGGGATTCCAACCAGTCTGATATCTGGGGAAAGAGTGTGTCAGGAATGGATGATAAAACATGATCAGCTTGTGTTCCGGAATTTGTGATGCTCTTTAAACGAAATTGTATTTCTGCACGTCGGAACCAGATGTGGGCGTCGATGGTGGAGAACGTCGGGAGTTTGAAGTTAGCAATAAGGTCTGTTGCCACTGTAGAAGGTTTGATGTCTGTCATGGCATGGGTGAGAGATAGAAACACTCCGGGGGTCACCAATGCAACGACTGTAGTTACTTCAGTACTTCAAACGGAAAGCAAGAGTTATTTTACTTAATATATAAAAGAGGATGTTCACCAATACCAGCAGAATATAGAACTGATTTAAAGATCAAATTCAGGGTTATTTATATGTACAGCTATTTCAGTGGGAGGAGTTACAAACAACCAAAGAGTAATTATTGACCCATTAAATACAACATTAAAATAACTTAATAATTACTAAATGATTACCTATTTACAATAATTACATATTTTGATAAAAAATATTATTTACAATTTGTACGTTTGTACATTACATAAGGCCGTTGTTTGTACTCAGAGGTCATATCTATTCTCTCTTGCATTTGTATTAGCGACATTAGGCCCTAGTTTCCGGCCCTAGAATCTACTCCAGGCCATTTTCATATTTTTCAGCTGGAAGGAGATGCACCTCCATGGGGAGGTATCGTGAGAGGTGGTCCTTGGACCACCTCGAGATTCTTAGAAACGCAGGCGGAAGGGGTTCATGGCAGATGCATCGACGCCCTTCAGTTGTCCGGTCGTGTCTTAAGAAAAAGAATTCGCTGTACGTTGTTACAACGCGGACATACCTCAAAGTGTAAGGTGGGGGTTGAACAGAAACAAGGTGTGGGAATAAGCCCAAGACCTAGCAATGATGGGTACTGGGACATTGGGGAAATGAAAATCCCTATAATTAACAATGAGAAAGGGAGATGAAAACATCCCCATACATATAATAAATTCCATAAAAATATGAAAGGGAATTGAAAATCCCTATAATTAAGAAAGTTAAATAATTAAAAATTTAATAATGTCCCCAAAGGGAAATAACGTCTTTTCAGCTACGTACTCGAACTGATAAAAATGGGAAAGAAAAAAATCCCTATATATATATATATATATATATATATATATATATATATATATATATATATATATATATATATATATATATATATATATATATATATATATATATATATATATATATATATATATATATATATATATATATATATATATATATATATATATATATATATATATATATATATATATATATATATATATATATATATATATATATATATATATATATATATATATATATATATATATATATATATATATATATATATATATATATATATATATATATATATATATATATATATATATATATATATATATATATATATATATATATATATATATATATATATATATATATATATATATATATATATATATATATATATATATATATATATATATATATATATATATATATATATATATATATATATATATATATATATATATATATATATATATATATATATATATATATATATATATATATATATATATATATATATATATATATATATATATATATATATATATATATATATATATATATATATATATATATATATATATATATATATATATATATATATATATATATATATATATATATATATATATATATATATATATATATTATATATATATATATATATATATATATATATATATATATATATATATATATATATATATATATATATATATATATATATATATGAAATTTTAAAGTATAGACGTAAAAATTTTAGTTTTTTTAATTCTAAGTTAAATGTAAGGTAAAAACAACTCAAAGACGCCCCTAGAAGAAAGTTTAATATAGTAAGTGTCATTAATGAGTAGTTGTCACTTATCAATTGTGCTTGTGTTGAATTCTCATTTTTTTCTCACTATAATTTGTGTTATATGTTACTATTGAATATTTGCCGAGATCATATCCAACTGTATTTCATATTATTTAAGTAACGTAATTATGTTCATTTAGTTTCTCTCCTATATCATTTTGTCATTGAATTGTAGTTACATATTGTAATTGTGAATATTTTTAACTCTCTCTTCACACCATGACAAATGATTTGCTTCAGTAATGAATATTTGCATAGATCATATCCAACTATATTTTATATTACTTGAGTAATGTAATATTTTAATTAGTTTTTTGTCTTAAATAATATTGTCAATGATCAGTAGCTATATATTGCAATTGCGAATATTTTTGTACTATATTATAATGTTTAATTATTGAATATTTGCATAGATCCTATCCAACTGTATTTTACATTATTTGAGTACGATAACTATTTTTATTTAGTTTTTTCCTAAATAATTTTGTCAATGATTACTTGCTATATATTGCAATTGTGAATATGTTTGTACTGTTATAATGATTTATCACTGAATATTTGCATAGATCCTATCCAACTGTATTTTATATTATTTGAATAATGTAATATTTTAATTAGTTTAGTTCTTAAATAATTTTGTCAATAATTACTAGCTATATATTGCAATTGTGAATACGTAATTTTGATTTTTGTCTTTAATTAGAATGCATATTGTAAGAAACATATTTTTCTATTATTAGTCTTTTTCAGAAATCAAATGTTCTGTATGTATGAGAATGTCTTACAGGAGAATTTTAGTAAGCATGAAGAGCATAGTAATTTTGATATTTCTGTAATCTGTTTATATAATTATATGAAATTGTAATAGTGTCATAAGTCAGCTGATTAGATAGTTCTGCCCCGTTTTTTTTTTTTTAATAACGATAGTTAATAAAATTATAAGGCTCTCAAAGAAAATGTTTAATGTTTCATCTGAAATATAATATTTCAGAGTGGTGGTGGGGAGTGTCGTAAGAAGAGTTAAAGAAAGGCAAGTGTTTGTGTTGCCTTTAGGCCTCTCACATAGACGCCAAGAGCTGGTAGAGGTCAGAGGGTGCAACCTAAAACCCACCCACCAGAGAGGAGAGCATACACAGAGCACGTCAGTTAGGAGTTAGACCTTGCTGTGGGCAGAATTACGATCTATATCAGAAGTTTCCTCCTAAGGGGACAGGGAACTGTGAGGTGTGTTAAAGGGGAGCTTTGAGGCATTAATTACGTGTAATCTCTTAATAAATAAGTTTAAAGAAGAAAATACATACCTATCACCGACCTCGCTATCCACAAATAAAATTAAGAATACAACTTGAATGTCATGCTGGTGTTATGCAGCTTTATCATATTGGGGTATCCCTATACGTCAATGGTTTGGACATGTGCTGAGAAGGAATGAGCGTGTTGGGAGAAGACTGCTGAGGATGTAGCCACAAGGCAGAAGTGGGAGAGGTAGGACAAAAAGGAGATTTATGGATGTGGCGAGGGAGGACATGAGGGTGTGTGGTGTGAATGAGGAGGACCCAGACGATAAGGCGATATAGAGATTGTTGATAAGATGTGGCGACCTCTGACGGGAGAAGCCGAAAGATATATATATATATATATATATATATATATATATATATATATATATATATATATATATATATATATATATATATATATATATATATATATATATATATATATATATATATATGCAGTGAATAAATACAATGGAAAAGGAAAATGGGCCTCCCTTTACCCTAGAACAGGAAAAAGAATTAGGTACCTAATTAGTAGAGGTACTAATTGACGTTTCCCATTTTGCAGAGTCCACTTTGCAAATTCCAAAATTCCCGATACCCTTTTCGCTGAGTCCATAATGCGGATTATGAAATTGTCAATTCCCATTTTGCCGGCTCTCAAATTGCCGATTCCCATTTTGCCGACTTGTGTTCAAATCAATGTAGATAACAACCGTCTAACCTAACCTAAATTAATCCCTGCAATCACCTGCATATAATATACTAGTAATAAATTCAGATTAATATGGGAATTCGGAAATCGGCAAACAGGGATACTACAAAGGAATCGTGTACCAAATTATTTACAAAACTAGCAGAAGCAAGTAAATGGTTGGCAGGTTTTGACTTCCATGCGCTATTCGTAAGAGCGTTCAGACCCTAATTTTATGGAAATGTGATAGGTTTTACGTCACGAATTTTTTTTTACTAAGGGCTAGGACGGTGCTTTACTGCGAAGGACTATGGGATTGGCAGGTGTGATCGTTACCCTGAGTGAATGCCCTAACCTCAGACCGTGGTGAGCTGTGAATTCTCGACCTGACGAGTCAAAGTCACGAGTGTTACCATTTTGCCACGGTGACCAGTTAATTTTAATTAAAATAATCGGAGTTAAAATATGGTACTTGTAGATAATGCAATTAATATATAATCTGCATGCCATTTCTATTATTATTATTTTGATTGTGACACCAGGACAGGCCAAAATTAAATTAAAATAAATTTACCCTCATCGAGTCTGGGCGCGAAGAAAATATAAAGAGAAAAGGAGATGGGAGTATTGTGACTTGTCATATGTGAAAAGATAATAAGCCATGTATAAGGAATATCCAAGAATATTTGGTGTTGATGTAGAAGGTAATGAAGGATTTCATAATAATAATAATAATAATAATAATAATAATAATAATAATAATAATAATAATAATAATAAAATTAATAATAATAATAATAGTGGTAGTAGTAGTAGTAGTAGTAGTAGTAATCAACTCTGGATAAATATACGTTAGTTCAAATTAGGAACCTGAAGAAAGAGGGTACTCACAATCCTTTTTCCACTCTCGTTCCCCGTAAAAACAATAGAGAAAACTCTTATAATCAGCGGTATGACAATTAATTACGTCAAGTGTTAAGGTTAAATAATGTATTAATCATTCATTATTGGCACATTAACGGTATGGAATGGACAGACAGGGTAGAGCTGGGGAATTGAGGATAATTGCCCATTTTTCCGGCCCGCGGTGGTTTTTTTTTTAACCAGTACGCTACCGTGGTAGTCAGAATCTATTACATTCCGATCTAAATTATTTCATGATTAAACACTGACGTGGTTCAGTTAGACAATAACTTCAAGATGCTTGAACTAAAGTTGTATTTACATCAATTGACAACAAATTGGCATTTTTTGGGAGGGAGGAATATGCTTCCATACATACAACTGGCCCTCTTTTATTGGGGGCCATGTATCCATACATACATTTGAAATTCTTTTTTGGTGGATAATTTTCCATACATACAACTGACACTCTTCTTTTTTGGGTGACAAACCTCCATACATACAAGTGGCACTGTTCTTTTTTTGGGGTGACAAACCTCCATACATACAATTGGCACTTTTTTGGGTGACAAACCTCCATACATACAACTGGCATTCTTCTTTTTTGGGTGACAAACCTCCATACAATCAATTGGCACTTTTTTTTGGGGGGTGACAAACCTCCATACATACAATTGGCACTCTTCTTTTTTGGGTGACAAACCTCCAAACATACAACTGGCACTGTTCTTTTTTGGGTGACAAACCTCCATACATACAATTTGCACTTTTTTTGGGGGGTGACAAACCTCCATACATACAACTGGCACTTTTTTGGGGGTGACAAGCCTCCATACATACAACTGGCACTCTTCTTTTTTTGGGTGACAAACCTCCATACATACAATTGGCACTTTTATTTGAGAGGATAGTGCCTCTATACATACATCTGGCACTTTCTTTGGGTAGAACATGCCTCTATGCACACAAATGACACCTGGGGGGGGGTGAAAGAGGAGACTGAGTTTCGGACCATAACACAAGTTAAAGATAAAATATAAGAAAGTTAAATTGTAAATAACAACAGGATTAATAAGTATGAAAGCTGTCAACTTTAAAGTAAAAGATTTTGTATAACTGTTGGTCGTTAGGAAGGGCATCTAGCCTTAATCCCTCGGCTCAAACATGTCTGTATCCACCCTCATTCGAATAGCAACTAATCATGACACGCAAATTTGTGCCAATGATCTATACCCAGGAGGGATCCGTGGAGTCGGGCACTTTTTGACGCCCCTCCTTTAGCGTTAGATTGTTTTGGCGTTGCCCTTTTGGCAATAAGTTAACCTAACCTAACCTGGCCAAAAACAGCTTATTGCCAAAAGGGCAACGCCAAAACAGCAGTATCAAAAGGTCGGCGCCAAATAGTCCCATTCCGGAGTCCGGGGCGCCGTAACACAAATCGATACAAACAGCTGTAAAAACAGTCTCAGGTATCAGAGAGGGATACACCTGTTGATTTTTTTTTTTATGAGTGTGACACCAGGACGAGCCAAAAAAAAAATAAAATAAAATAAAACTGCCCTTACCGGGTCTGGTGAGTGTTGTGCCTTATCAGATGTGAAGGGATAATAGGAGATGTGTAACGAATGAATACTCGGTGTTGATATAGGAAAAAAAAAAATGTAACCGAAGGAAGACTTGATACTGAACCGTCCAGGACAGCCATATTTAAGTCCAAAAGACGTTAAGCTGTAGTGTCTCAACGGGCGGCTTGGTGCCAGGGACCAACCCACTACGCTTTGTTATTCCATTAACGGAAATTACGTGAAGAAATAACACTGCCTTAAAAACAAATCGATATTAGAAATGTGCTTGCGTTGTGTTCTAACTGGAGCTAATGTTCGATTCTACGATTCATGTTTTTCATTTCTAATTACATATATGTCAATGTATGTGCTCTACATACGAAGCATATGCATATTTAAACAGCCTACACAAACAGGTCACAGAGAGAGAGAGAGAGAGAGAGAGAGAGAGAGAGAGAGAGAGAGAGAGAGAGAGAGAGAGAGAGAGAGAGTTTTAAATCTATACTTTCTTATATATCTTATATCACTTTCAATTAAGGACTATGCTGTATACTAAAAGTAAAATAACTCACCTGATTAATTTTCGTAGAGGCTTGAAAATGGTGAGAGTTCACGGGCGATTCATCATTATTTTTTTTCGTAAACGGTTCACACAATACGCGGGTCTTTTCCTTAACCTTAAAGAATTGGTTGGCGGTCGTCTTTGTGACCTAAATATCCTTAAGGAGACGACGACATTTTCACCGTGCGCAGGCCATACATTAGGCACTTCTTGTACATAAGTTAGGGTAGTCTGAAAAACTTGTTCAGAATTGAATATTTCATATTTGGCGCCTATTTTCTTCAATTTTTGCTTCCGCCAAAACCCATATAAATGATTAATATTAATGTCTCAAGATTTCAGGATCAAAGTTTCTTTGCATTGTAATTTTTTCTTTTAAATTGAGAACAGAATCACTCTTATGTCAAAGAGATAAAAGCACGGCGGTAACACACACAACACACTCTCTATTTCTCACTGAACACAATGATGAAGTTGAACAAAACTAGAATTATGTCTGTAATATGTTTACTCACGTATACTTCTGGCAATTCTGGGACAAGCAAACACTATTCTTGTCTCGACACTATCATTCTATCACACATTATCAGTGTTATCTATAAAGATATAAAGGGAAAAAAAATAAAAACTTGGTTTTAACATCCTCACTCTGTCGATAACTATACCTCATCGTCAAGAAAAAGTAATAGTCTCGAGTTATCTCACCACGTCCACTAAAAATGGTTAAGGATTACTCGAATATGGCTAAAGCTTGCATACAAGAAAACACAACTTCTTCCCCCCATTCCTCTGTAAAGAACGCAAGTAACCATATTATTAATGGTTCATTCGAGAATGATCTCCAAATGGTAAAACCAATAGGGTTGTTCGCGGTACACACTAAGTAATGACACTCGAACGAAACACTGAGAAACCTCATTGGATCACACTATCGTGTCCCCCAAAACTAGGTCAATCCAGTTCTCCAGCCAGTTACCTCACTTCGAACTAGACTTTGCTGGATTATCCTCTCTCTCTCTCTCTCTCTCTCTCTCTCTCTCTCTCTCTCTCTCTCTCTCTCTCTCTCTCTCTCTCTTCCTAGTCATATACGTCATAAAAATCTCATTCGGCATTCAAGTTCATGACTCTGTATATTTATTTATTTATTTATTTATTTTTTACCCATGTATCATCTCCTATCATCTTGGGTTCTTTACATGAAGAAATATGTTTTCTTTACTGTTGAGTTCATGTTTTTAAAAGTTTTAAACTTGCATAAACTATTATCATTTAACTTGGTGTTTTAGAATTTTTATTTTTATTTTTGTTTACGTTTCTTGTTGCATCAGAGTGAGCAAAGAATTACATTGAGATATTTTTTTTTAGCTAATTTAGAAATATATGCGAAGTGCCTAAAATATTAACAATAGACGGAAGGATTCATAGAATCATACAATGCATATTATATCTGCCTCCCCGACTAAAAGAAACTTTCCTGAGCTTAAAAAGAAAAAAAATAGTCGCATATGAAAACATTAGAAAATTGTATCTGTCATTATGATGATGATTAGCGATAAGATAGATGAATAAACACGTGTCATTTACACTACAGTCTAAAATGGTAGTAAAAGATTCAATTAAAGAATACGACAGGAAAAATATGTAAAATAATAATTAATTTTTAGACCTCAAAGTGATCGCTTTTTTTTTTTTTTTTTTTTGAGGTGACAACTGACGTAACGAAATTAATGATTACGTCAGATATTTTTGTCTCTGTTGCTTTCTTTAATTAATCCAATGGGTAATTGCAGAATATTTCAAATGGTGATAAAAGGACCAAATCCTGCATATATATATTCTTCAAGACCCGTAAAAGTCCGAGTAAAAGAAGAAGATAAAAAAAAAAAAAAAGCATTGGCTATGAATATTTCGAGATGGCAGCCATTTTTTTTTCAACATGGCCGCCCTTAATCGCTTTGTGAGTGCCTGGTATATAGCAATATCCATAATTCGTATTTTCCTGATCGTGTTTACGGGAAAGGGCTTTATGTTATATATCTCCGTTTCCAGACCGGTTAACTTTTTCTTTACTCAATGATACTTATATTCGTCCTTGAAATTATGAGTGCAGCTAGCAACTACTGCTTCCTCGTATAGGGAATTCCTGTTTTCAACTATTCTTACACTAAAAATGTACTTCATTTTATCCTGTAGACAAATTTTCGTACGAAACTTCAAACTATGACCTCTAGTTATATAGTCCATCCATAAAAAAAACATGAAGGAATTTTAAAACGGTTTTCCTTCTAACTTCAAGTGATGATAGGTCTAACTCTCTCAGCCTTTCCTCATAACTGATATTGTGCATCATTGTCACAATGATAGGACATGAAATATTTGTTTGTGGTAGAAACGAAAAAAAAAAATAATATAACCATCTAATCTAAGGGACAAAATTCAATATAGCAAAATTAATTAATATATGATTACATCAACATCAATAAACAAATTAAAATGGTCATAATTTAAACACCAAATGTATTGTATGTTCGTAAATGTATTGTAGAAAATGCATTAGTATTATGGAACAGCTGTGCTTTAAACCACACACACACACACTCACACGAATCCGCACTTGAAAAAGCACATAGCTAAGCTTGAAAAAGTTCAAAGACATGCCACGAAACTGGTGCCAGAAATACGCAATCTCAGTTATGATGAGAGGCTGAGGGAATTAGACTTACCATCACTCGAAGCTAGAAGAGTGAGGGGGGATATGGTGAGTCTTTAAATTCCTTCATGGTTATGATAGAGTGGATAGGGATCGATATTTTGATATGGCTGGCTCTAGAACTAGAGGTCATAGTTTGAAGCTTGGTAAGAAAAGTTCTTTGCAGGATGTAAGGAAATACTTTTTCAGTGTAAGAGTAGTTGATAATTGGAATTCGTTAAGCGAGGAGGTAGTTAATGCTATCTCAATCCATAGTTTTAAGGATAGGTATGATAAGTATCACTAAGTCTAAAATGGAACCGATGAGGAGACGGGAAGATACGAGCTTTGGGCTCTTTCCCGTAAACACAATTAGGTAATCACATGCGAGCGCGCAATGAACTGTAAAAGAAAGATTTATAAGCATGTGACAGAATTAACTACCAAATTTTGCCAGTCAGAGGACAAATAAATGAGTTGATGATCACAGAAGTTTGAACTAATAAAAAGAAATTAAAACTGACTCGACGATGCTGGAGTCATAATTACGATCAATATACCAAAGCTGTTAAGTGAAAGTACAAATATGTGTCAGGTATATGCACGTGTGTGTTAGTGTGTGAGTTGAATGACCTTCAGTGGGTTTTTGGAGCCCCGAGAAGTAAGTACTTCAAACCCGCCGGAGATAGAGAGAAGTGATTTATCATGAATCAACATCTCCACCAGTTAGACCACACGGGAGTTGTATGAAACCGCAACAACTATTGCAAATATCTTGTTAAACACCATAACCTAGTACGAACTGGATACAACTCGAATATACAGGTTAACGGAATAACTTACCAGAGATGTTTAAGAACTTCAGCAATATAGGCTAGACATCCTGTCTGGGAGGGGAGGTCTGTATTACAAGGTTGAAATCTCGTATTTACACCTCCATGTGCACCGTGAGAGAAAAAAAAAATCATACTTTCATTTTATATATAAAATATATAGTGTTTGACTGTTCTATTTTCGATTTTCATAAGATGGACATATTTATGTGGAATGAAAAATAATTAAAATTCATTACTTTTTGGGCTAGCTAAACATCTTTTGAAACTTGAATGGTTATTGAAAATCAAGTTGGCCTAACTGATATTTACAACAAACACGTGTTTGAGCCCACCGAGGGGCGCTTGCAAAGGCATCCAGCCTTAATTCCCCAGATACAACCTGTCTGTGTCAACTCCTATTCTAATGGGGATTATAAGTGACACAAAATAGCATATATATATATATATATATATATATATATATATATATATATATATATATATATATATATATATATATATATATATATATATATATATATATATATATATATATATATATGTGTGTGTGTGTGTGTGTGTGTGTGTGTGTGTGTGTGTGATTACCTAATTGTGTTTACGGGAAAGAGCCCAAAGCTCGTATCTTCCCGTCTCCTCATCGGTTCCATTTTAGACTTAGTGATACTTATCATACCTGTCCTTAAAACTATGGATTGAGATAGCATTAACTACCTCCTCGCTTAGCCAATTCCAATTATCAACTACTCTTACACTGAAAAAGTATTTCCTTACATCCTGCAAACAAGTTTTCTTACGAAGCTTCAAACTATGACCTCTAGTTCTAGAGCCAGCCATATCAAAATATCGATCCCTATCCACTCTATCATAACCATGAAGGAATTTAAAGACTGTCACCATATCCCCCCTCACTCTTCTAGCTTCGAGTGATGGTAAGTCTAATTCCCTCAGCCTCTCATCATAACTGAGATTGCGTATTTCTGGCACCAGTTTCGTGGCATGTCTTTGAACTTTTTCAAGCTTAGCTATGTGCTTTTTCAAGTGTGGATTCCAAAAGGGGGCTGCATATTCGAGTTTTGGCCTCACATAGGTTACATAAATATTTCTGAACATTTCCTTGTCCATGTGCCTGAAGGCTACCCTTACATTTGATAAGAATGCATATGCTGCCCTTACTATGCCATTTATATGTATTTCTGGAGACAAATCTGCCAGTATGTTTACTCCTAGATCTCTCTCATTTTCTGTCTCCTGAAGTTGCACTCCACCCACCGAGTAGTCAAGCTTGGGCCTTCTTGCACTTGTACCCATTCTCATTACCTTACATTTTGAAGTATTGAATTTCATTAGCCACTTTTCTAACCACTCATGCAGATTATTTAGATCCTCCTGAAGTTCTCTACCATTGTTCTCGTTTTTTACTTTCTTCACAATCTTTGCATCATCTGCAAACATATTCATGAATGAATTTACAGACTCTGGTAGGTCATTTACATATACAAGGAACAAAAGTGGCCCTAAAACTGAACCATGTGGAACACCACTACTAACTCTTCTCCATTCAGACACTGAGTGTCTTACTCTAACCCTCTGTTCCCTTCCTTCTAAGTAAGTTTTTATCCATTCCAAAAATTTCCACCTATTCTAGCCATTGATTGCAGCTTCCTAATAAGTCTGCCATGTGGAACAGTGTCAAACGCTTTCTGGAAGTCTAGGAATATGCAATCTGCCCAGCCCTCTCTTTCCTGTAAGAATTGGCTTACCTCATCATAAAATTCTAATAAGTTTGTTACTGTTGATCTACCTTCTCTGAAGCCATGTTGCCTCACTGACAAAAAGTTGAAGGATTCCAAGTGAAGAGAGATATGTTTCCTTAGTAGTTTCTCCATAACTTTGCAAACTATGCTGGTCAAGGAAACTGGTCTATAGTTCAGAGCCGTATCCCTCCTTCCCTTTTTGAAGATAGGTATCACATTTGCTTGTTTCCAGCATCTTGGAATCTCCCCCTACTCCAGTGATGTATGTATGTGTGTGTGTGTTTGTGTAAATGGCTACGGAAGGAGAGAATAAAATTTTTGGATCCTCAACGTTTTCAAGTTTATTAATGTAAGGTAATGAGAATGGGTTCAAGTGCAAGAAGGCCCAAGCTTGACTACTCGGTGGGTGGAGTACAACTTCAAGAGACAGAAAATGAGAGAGATCTAGGAGTAAACATACTGGCAGATTTGTCTCCAGAAATACATATAAATGGCATAGTAAGGGCAGCATATGCATTCTTATCAAATGTAAGGGTAGCCTTCAGACACATGGACAAGGAAATGTTCAGAAATATTTATGTAACCTATGTGAGGCCAAAACTCGAATATGCAGCCCCCTTTTCGAATCCACACTTGAAAAAGCACATAGCTAAGCTTCATAAAGTTCAAAGACATGCCACGAAACTGGTGCCAGGAATACGCAATCTCAGTTATGATGAGAGGCTGAGGGAATTAGACTTACCATCACTCGAAGCTAGAAGAGTGAGGGGGGATATGGTGACAGTCTTTAAATTCCTTCATGGTTATGATAGAGTGGATAGGGATCGATATTTTGATATGGCTGGCTCTAGAACTAGAGGTCATAGTTTGAAGCTTTGTAAGAAAACTTGTTTGCAGGATGTAAGGAAATACTTTTTCAGTGTAAGAGTAGTTGATAATTGGAATTGGCTAAGCGAGGAGGTAGTTAATGCTATCTCAATCCATAGTTTTAAGGACAGGTATGATAAGTATCACTAAGTCTAAAATGGAACCGATGAGGAGACGGGAAGATACGAGCTTTGGGCTCTTTCCCGTTAACACAATTAGGTAATTACACACACACACACACACACACACACACACACACACACACACACACACACACACACACACACACACACACCACACAGCCAATAAACTTGGCTATAGAAAGTGAGTTCAGGGAATTTCTTGTTGCTCGCATAAATACTGGGTCAGAGAGCATTATAATAACTGTTGTATACAACCCACCAAGGAACCAAAATAGGCTTGAAATTTATGAGGAAAGTCATATAGGTACTATTGAAGTCATAAACTCAGTTGTTAACATGGCACGGGAGAAAAAATGTAGGATTTTGATTATGGGAGACTTTAATCATAAAGAGATAGATTGGATAAATCTTGACCCACACAGTGGTGAGGACTCATTTGGGGCAAGATTCCTAGATTGCGTACAAGGGAATTTCCTACACCAACATGTAATGGAACCAACAAGAGCCAGGGGTGGGGATGAGCCATCACTACTTGATCTAGTGTTCACAGGTAATGTGTTGGATATTGAAAATATTGAGTATGAACCACCAATTGGAAAGAGTGACCACTGTGTGTTGTTGATGGAGTATATCATTGAAGACATTCTTCCTGAGAGTAGAGGCACTGAGGACATGAGGAGGAACTATCCGAAAGGAGATTACATCAAAATGAATGAGCTTTTTGCAGTTATTGACTGGAGAACCTTATTTTACAACAAATCTCTACAAGAAATGTATGACATCTTTTGTGAGAAATATGGGAAGATAGTAGATTGCTGCATACCTGTCACCAAAGTAGGTGTAATTCATGCCAGAGAGAAATGGTTCGATAATGGGTGTAAAAGAGCTAAGGAGTGGAGAGACAAATGCTGGAAAAGGTATAGGAGGAGAAAAAACATAAATGCCTGGCAAACCTACAAAAGAGCAAGAAATGACTACCTAAGTAAAAGGAGAGAGGCAGAGAGAGATTATGAGAGGGACATCACCAGGAAGGCTAAAGAAAATCCCAAGCTTTTCCACAGCTTTATCAGAGGAAAACTGAAGGTAAAAGAACAGGTTTTAAGGCTAAAGAGAGCGGATGGAAGCATCACTGAGACGGACGAAGAGATCTGCAAAGAATTGAACAAGGAGTTTCAGTCAGTATTTACAGTAGAAAATACCCCACCCCCTCAGATTGCAGTGATAGAAGCTCAAGGGCCGGTATTAGAGAACATCAACCTTACAGCCACAGAGGTATGCAAAGCGCTGATGGATTTAGATGTTCATAAAGCTACAGGTCCTGATGACATATCCCCTCATGTGCTTAAAAAATGCGCAAACACAATATCAGTGGCACTAAGTATCATATTTAAGGAGTCACTGGAGTCGGGGGAGATTCCAAGATGCTGGAAACAAGCAAATGTGATACCTATCTTCAAAAAGGGAAGGAGGGATACGGCTCTGAACTACAGACCAGTTTCCTTGACCAGCATAGTTTGCAAAGTTATGGAGAAACTACTAAGGAAACATATCTCTCTTCACTTGGAATCCTTCAACTTTTTGTCAGTGAGGCAACATGGCTTCAGAGAAGGAAG
Source organism: Halocaridina rubra (assembly GCA_037179515.1). NCBI lineage: Eukaryota > Metazoa > Arthropoda > Malacostraca > Decapoda > Atyidae > Halocaridina > Halocaridina rubra. The sequence goes on from JAXCGZ010020756.1 coordinate 149,922, forward strand.
ATCAACAGTAACAAACTTATTAGAATTTTATGATGAGGTAAGCCAAATCTTACAGGAAAGAGAGGGCTGGGCAGATTGCATATTCCTAGACTTCCAGAAAGCGTTTGACACTGTTCCACATGGCAGACTTATTAGGAAGCTGCAATCAATGGCTAGAATAGGTGGAAATGTCTTGGAATGGATAAAAACTTACTTAGAAGGAAGGGAACAGAGGGTTAGAGTAAGACACTCAGTGTCTGAATGGAGAAGAGTTAGTAGTGGAGTTCCACAGGGTTCAGTTTTAGGGCCACTTTTGTTCCTTGTATATGTAAATGACCTACCAGAGTCTGTAAATTCATTCATGAATATGTTTGCAGATGATGCAAAGATTGTGAAGAAAGTAAAAAACGAGAACAATGGTAGAGAACTTCAGGAGGATCTAAATAATCTGTATGAGTGGTCAGAAAAGTGGCTAATGAAATTCAATACCTCAAAATGTAAGGTAATGGGAATGGGTACAAGTGCAAGAAGGCCCAAGCTTGACTACTCGGTGGCTGGAGTACAATTTCAAGAGACAGAAAATTAGAGAGATCTAGGAGTAAACATACTGGCAGATTTGTCTCCAGAAATACATATAAATGGCGTAGTAAGGGCAGCATATGCATTCTTATCAAATGTAAGGGTAGCCTTCAGGCACATGGACAAGGAAATGTTCAGAAATATTTATGTAACCTATGTGAGGCCAAAACTCGAATATGCAGCCCCCTTTTGGAATCCGCACTTGAAAAAGCACATAGCTAAGCTTGAAAAAGTTCAAAGACATGCCACGAAACTGGTGCCAGAAATACGCAATCTCGGTTATGATGAGAGGCTGAGGGAATTAGACTTACCATCACTCGAAGCTAGAAGAGTAAGGGGGGATATGGTGACAGTCTTTAAATTCCTTCATGGTTATGATAGAGTGGATAGGGATCGATATTTCGATATGGCTGGCTCTAGAACTAGAGGTCATAGTTTGAAGCTTCGTAAGAAAACTTGTTTGCAGGATGTAAGGAAATACTTTTTCAGTGTAAGAGTAGTTGATAATTGGAATTTGCTAAGCGAGGAGGTAGTTAATGCTATCTCAATCCATAGTTTTAAGGACAGGTACGATAAGTATCACTAAGTCTAAAATGGAACCGATGAGGAGACGGGAAGATACGAGCTTTGGGCTCTTTCCCGTAAACACAATTAGGTAATCACAATTAGGTAATCACACACACACACACACACACACACACACACACACACACAAATATATATATATATATATAATATATATATATATATATATATATATATATATATATATATATATATATATATATATGGTAAAAATCATGTTCTGGATCATAATTCAACTTTTTTATGATAAAAACAGTAAGAAAAGAAAATAATAGAAAGAAACTTTACTTGCACTTTTCGGCTTAATCATTAGGAAAAGTATATTATCAAAATTTTTAGTACCTTGAAATTATTTGGTCCAGGAAATGCACTTCTATGCAAGGATAAAAAATTTACTGAATATACCTTTTCGTTTCTTTTCCTAATATATTGCGCGCTAATATATTCGCAACATAGAGTGCAAAAATAGTTAATGGAGAGGACAAACTTCGCCATCATTGGTAATAAGTGTGATTATGATGTTAATAGACTGAGCAGTAGATAAATCTTGACCTACCCAAAAAAAGCAGCCTACAGTGATTTCGTCTTCTAGCATGTGCAGGACACGAGGCTTGGTCAGGTCATAGGTCCCTTTAAACTGCCCAAAAGTCAGTAATCTCCAGTGCCTACGGTAAATTGTCCTTTGACTCATAAAACGTGAATCTAACTTTTGAATGTTTACATTTTCCCTCCTCCCTAACACCAACAACAAGCGAATTCTTTTTGTGCATCGATCGAGCTTGCCCCACGACCAGTGGAGTAAGTAAGTAAGTAATGTTTCACACAAATAGCTATTATATTATTTTTGTTTTATGTTGATCGTGTATTTTACAATTAGTTCGTTATATCCACTGTAGAGTTATTTAGTTTAAAAGACTAACATATATCGATAGAGATTCCAATTAAGCTGTTTCTGCAGAGATGTTTAAATTGACCAAATTATTCTAAATCGAAAAAGAAACCTATTTAGATGTAGTTGCAGAATTATTTACATTTGTAAAATTAACATGAATCGATAAAGGTACCAACTTAGATGTTGTTGTAGAGTTATTAACATTTATGAATTTAACATAACTTGATAAATAACCAGTTGAAATGTTGCTGAAGGGTTATGTAGATTTATAAAATCAGTATAAATCGACCATGGTACCAATTGTCTTTTGGACTTCACTAGGACTGTCCAGGACAGTTCGATGTTCAGTCTTCCTTCAGTTACAGTTCTTTTTCTATGCCTACATCAACACCGAATGTTCCGGTTTTACGTTAAGGACTCCCTTTTCAACCAAGGGCTAAGACGGTTGCCTTCTTTCGAAGGACTTGTCTTGGCAGATGTAACTGTTACCCTGAGTGCATACCCTTGCTAACCTCAGACCGTGACGGGGAGCGAACCCTCGAGGGACCTGACACCTCAGAGACGCGGACGCTACCGATTGAGCTACGGTGACTACTACATCAACACCGAATATTCTTGGATATTCGTTACACATGTCTTGTTATCACTTTGCATCTGTATTTCTCTTTATGTTTTCTTCATGCCCAGGCCCAATGTCGACAGTTTATTGATTTATTTTTTTGCCCATCCAGGTTTCACAATCATAAAAAAAGAATAGATGTTGTAGCATTATTTATATTTAGCAAACTAGCATGTTGTTGCGGAGCGAATCAATTTTATCAAATTAACATGAAATTATAAAGGCACCAAATGAGATTTTGTTGTAGAGTTATATAAATTTAATAAACTAAGATACCAATTGCGATATTGTTGAAGAGTTAAATATATAGTACTAAAACTGACAATAAATGTACCAATGAAGATGGTGCGTTTAGATGTGCCTCTTATGGAACTTGCCCAAAATGTCAAGCCGAACGTGGAGTTTATTTTGGGGTTCTAGATTTGTTAAAACCCCATTGCAAAATGGCATCGGTAGATATGTTCAGCAGCTTCAAAGAATTACCCTGAAGTTCTGTAAGACACACGGTGGCAGCCAAGGAATGAGGTGAGACCCTATTACCACCACTTTGTGGTAAGAGTCCCTCGTCTTCACGATTCTTTGGTAAACAAATGGGTGAATTCCCAAGTATATCCTAATAAATTAAGCTAAAAAGATTGAAGATACTGTTTCATCATAGGAACTACTCATCTATCTCGCTATTCAGTGACCTATAATTTCTTGGTCAGCATGGTTTATCATACCAGGTAGGTCCTTTCCTACATGTCCTGAACTAGCTGTTCTAAAGAGTACACTATATAACGAGCACCATTTCATGGATCACTATTATTTCTCATTCAGATGGGGGTGGACAGATATATTGAGGCCAGGGGATCAAGGTAAGATTTCTTCCTGAAGCCTCACAGTGGGCTGAAACCCCCGTTAAGCGATTAAAATTTTCATGTTTCACTACTGAGCTATTGCGGCAAAGTCAATTTTAATATTTTATGTAGAATTGGTATTTTTTTACCCTTTCACCCAGCTTAACCCGACTATCTGTTAAGGTCTAGTATAACTGCGGTGCCTTAATTTTGGTCCATTTTCTTCCAAACCTTCGCAAAACCCTCTGTATACATATAATACATTAGTAAAAAGTAACGGACAACGCATTCTGCAATAATAACAAACAATCTAGGGAAAATTTTACGCCATGTCGGAAATAATCCCTGGGCAAACCTGGAAAAATCCCTAATTCACTTAACACTGTAAGGCAATTAATAAAGTCTATACTGACCCCCCCCCCCCCAAAGCCCGTGCTTTACACGGCCTTCATGAGCCAGAATTAAGGCATTTAACGAAATCTATACCGACCCCCTTAAGCCCGTTCTTTACGTAATCTAACCTAAACCTAACCGTAGGTTTAGATTAGGTTAGGTATAGATCTCGTTAAGTGCCTTAAAGTGGGATTATTCCAGGTTTGACTAGGGATTTTTTGGTAGTTTACAGTTTAGCGGGGCATGCCGCTCAACGACCTCATCCCTCCACTCAGGTAAGTAGTTCGACTGAAGGTTAGGTAAGTATTTTTAGTTAGGATAGTAAGATGGGGGGGGGGGTCCCAGGGGGGCGAAGCCCCCTGGCTAAGAGGTTAGGTAAGTATTTTTAGTTAGGATAGTAAAAAATTGTTTCGTATACCTATTCTCGCCATTTTTGTTGTATGTTCATCCGCCAGTTCTCTAGTCAGAGCCTATCGCCATCTATTGGTAAGTTTTGAACATTGGTATGCCCCGCTAAACTGTAGGTGTTTCGATTTTTTTCCAACATGGCGTAAAAGTTTCCCTAGATTGTTTGTGTTATTATTATTGCAAAATGTGCTTTCCGCCACTTTTTACTAATGTATTATTTGTATGCAAAGGGTTTTGTGAAGGTTTGGAAAAAAAAGACCAAAATTAAGGTGCCGGAGCTATACTGGACCTTTACCCGACTATTTTATACTGCCTAAGTAGGTCTCGATATTTTTAAGATTTGTAGTATTTTAGAACAACTCAGATCTTATAAAACGCCATATATAACTCGTTTTTAAGTTGGCTTAGGATAGGCTAATTTAAGTAAAGTTAGTATGGTTAAGTTAGCTTAATAATAAATACCGTCAGTTTTGAGCCATATTCATTCAAAACACAGGAACAATCATAGGAAAAACATAAATGTCACTCTAAAATGAGATGGGTGATATTATAAAAAAAAAAAAAATACCAGTGAAGATCTTGAGTAATAAAAATACTACATAATTTTTGTAAAAGTAGTGTATTAATATGCATTAATAATGATGTTTCTTGGATTTCGAAAGCATTTAATCACTTAAACTCTATTTATTCAGAAAACGTCATCACGGTATCAAAAAGATATACTTTTTTATTCTATTACTGTGTCGGAGTTTACTAGCCACCTATATGGAATTGACCCCATATAAACATGGGAAAAGCTGGCCACGAAGTTAGAGAAGTATGTAACTGACTTCTAGGTTATTTTTTCAATGAGTGTGACACTGAGACAGGGGAAGAAAATTGCCCTTTATCAGGACTGGGCTCAAAGATACATAAAGCAAAAAAAACACAGTTGGGGAGTGCTGTGACTCATCAGATGAGAATTGATAATATATGGATCTTTGTGCCTAGGGTCATTGTAACTTTTTTAGGGTGCGCAAGTTTTGAAGCAATTAACATGTGTTCAATCCTACCTTGGGGCTTAAGGAGGGTCATCTAGCCGCAATCACCCAGCTCCAACATGTCTGTGACCACTCCACTTTGAATGGGGACTAATTGTGACACATAAATCAGAGCACTGCTTCTGTTGCATTGTGCCAAATTACTCAAACTAACTTAGCACTTTTTGCTAGTATCAATACCAAACTTTGGCACAAACCAATAGAATGTAAGAGTTAAGCAAGTACAGTAATCTGATTGTACGTCATGGACTCCCTTTTCTGTTAAGGGCTAGGACGGTGACCTCTTTCGAAGGACCTTGGTTTTGGCAGTGGGACCATTTCCCTGATTGATTGCCATTCCCAGCTCATATTGTGGTGTGTCTCGAACCAATGACCTAAGAAATCATAGTTGCATGCACTACCAACCCAGCCAAGGCAGCCATAGTTAACTATGTACAGCGATTTGGTTTTACGTCATGAACTCCCTTTTCTATTAAGGAGTAGGACAGTGTCCTCTTTCAAAGGATTTCTGTTTTGGCAGGTGTGACAGGTACCCTGAGTAAATACCCTTTCTAAGCTCAGACCATGGCGGTCTTGAACCAACGACCTAATGAATCATAGTCGCATGCACTACCAACCCAGCTACGGGGCATTGTATTAGTCTATTGATAATACCCAATTTGGGGGTGAAATAAGATTATGGCCAGGGAATTTAGGGTGCATACCCTTCCTAACGCCCTATAGTGGGCTAGGCCATGGGTCTGTCGTTCCCCTAGTCAAGTATTTTAACCACTTAGCTGCCAAAGTCCTCAGTAATATATATATGAATCATTTATAAGATAATTACTTTATAGACAGTATTGTATAAAGCTTTTATTCTTTTATTTATATTCATATATAGACTTCATGACACGAAGACAGTAATATGAATATTAATCCACTCCTAGAAATGCAATAGCAAAACAGTAAATGCTTTTATTTATATGTAACAATGTAAATTCTTGTTATATATAAATATACAGTACACAGTATTGATTTACTTCACAGGGGACCACTGTGGTGTAGTGGTTAGAGTACTTGAATCAGGAGGTACAGACTCGCGATTGAGGTCACTGAGGGGTATTAGGAAAGGCATCCAGCCTTAATTCTCCAGCTCTAATATATTTGTGTCTGCCCCCAGAATGGGGAATAATAGTAACAAGTAAAACAAACTTATTATTAGTATTGTTGTTATTATTGCTTACTTGTATATATTTATTTCCTCTCTCCTAGGGATTACATAGAAAAAGAACTCATACACTTTGCCAAAGAAAATCCTGGTGTAGTTGTGTATGTGAAACCCAGACGACATAGATCACCTTGCCTCAAAGCTGAATATTGTAAGTATTTTTGAACGAGTTTTTTTTTTTTTTTTTTTTTTTTTTTTAATGCATGTGAATTATGTATATTTATTGGTGAACTGCCATAGCTCAACTGGTAGAGTACTTGACTCTAGAGGTGATGAACCAACGTTCAAGCCCACTGCGGGGCAATAGGAAGAGCATCCAGCCTTACTTCTCCAGCTTCAATCCATCTCTGTCCAACCCCAAATGGGGACTAGTAGTGACGAGTCAAAAAAAGCCTAATTGTGTGTACTGTATTCATTGACTCTCAACCCTCTGCAACTTGCTTACTGAGTCTAATTGAAAAATAAAACAATTCTCTATATTGTGTTGCAAATACTGTATCTTTTACAGTAAGACCTCTACTTATATCTCTCGAACTTACATCAGTCTTGATTTTATGATATTAATCCCTTTTTGCTTCCGAAACGGTCGCAACACTTTATCCAGTAAAATATTTACTGTTGATCTGGTTTTGTGTCACGGACTCCCATTTTCTATTAAGAGCTGGGACTGTGTCTTCTTGCAAAGGACTTTTGGCTTTGGCAAATGCAACTGTTACCCTGAGTGAATGCCCTTTCTAACCTTAGACTGTGGCGGGTCTCGAACCGGCGTCTTGACAAATCAAAGTTGTAATTGCTACTAGTTATGCTTTGCTCATCATGTAGTTTATGCATATACTCGTACAGTGGCCGCAATCCCACTTGTAAGGCGGTGGCTGAATCAAGACGCATTCACCAGCAGCTAACATACCTACTGGCTAGTACAGTGGTAACGCGCTGGCTTCGCATTCACGAGGTCGAAAGATCGGTTTCCGTCCAAGACCGAGAGTTTAAGCTGTTTACTGGCAGGAACTGCTGTGGTTGGACACCACAGTGGGGGGT
>JAXCGZ010020756.1:162500-280000 GCA_037179515.1 Halocaridina rubra
AGGGATTTTTACAGATTTTACAACAATGTCCATTACATTTTAAAAAGTATTTTTAAACATGCCAAAGATAAAAAAAAAAAAAAAGTAATAAAATGTGCCAATTCGCAAAAACTCGTACCCATGCAAACACGAATTCGCAACCAACACACTTGTTCTACATTATTCTCACCAAGGGAAGTTCGGTCTGGGGGTCAGCTGCGAGACAGAATGCCATCTGAAAGTATAAAAAATAGGAATGTTGCAAAGCTCACTGCCACTAATGTGGAAAATCAAAATACAGAAGAGTGGGAGGCGAGGGAATCTTCTATGAAAAAAAAAAAACCTCTTATGAACAACAATTACAAACTTTTACAGATACAAACAAAATCCTACCCAAGTATTAATGTACTGTACTGTTTTACATTATTATTACTCTTAAAATTTATTAATACAGTATACTTTATGTTCTATGTAGTAGTTAACTGTCTTTAGCCTAAGTACCGTACAGCACTGCATATGTATGTACTGTACAGTACTTTTTTTTTTTTTTTTACCTAAACACAACATATGATTGGACTTCTGGAACTTAACTAATTTGTAAGTAGGGGAGTGTCTGTAATGGGAAAACCAAGTATCTCTACTAAAACCTCATAGCAAAGTAGAAATATTAGTGTTAATTTACCATCTTCAAAGGCAATTATTTTCAAAAAACCTTTGCAAATCCAGGTGATATAAGAGGAAAATATACCATAGTAGTCACTACTGATACGTCTCTTCAGTTACTGGAAAGACCGAGATGCTGTAAGTAGGGTTGATGGACGAATGATTATCACAAAAATATTCATCTCTGCCTCAGAGAAGGAGAATACTTGTTCAAAGCTTAATCAGGTAACATTTTGACAAGATATTTCGTCCTTGCCAAAAAATGTCAGACGTAAAAACGAGATATTTCATCACTGCCGGAGAAGAGAGTAAATGTGGTATTCGAAGAGATATTTCGTCCTTGCCAAAAGATGTCAGACAGGTAGAGAGAAGATATTTTGTTGTTGCCAAGGAAGAGGTTAAAAGGTATCTTTTTGACGAGATATATTATCCTTGCTGAAAAATGTCAGACTGGAGGAAAAAAAAAAAAAAATTTTTTTTTTTTTTTTTGGTGCCGGGGAAAGAGTTAACTATCACCTAAACAAAGGAACCCTGCCAGTACTATTCGAGTAAAGGATCACATAATAGTAATCTATAGACAATTCAAATGAACATACTTCAAATTCCTTACAAAATAATTGCTAACAATTACACAAATGCTCATGTTAATATCTCGTTTTTAACATATTTGACATTGTAATGCATGTCAGCTTTTCAAGTACAGTAATTAGAAAGAATTACAATATTATTTCATGTAACAACTCTCCATGTATACCACAAATATTTTGAGCGAGGAATTTTCTTTGATGTTGTTGGATGGTGCCTTCTTGCGAAGGACTTTTCTTTTGATATGTGTGACAGTTACCCGGAGTGAATGCCTTTTTTAGTCATGACAAAATCAATACAAACTAAATTTGAATCTTTCATTCGACAAATCTCAAAATCAGATAATATCGTCTTAAAACTAATATACACAACAAAATATACATGGTACAAATGTAACTACTGTTGAAACATCATGTAAATAAATATTATTAGCCTTACAAGTCAGGCAATAAACCCATCTGGAAAATTTAAAAGGCTAATAAAAATGTCAAAATCTAATTTATCTAGGTACAACCAACATAAGCCTAATGTACTAAAATGACAGAAATTATTCAATATATCTAAAATCTTTGCTCTTATGTATATGTCCAGAAGTCTTGATCAGGCAAGCAACGCCATAAAAAAACTAGCTCTATATGTAAACAGATTGTTCTTTAATAATCTTTACCCTTAACCCACTATCCTTGGATTTTATTCCCCTAACATTCATTTTCACAATGCAGTCAGGTAATTAGAAATATATATTTCCAAGACTATTAAAGCTATTTTATCTATATAGAAAGCCATAATCTCACTAATTAAGGGGCATGGCCGAGTTAAAGCAAAATCCTTGACTATTTGTGGGGAATATAATATAGAGAATTCACAGTCCCCTCACTCTGCCCCATTTATTCAAATTTTACACCATGCAGGGGAACACAAAGGAGGTACTCTTGCCCCCCAGGGATATAGTGCTGTTACTGACATATCAATTTATAATCCTGCATAACTTCCATGCATCCAAACTCTCACCTATTCTTGAAATATATAGTCAGTTCTTCAACACTTATCACATAATATATATAGCTTGTTAATATTACCTTCATTGGCGTAAAAAAAAAAAAAACACACACACACACACACACACACACTACAACAAACGTACTGGATCTCTCGCATATTTACACGTATGTTCTTCAAATGCAAAAAGCATCACTTACTTTGAACTTCCGTACTTGTCTTGGATAGCGTGGTGCTGAACTTCTTGGGCTTTAGAAAAAGTATGGTGGAGGTTCACGTAACATTCTTTCACCTGCTGTAGTGTGTAGCCCGTGCCCTCTTCAACGTGACGTGGCCACGGAGTACGACCCTGAAAAATCAAAGCCACTGTCAATATGTTGTTTCTTAACAATCCAGATAATTTACAGCCACTATCAATGTTGTGTTAAGACGAAACATTCTCAAGAACCCAGAAAATTTAAAGCCACTATCAATATGGTGTTACGCTGAGACATTCTTATTGACCCTGAAAAAAATCAAAACCACTATAAATATGGTGTTAAAGATAGACATTCTCGTTGACCAAGAAAAATTAAAGCTGCTCTATCAGTATGGTGTTATCCAGACATTCTCATCAACCCTGAAATATTAAAGCCACTATCAATATGGTGTTAAGTACATTCTCAATGACCCTGAAAAATTAAAGCCACTGCTCTATCAGTATGGTGTTATCCAAACATTCTCATCATCCCTGAAAAATTCAAACTACTGTCAGTATGGTGTTAAGCAGAGACATTCATCGACCCTGAAAAGTTAAAACCACTATACAGAATGGCGTTAAGGACAGGCATTTTCATCATCCCTTAAGAAATATAAGCTACTATCAATGTGGCATTAAGCAGAGAAAGCAGAATCGGACACTATCTTAAACTTGCCCTTTTTAATGTATAATTGAAAAAGATTTCTCATGTTTCACTGAGGATGTCTTATCTATGATACCTAAGCTGGCTATGAAACACTGATATACTGTAAAGATAATGAAAGATGGCACAAAGGAAAAACACGCTAATGGTAGAGAAAAAACAATAACTACTGTAACGTTAGCCTTTCTTCGTTAGCACTGTTTACAATCTAAATGACTGTCCCACATTAAATACCGAAGGTAACACAAAAGTAAACTTTATGGTTTTATTATGCATCTGGGAATAGTAGCCGATACGACTATGTCAAGTTTGATGTTCTGGTACTACATTCTAGAAACTATATGATGCGAACATACTTAACAGTGGTTCAAGGTTAAGCCCAATAAAAGGCAAAGGTAAGGGACAGTGATAGCAAAAAGGCTGACTATATACCTACCATACAGCTAGGGCCCAAACCCACTCGCCAATCACTGACTCCAGTGATCTCTAAGCAGTGGCTTCATAATCAGGTAGAGCTATAGGAAATCACCCCAGTCGAGCCCACCTTGGGCAGCTTAGGAAGGGCATCTGCCGTAGAAAGGCAGAACGCATAAATTCTAAAAATGCGATTTTCACAAATTTGGTATCTGGAATCGGCAGAGAGAGACGAGCATGCCAACTGTAGTGGGCATGTTCGTCTCTTTCTGCCGATTCCATAGATACCAAATTTGTGAAAATCGCATTTTTGGAGTTGGTGCATTCTGCCTTTCTACGGCAGATCCATCCTCAAATCCGCTGCCATGCTCTATGCCCACCCTCCTAACGAAAGGGACTAAAAGTAACACAAAAACGAGGATTATTAGTCTTTGCCACCATGATGGACTTCAGTATAGTATGGTGGTAAAATTAGTAAATTTGTAGTAAAATTACTGCACAGCACAGGAAATCCTCATAAAATATATTTTACCATTTACTACTGTGTCAACAAAAGGAAAACCACAGTAGTGTTTTACCCTTGTGTTTTTGGTATTAAATATATACCGTATATATAGTACTCATGTAACGTGCGATCTCACTTATTGTGAAACCACCAAATTTTCACCCATAAAAATTAATTTTATCATGTATCTTGTATATCATGCGAGTTTCTTTTTTGAGAGACCAAGTCACTATACTGTACACTAACCTCTTTTCTTCCAGCCCCTTACCCCATCTTTAAGTTAAAAAAAGTAAAAGAATGATAGAAGTAAGCGCTTACAGCTATAAACAACCAAATGAGATACAGCCGTTATTGTTATCAACGGAATTGGCTAACAGCTATTTTATTTCATTTCAACCATCGTACAGTAGTAAATAATTACTGTACTTATGGTACAAATGACATCAAGTAGAATTTACTCATTTTTTTAAATTATACCCAAAGTCACCATGGAGGAAGCATCAGCAAGGAAATATACTGCTAAATTTAAGCTGCAAGTTATAGCTCAAGCTGAAAAATTAAAAATTTTCAAGCTGCTAAGCTGTTTGGTATTGGGGAAAGCTGTGTCCGAAGCTGGATAAAACAAAAAGAGAAATATAGTGGTAACTCCTAATAAATGTGCATATTGTGGATCTACGTGTAAATGGCCACATTTAGAAGACATAGTGGAAAGGTGGGTATGAGAAAACCGAGAAAATGGTTTGATTATAACACGAATTAATATAAGATGTTATGCAGTTAAAGAAACAAGCAAATTAGGCATTCCTGAATTTACTGCAAGTGCTGGATGATGTACAGTGATCCCTCGTTCTATCGCGAATTCACTTTATCGCGATTTTTTTTTTTTGGCATTTTTTTTTTAGTGGGTATATGCAAAAATATTAAAATATTAAAAAAATAAAAATTTTCATTATTTTCTTTTATTGAAATTTTTTTTTTCATTATTTTATTGATAAAAAATAATTTATTTCCCAGCCTACGAATAATAAAACTAAGAAATAGTAAAAAAAACAAATTTGAACATGTAACTTGCAATAGAAAGTACGATACCGGCATCAGCGTTTCGGAAAACGCAAAGGGTCGCACCTACGTGAGCTAGCATATATTAAAATTTCCAGTAGTTTCATGATTTTATTGATAAAAAACGTATTTCTTAGCCTAAGAATAATAAAACAGTAGAAAATAGTAAAAAACATAAATACTAAGAGTATTGCACCATGTAAATTACAATACTGGTATCAGCGTTTCGGAAAACAAAAAGGGTCGCACCTACGTGAGTTAGTCCATATTGAAATTTTCATTATTTTATTGATAAAACAAGTATTTCCTAGCCTAAGAGTAATAAAATAGTAAAAAATTGTAAAAAACATAAATTTAGATATACACCTTGTTCCTTTTATACGCGAAATTGCAATAACGCCCCCCCCCCCCAAAAAAAAAAAACTCGGATTTCGCGAATATTAAAACCAAGCTCTCTGCTGGGTTTTAATATACCTCTGCATTACTCTCATGATGTCTATTCCAAAAATTCTCCTTAGATCTCCTTCTTATTATTTTTAACAATAATTTTCCTTTGATGATGATTGTGGAGATTATTATTATTACGAATTTGTAATTAAACCATTATTTTTACAATAAATAATGTAGTTGTCTTGAATATATTTCAAGACAGTTTATTTCTATGTACATTATGTAAGTGTTATTTTGCATATAGTTTCGTTTATTGTAACGTAAGTGCATGAATGTATACTTTTACACTTAATATGTATACCTATTAATTTCTATCATGTATACACGTATATTCGTATGTATAATGTGTAGTTTATTAGGGAGGCTGGCCGTAGAAGACTTGGAGAAAGGAATGTAGGTCACTAATGGATTTTAGCCATTAACCCTTCACCTCCTTGATAACACTTACTGCATCGCCTCTTTCAACAAAGAACCGTTGTAAGCAAGTCATAACTCAACTTAGTCCTAGTACCAAGAACCCCGACAAACTAGAGGAGTTTGTGGGACTTTCTTACAAAAAGTTAGTTGCCGTCGTGAGATGCTACGAGGCACTCATTTTTACTGTGTTTGTTGACAGTACTTATAAGTTTGTTAAAGAGTAATTAGTTGCCGTCGTGAGATGCTACGAGGCACTCATTTTTACGTGTTTGTTGACAGTACTTATAAGTTTGTTAATGAGTAATTAGTTGCTGTCGTGAGATGCTACGAGGCACTCAATTTTACTGTGTTTATTGACAGTACTTATAAGTTTGTTAAAGAGTAATTAGTTGCTGTCGTGAGATGCTATGAGGCACTCATTTTTACTGTGTTTGTTGACAGTACTTATAAGTTTATTCCATGTGGTACTCATGAGATGATACGAGACACTCATGTTTACTGTGTTCATTGACAGTACTTATAAGTTTGTTAAAGAGTAATTAGTTGATGTCGTGAGATGCTACGAGGCACTCATTTTTACTGTGTTTATTGACAGTACTTATGTTTATAATTAGTTGTTCTCGTGGGGCATTACGAGACACTCAAGTAGAAGAACGTGATAGAGATCTGTGGATTAGAAGATACGTTTTTGATTCGGAGTCCCGTGATTGCTGACGACATCAGGGTTATCCGGACAGATGAGTACAGAGTTATTATATTTCTAACAATATTTATAACTACGTGTGAGGGACAGAATGAGCTCATTTAATTGAACACTCGTAGGTAGAATGTATGTTAGAAAATTTATTATTCTGTATGAGGAAGTTTTAATTTAAGGTGAGGAGAGTTTATATAAATATTCACATATCAACAGCTCATAAACCCCCTTATAAAATATTTGCATGTATGTCTATGCATGTAATACTAATTATATTTTATTGGTAGAGGATTTAAATTTGAGACTGTGGTAGGCTTCTACTGAATCCGTGTCAGGATTTCCGATTTTAGGGGGTTATAAGATCGAAGGGTAATAACACACAGGAACTCCTCCACAGCTTTTGGTCCTTCGAACCGGATGAGAATTGGTGTGGTAATGGTGAAAATAGTGTACATTTTAGATAAGCTCCCACTTTGTAAGAAGTTAGTGTAAAACTCTACGGTTAAAATCGTCCACATTTAAACGAAAAAGGGAAAGAGCATTGCATGTATTTGCATGAATATTGCGAATATAACTGAAATTTAAGTGGTTGTTGAAATAAATAAAAGAATCTTTTTCCCGCGTGGATAAAGCCTTTCTCTACCTGCGGAAACGAAATATACTTTTGTAGTTGAGCGTCCATTAAGTAATTTGGATATTAGTACCCAATTTCGGCTGGGTGAACAGTGGTTTTTAGGGATTTGTGTGTTTACATATTTCCCATTTAACGATGTTTAGAATGTCGTATTGATTCCTTTGTTTACGTAAATAAACAGAAGGTAGTGACCCACCTACTGCTAGGTGCACAGTGTCGTTTATTTGAGGAACAGTGTGGTTTGCATTACACTTTCCATTTACTGTTGCTGACTTAACAGTGTCGTTTAATTGATGAATAGTGTGTTTTACACTTTATGGATTGACGTCATAATTTACGGAATTAAAAAACTGTGTTATTATCTTGAAATTTTGGAAGATTGTCCTTTGATACTCTGTACAGAGTGAATGTTTGTTTTATTGTGGATGCATAAAGAAGATCGTGGATTCTTTGATGATAAAATTGCATCAACTATTTGTTTGTTGATTTATGTTCTATTTGCTTTCTCAATATGTCAGTTAAACCTGAGGCATTACAACGCCTTCGGGAATTGGTTCAATGTGATTGTGTTCAGCGTCAAACAGAACTTGCCAAAGATGATGAGACACTTGTTAATTATTTAGAAAGATGTCATCATATGCTAACAGAAAGATTCGGAAGATATGATAGGAAATATGAGGAATATGTCGAATATAAGCCCCTGAAAAGGGATTCTGAAGAGGAGGATACAGAACATGACAATCTAGCTGAAACAGTAAATGATATTAACTTAGCTGTCCTAGAACAGATTCGTAAGTTAGGAACTATGAAGAGTACTCGAGCTCCTAGTTCCGAGAGTTCAAACCTTCCCAGTGGGCAACCCACACCTAAATTTCCTGAAGTAAAAATACCACAGTTCACTGGAAACTATGATGAATGGCACGAGTTTTGGGATACGTTTGATAGTTTAGTACATAGTACTTCTATGGCAACTATGACAAAGTTTACCATCTTAAGAAATGCCCTTAAAGGAGATGCAAAAGACACCATAAAGGGATATCCTGTTGCTAGTGAGAGTTATGATGAATGCATTCAACAGCTGCAAGCTATTTATGCCAGCAAGGACAGGATTGTACGAAATTTAATGAGGAAATTGGTAAAAATACCAACTCCTTCTTCTAATTATTCATCACTTTTTATGTTCAAGCAGGAAGTAGAAGCCATTACCCGAAGTCTGAAAAATTATAAAGACATGGCGAACACTGATTGGGTGTTTTCAGAACTCGTGATGATGAAATTGCCATAAGAAGTTGAGAACTGGATTAGCAAGAAAATAGACACAAAATATCCTACATATGAAACCCTCTTGAAGGAACTGGGAAAATATGTATATTACATAGAAGGCAACTTCACTAAAGATAACACAAAGGGAGAGACCCAAACCTCCCAAAGAGATGAGACCCAGTCCTATAAAAGGAATGTGGGTAGTTATGGTGCTACTGCTAAGGTAGTAAATAGTAAATCAGAATGTGCGTTTTGTGGTTGGCAAAGTCATAAGTCTGAGCACTGTAATAAAGTAGTTAGCATAAATGAACACAAAGACAAATTGAGAAACAATAACAAATGTCTGAGATGTACTCAGTCAGGGCATTATGCAAATGAATGTTACACTCAGTTAAACTGTAAGAAGTGCAAGAAAAACGGTCATCATGTAGCCTTGTGTTATGAACAAGAGTCAAAATTTCGTAGAAGGTTTGAAGAACCTACATTTCTGAATGAACAGTCAGAAAATGGTTCAAATATAGATGAGTCAAGCAATGAGCAAGAACATTCTGACTCAGAAAAGGACAAGAAACATGTTGGTGTGATGACTATGAAGGCAGTACAAAGGCAGATGGTGAAGCCGAGTTTACCTTCATGTGCTCTGCCTACTGCAAGTGGAAAAATAAGCAGCTCAAAGGGAAATCTTTGGGTAAATACTAGGTTATTCTTTCATACAGGTTCCCAGTGTTCCTTTATAACTAGGGAATTAGCTGAAAGGCTTAAATTAAGCCCAGTAGATGAAATGTCTCTTGGTATTGATGCATTTCGTTCTGAGACGAAGAAAGGAAGTTTTCCTGTTGTAAATGTAGTTATCAAATTGGGGAAAAGAAGAGCCAGAGTTAAATCACTCGTAGTTGATGACATGGTAATTAGCATCCACACTCCAGGACTAGCAAAGGCTGCAAATGTGTTAAAGTCTAATGGTCACAAGTTGGCTGATGAAGATATTTATAGTGATGTACTGGAGAACATTGGCATTGTTATTGGTGCCTTACATTTTAGTCATTTTGTTAGTGGTATTAACAAGTGGGATGTCTATACTTTGATGGAAACACCAGGTGGTGTCATGTTGTATGGCCATATTCCTCGTGATACTCAACATGGATCCAGTAGTGTACAAAACCAACTTATGCGAGTAGGAACACAGTTATTGCCTACTACAACACAAGAGTTGATTGATGAGGCCATAAAGCCAGTTAATAAGTTGTTGATTAAAGAGGCCATAGAGCCTGTTAATAAGTTGCTGATTGCAGAGGCCATAGAGCCTGTTAATAAGTTGTTGATTGAAGAGGCCATAGAGCCTGTTTATAAGTTGTGGGAGCCAGAGAGTATTGGAGTAAAGCAAGAAGTGCATTACGAAGATAAAACTACACTTAGAAGTTTTGCAGATTCTGTTCCCTTGAAGCTTATCCACACTCCTCTCCTACACAATTTTCAGAGTGCCTTTGGACAAATGAAATCTCTAATAGAACAGTTGGAGGAAATATTGGAGAATGTTCATGTGGGTAATTTGTTGGATGCTTGTACCAGTGAAGAGAAACAGTTTGATATCTGCAATACTGCAGGTGTAGAGTGGGAAAAGGCCAAAATATCACTGCAAGCATTGAATTCCAACAATGCAAGACTTCAAAGGGTACTGGATCAGCGCCTTTCTGAAAATTCTAGATCTCCTGAAGTATCAATCTTTAGTTTAATCGGGAATGTTAATACAGACAAGTTGTCTTTGGAAGATCTGAAGGCTAGAGAAGATGTGTTGACCAAACATTAACTTCTGTCACTGGTGGGTATATTTTTGGACCCCTTAGGTCTAATATCACCCTTACTAAGAAAAGGAAAAATTCTTATTCAGAGAGCTTGGTCTGAAAAGCTCTCATGGGAATATCATCAAATTATGAAAGATCTGAATGTCAAGCTGCCCAAAGGGTTAAAGAATTGTGGGCACGCTTAAACACTGATGATAAATTGTAGTACTGATAGGGAGACCCCCCATTTATTCTTTTTTGGAGGGGCCCAGGATGTCTTGAATATATTTCAAGACAGTTTATTTCTACGTACATCACGTAAGTGTTATTTTGCATATAGTTTCATTTATTGTAACGTAAGTGCATGAATGTATACTTTTACACTTAGTATATATACCTATTAATTTCTATCATGTATACACGAATATTCGTATGTATAATGTGTAGTTTATTAGGGAGGCGGGCCGTAGAAGACTTGGAGAAAGGAATGTAGGTCACTAATGGATTTTAGCCATTAACCCTTCACCTCCTTGATAACGCTTATTGCATCGCCTCTTTCAACAAAGAACCGTTGTAAGCAAGTCATAACTCAACTTAGTCCTAGTACCAAGGACCCCGACAAACTAGAGGAGTTTGTGGGACTTTCTTGCAAAAAGTTAGTTGCCGTCGTGAGATGCTACGAGGCACTCATTTTTACTGTGTTTGTTGACAGTACTTATAAGTTTGTTAAAGAGTAATTAGTTGTCGTCGTGAGATGCTACGAGGCACTCATTTTTACTGTGTTTGTTGACAGTACTTATAAGTTTGTTAAAGAGTAATTAGTTGCTGTCGTGAGATGCTACGAGGCACTCATTTTTACTGTGCTCATTGACAGTACTTATAAATTTGTTAAAGAGTACTTAGTTGCTGTCGTGAGATGCTACGAGGCACTCATTTTTACTGTTTGTTGACAGTACTTATAGGTTTATTCCTTGTGGTACTCATGAGATGATACGAGACACTCATGTTTACTGTGTTCATTGACAGTACTTATAAGTTTGTTAAAGAGTAATTAGTTGCTGTCGTGAGATGCTACGAGGCACTCATTTTTACTGTGTTTATTGACAGTACTTATAAGTTTATAATTAGTTGTTCTCGTGGGGCATTACGAGACACTCAAGTAGAAGAACGTGATAGAGATCTGTGGATTAGAAGATACGTTATTGATTCGGAGTCCCGTGATTGCTGACGACATCAGGGTTATCCGGACAGATGAGTACAGAGTTATTATATTTCTAACAATATTTATAACTACGTGTGAGGGACAGAATGAGCTCATTTAATTGAACACTCGTAGGGAGAATGTATGTTAGAAAATTTATTATTCTGTATGAGGAAGTTTTAATTTAAGGTGAGGAGAGTTTATTTAAATATTCACATATCAACAGTTCATAAACCCCCTTATAAAATATTTGCATGTATGTCTATGCATGTAATATTAACTATATTTTATTGGTAGAGGATTTAAATTTGAGACCGTGGTAGGCCTCTACTGAAGCCGTGTCAAGATTTCCAACTTTAGGGGGTTATAAGATCGAAGGGTAATAACACACATGAAATCCTCCACAGTAGTTTTGGTTGAATGAACAAGAGTTAATTAAAGATCTCTCTCTCTCCAACATTCTATTCTGCCCAAAAGGGTGGGTGTATATATAATGTATAATGATGATCTTTTCTTATCGTAATCCTCTTTGTACTGGTGGAAGAAGCCTCCGCCGGTGCTTATTTACTATATTTAAAAAAAAAAAAATTTAATATATATATATATATATATATGTATATATATATATATATATATATATATATATATATATATATATATATATATTAATACAGTAAATAATTGCCTGCGGAGGCTTCTTCCACCAGTACAAAGAGGATTACGATAAGAAAAGATTATACATTATATATACACCCACCCTACCTCTGTCATATGTCTATCTATTCTACATTTGAAGGCGTCTAAGGTATTGGCATTTATTATCCTACTAGGAATACTCTACGGTTGTACCAAGCCAATTTTCACCAATTTCCCTTCTGAACCTAAATTTATCAAGATTAAATCCATTACCCATTAAGAGTTCTGGTTTGATCATGAATTTTTAAAACTTTATTATTATCACCCTTCTTAATCCCTTTAAACCATTTATACATCTCAATCATATCCCCCCTAACTCTGTGCCTCTCTACAGAATGTAGATTAAGTTTTTTTAATCTGTCATATGGTAGATTTAGGCATTGCATAATTAAAATATTTGTTTTCGTTTTTTAGTCTTGCTTTGGTTATGTATAATTCTTATTTTATCTTTGTATACATTTGCAGATAGAGGTTCGTTCTCCTGCATCCTCCTCCTCTTCTACCACATAAGTTACTTGCTCACTTCCACCATGCATGTCCCAGTGTACTGTATAACTGTTGCCCACTGCATAATAGAGTAAAGTATAGTAATGTATGTTAATTTCTCACTATAAAGTGAATATGAATATCTTTTGTATACTCTTAAAAATAGATACAGGGCTTTTTGCTTTGCTATGTAGTAATAAAATATGTTTTTTACTTATCTTATATCTTTGGCATGGTGTGTCTATGTAAGGTTTGGAACGTATCTATGCCCTTTATCATTGTTTCCTATGGAAAATAACTAGTTTTTTCACACGATTTTCCATTTACCCGACACTTCTGAGAACCCATCTAGGCGTTATTCTGAGAACTAGGTGTATAACTCACAGTACTGCATCATGTGAAATACTGTCCGGTAGCGTACAATGTATTGGCGTCTTGGAAAACGCAAAGGCTCGCACCAAAGTGAGATAGTTCATGAAATGCTATTGGATGAAAGGGTGGGAGATGACAAATCACAGAATTGTTTTTCTGTATCATGGGGTCTGATTGGCTTTTTCATTGAAGTTTGGTTCTCCCACCATCTTCCATTGTCTCGCCTCACTCATTCAGTCTAACTCACGTGTGCGCCATTCACGTTGTGCTTATTAATACGTTTTATTTGTGATTTTTTTAATCGCGTATTTCAACCTCTGCAATGCCTCCCAAGCATCCTTCATCTTCTAAGGCTTCTGGTAGTGAGCCTAAGCGGCAAAGGAAGATATTAACCATAACAGATAAGGTGAAACAGTTAGATATGCTGAAAGAAGGAAAAAGGTTTATGGATGTTGGCCGCTATTTTGGCCTCAATGACTCTACTGTTCGCTACATCAAAAAGGACGAGGCAAATATCAGGTAAACTGAGACTATTTTTTTTAATAAATCAGCCATAAAGCTGTTATTGGCTGCGGAATAATTTCCTCTGGAGTCTACAAACGTCATTACCACCTCATTTACAGTAAATTTACCTATCACGTACATATAAATTTACGTTGCATGCTGTTATTTATAAAGTAAAGGGTGGCTTTTTAACAGTGCAGGGAGGGTTTATACAGTAAACGTAAAAATAATTGTAAAATACCTATGTACATGAGTATGTCATATTCATTACCACCTCATTCACAGTGAGTTTATCTATCACTTTCATATAAATTTATGCTTGTATGCTGTTATTTATTAAGTAAAAGGTGGTTTGTTAACAGTACAGGGAGGGTTTATACAGTAAACGTAAAAATAAATGTAAAATACCTATGTACATAGATCCTACTTCGCGAAAATTCCTCTATCGTGACGGGTCCCGGAACCTAACCCTCGCGATAAACAAAGAATCACTGTACTCGGTTTATGAAAAGGCACAACTTTGTTGTAAGAAGAAAAACCAAAATTGCGCAAAAACTTCCTAAAGAACTAGAAGAAAAAATCAATAACTTCCCAACCTTTGTAATCAAACATTCCAAAGCTAATGACCGTAAATTATCGTGCATTGGCAACATGGATGAAACTCCATTAAACTTCGACATGCCTTCAAACTTGACAGTAAATAAAATGGGAGAAAAGTATTTTAATCAAAACTACGGGGCATGAAAGAACACATTTTTACGGTTGTTTTAACATGTCTGGCAGATGGAACGGAACTTCACCAATGGTTTGCTTCAGACGAAAATTGAAGCCTAAACAAAAATTTCCGGATGGTATCATTGTCCACGTACATGTAAAAGGATGGATGAACGAAGACGGATGCAAGATTTGGCTAAAGAAAGTTTGGGCATCAAGACCAGGTGGTTTAAGGAAAGAAAAATGTTTACTTGCGTGGGATATGTATAGGTCACATCAAGTAGACTCAGTTTCAAAAGCTGTTTGAGACACACACACTGATATAGCAGTAATTCCCGGTGGTTTGACTAGCCTTTTTCAGCCTCTGGACGTATCCAT
Organism: Halocaridina rubra; assembly: GCA_037179515.1. NCBI lineage: Eukaryota > Metazoa > Arthropoda > Malacostraca > Decapoda > Atyidae > Halocaridina > Halocaridina rubra. The sequence goes on from JAXCGZ010020756.1 coordinate 177,200, forward strand.
CAAGAAGCCATTTAAAGACAACATCCGAAAGAAATGGAATGAATGGGTTGGAAGGAGACAAAAAACCTTTACGAAGGGGGGGGGGGGGGGAAGGCTCCGGATTTGCCTTTCCTGTGATTGTGGGTGAAAAAATCGTGGGCTGAGATAGATACAAATTTGAGTTAAATTATTTAAAAAATGTGGCATATCAAATGCTATGAACGGAAGTGAAGACGATGCCATTTACGAAGATATAGAAGATGAAATTATCGAAGATTTGGAAGATGATCAATATGACGATTGCCTAGATGACGAAGAAGTCCAAGCCTTTTTAACGATACGGAGAGTGACTTCGAGGGATTTTACTTAATTAATAAATTTATGCATGTCTTTTTACTTTAATAAATGTTTATGTACCTTTGCATGCTAAAATGAAAATAATAGTTTAAGTAACAATTGTTTCTTTCAACAAGTAAAAGAAAATCCATTTTGTATTCTGTTTATCACAATCAGCTGATTTGGAAAAGCATAGGCCTAGATGGTAGTCTCGATCGGCAAAATTTCTAATAAACATTCGCTATGTTTATGTTTTACAATACGATACTGACATGTGACTATTACATGCATTATTATTGGATACAGTTAAGTAAGACATTGCTTTTATCAAAATCACGTTTATTTTAAATACAGCTGTACTTTTAGACTAGAGTAAATGAATATATAATTTGGTCAGTGCCGTAGCCTAGGCCAGCAGTACTTACGTTATCTTTATATCTTGTGTATGATGCGACTCCCCTAAATTCAGCTTCAAAAAAAGGTCTTCAAAAGTCGCATGTTACACGAGTATATACGGTAATTATAAACCAATAACCATCCAAAAGGGCAATATTCGTACTTCAATACAGATTTTGGTGTTAAAGTTACACGACATGTTCTTTTAATGCTGACTTAGTGTTAGGTTTACAATAGAAACGTTCTTTTTAATACTCAACTGGGGTTAAATTTACACAAGAAATGTTTTAATACTTAATTGATAATAGATTTACACAGGAAATGATCCTTTAATATTGAATTGGTGTTAAATTTACACAAGATATGTTCTTTTAATACTGAACTGGTATTAAATATACACAAGCAATGTTCTTTTTAAAAGTGAATTGGTTAAAAATTATACAAGAAATACTCTATTAATACAAAATTGGCGTTAAAATTACACAAGCAACATTCTGTTAATACTGATTTGGTGTTAAATTTACAAGATATGTTCTTTTAATACTAAATTGGTGTTAAAATTACAAATAAAATGTAGTTTTAATATAGATCTGGTGTTAAATTTATGCAAGATATGTTCTTTTAATACTGACTTGGGTGTTAAAAATTACACACATACTTACATATACAATGCACATGCAACAATCCTCCATGTAAGGGGGGGTTTAGCAGAGTCATAGCACACACATTCAGCATAAGCCAAACTTACCTTGATCGCTCCTCGGGGATAAGGGTTGCCACAATTCTTCCTCCCACCATCCTACTTGGGTCACCCACAAGGTAAGTGGTCAAGAACTAGCACACAAGATCCTTACACAACAAACGTTCTTTCAGTAAAAAATGACAAGAGAAACGTTCCTAACCTGAGTGTGATTGGCGAGAGCGACGGACGCAGCCGCAATTGTGGAAGGTAAATATCGTAAATAAGGATCACAGTCAAGCATCGTCATTTCCGAAAGGTACTGAAAAAGAAAATTGTCATCGTTCGCTGAAATAGACGATCCAGCTTTACAACACAGACTCCCTTTTTCAATTACGAGCTAGGACGCCGACTTCTTTTGAAGGACTTTGATTTTATGGCAGTGCAACCGTTACCCTGAGGGAATGCCCATTCTAACCTCAAACTGTGGTGAGTCTCGAAACCATGACCTGACGAATGGAAGATGATCCGGTTTATCACCGACTCCCTTTCCATTTAGGGCTAGAACAGTGCCTTCTTTCGAAGGACTTTCTTTTGGCATTGCAACAGTTACCCTGAGTGAATGCCCTTTCTAACATCAGGCCATGGCAGGTATCGAACCGATGACCTGACGAATCAAAGTCAAACGCCCTACCAACCCGGCCACACTCACTGAAATGAACACATTCATAAAAATATACTGGATCTTATAGAGAAACCCCAGGGTGTTCTCTATAACCTGACCCAACTCAACCCTAACCCAACACTTAACTAGTTATTTAACTCCTGGGGGTTACTAACTAGATCCAGTATTTTTCAATGGGAGATAACTGGTATGGAAACCAAACAATTTAACAAAGAAACCTTCAGGATAAAAAATATCAGAAATAACCTTAAGAAATATTAAACCATAAAAATATAAAATCAAATGACGAGTAAAGTTTGGAATATACCCCGAAAAAAATATATACCAGAATATAAAGACAGCCTGCCATGGAAAGCTCTAGTATCAAGAAATGCTGAAATTACAGGGGTATAAGGCAGACATCTTTGGTCATGAAGGAATTAAACTAACATGCCTAGATATATTAAATAATGGTCGCAGCAACTGGGCGCTTACATTCATTTAGCATTTTTTGTATGCTAGCACTTCAAAGAAATGAGTTTTCCCTAAATACAAAAAATAAGCTCAAAGCAAATACATTATGATTTCTGACTTTATTTTCAAAGCGAAAACATTCCTAGGCTCAACTCACCATAGCTAAGTGAAGCGTCTCTTCAGGGGCCTTGCACATTCTAGCGAATTTGTTCACGAAGACATTCGCTGTTGGAACGGCCATATCGAAAGTCAAAACTTTCAGAATCAGCTGCTCCATTCGAAGGATCTGACCCACTTTATAGGTGTTGTCCGTAATGTAAGCAAACTGACCCACATCAGGGGGATAAATTTCTTCGTATTTGCTGAAAAAGAAAATGGATTGAAGATTACAATGAAAAACCGAAGAAGAAATATTATTAGGCCAATTAGATAAAACCAGAGTAGCACAGTAATAGAATGCTCGACTAGGGAGATGACAGACCCAGGGCAATAGATAGGAAGGGCATCCAGCCTTAATTCTCAAGCTTCAATCTGTCTGTTTCCACCCCAATACTGGGTTCCAATAATGACGAAAAACAGGAATTAAAAGTATATTAATAATCATTATTAAGCCAACTAAAGACTTAATAAAAACAATACATTTCGCAGAAAAAAATGAACCCCGTTACGCCCTTACGCGGCAATGAACATCGCGGTGGTCCCGACTAATTGTAGTTTGTCTCTCTTTACAGACATGTGCGAGAGGAATCGATCGATATAAGAGACAGCCAAGTATAGAGTTTCAGTATGAAGGTTGTATTCTTCGGCCACTTCGACCAGCCAGTCCACCAGGATTAACCTCATGGTAGATGTTATGTCGGTCTGCTTGGACATGTAATTCACTCTGGGCTTGTGACACACCTGCAAAACAAACAGATGCTGTATCAAAATGAAAATATAAAATTTTCGGTAATAGTGTATTGTGCGGTCTACCTCACTATCTTTTTTTTTGTTGGATGTTCACCCTTGAGGGTGAGCGGACCTTCCACTTGTGGCCCGCAGAATCACTATCTGTAATCTATTGTATCCTGACCTTTTCTAAGCAAACCTTACTTAACCAAATCTAACAAGGCTAGATTAGGTTGTCCACATACTACAATAGCATAAAATTTTCATTTGGTTGTGTGCACAAGAAAAAAATTAAGTAAAGGACTTTTTATCTTTCATACTCAAGAGAAGTAATGTCCTTATCAATGAATAAAAGGTTAAAAATACTATGTAAAAGTTCTGGTAGCCTGTTTACCCTGTGATTGACCCAAGCAAAGTGGTGTAAGGTATTGTGGAACCCCCTTATCCCCAAGGAGCTACGAGGAGTGACAGGCATATCAGCTTCTGGTGAATGTGTGCTTTGCCTAAGCCACCTCCACACAAGAACTGCACCCACTATATACAGTATATGTATATGCATACTTGCATCAAAATTTTCATATTTTCTCTATAAATCACAAACAGATGACCATCCCACTTATTAAGGGAAGTGGCTGTCAAAGCAAAAAACTTAAAAGATTCTTTTTTGGAGGAAATATACAAACAAGGATTCCCAGACCCCATGTTCTGTCATGTTTAGCCAACTTTTATAACACGCAAGGGAATACTTAGTAGGTATTCTTGCCCTCCCTCGGAAGGAACACACCCAAATACAAGTTAATAATCACAAAGCACAAACAAGCTTGGCGGGAAATCCAAAACCTAATGCCATCATTCCAATCCAGCCTAACATCAAAACAAAAGTCTCACTTCGGCTTCGCGTAAATATTTATAGATGTCTTCTGCGTACTCTGGTACATCGTACATGTCATCGCTTCTGCTCTTCAGAACATCTTCGCGGGGACTTGTTTCAACAACCATCAAATCATCCTCACACAAACTTACTTCCATCCCAACTGGAGACCCTGACGAATCCACACTTGAGGACCTAGAAACAAAAAGACAATGATAACTTTGTCCCTAAAAAAGGGAACAACTTTACAATCTGGATAAGTTTGATAATATCAATTAAACTAGATATATTATCTATACTACAAAAGTGAAGGAGAATGAGATTTGAATGAAATCATTTCCCCTAAGTTTTCCAGACTAAAGAAACAACATGGTCTGAAAAAAAAAGTTCTTCTAAACCAGTCCCCAGAAATCTTAAAAATTGCTTACCTTTGTAAACACATTACACTTGGATCAAGCTCTCCAACACTGTCTTCTATTACACCGCTTCCTTTTTCATTGTTGTTGCTATTGTTGCTGCCAGATCTGTCTTTTAGCACAGGTCGACTGGGTTTACTACTATTAATACTACTTGTGGCACTGCTTGTACTGGTGGATCCCATGGATAAGTATGATGATGAGTCTTCATGGATAGTGAATGGAAGGTGACTTGTGGAGGACTTCTGGTTGACGCAAGCATTTTCATCTTGCGTTGGCACAGCATTTTCATCTTGCGTTGGCACACCCGTTTCATAAGTGACCCCCTGAAATTTTTTTAATAAATTTAGCTCAAATATATATTATTCACTGGATGATAATAATAATAATAATGGTAGCTAATAATAAAGGGAATATGGCTACACAACTCATGATGATACCTGTTTGGTCACTTTAGTTACTAACATGATGCTATCCTGTTCAAGAGCAATGCAATATAACTTTAGTACAGTATACAATAAACTTCAAAGGGTGACCAAATTCTGTAGAATTTTGCCCACACAAGTGACACTAATGAGTATTTTCAGCAGAACACAGCTTCAGGAAATGATCTATATATGTATACAATTTATGAGGTTGCAACATTATGAGAAATTACCCAAGAAGGAAGGAATACCTCCTGCTCAATTCCCCTGTGTCTTGTAGAAGTCAACTAAATGGGGCAGTGTGTTGGAACTGGGACACCACTCCTTTGTAAATTCCTCCAACAGATAGAAGTAATTTGTTTTGACTCAGCCACCCGCAAGAGGAGTGTTATGGCTTTTGTATATAGATAATGAACAATAATTTAATAGGAAGAATGCAAGAGAGCCATAATGGGGGCGGGGATTGCACTGGCAAGTGCTAGTAGTTAGTTTCCACTCATAGGCTTTTCATCCTATCAGTGGGATCAATTTGATACTTAATCCTTGAGAAAGTATGACTGCGAAATCAAGCACACAAACCACAGCCGTCCGCTAGTCCTCCTTTCCTACAATAATTCAAAGAAGTGTGCGAATTAACGACCATTTTGTATTTCAGCATCCAACGTTTTCAATCAAAAGATGTTCGAAGAAATCATTTCCATAATTAGAGCATGTATACCTCCAATCTCCCTGAGGGAGTGGGTCTAGTATACTTCCTCCATGTCGTAAAAGTCAACTAAATGGAGTGGAGTGAGGGGACCAGGAATCCCCTGTATTTTCTTCCCGCAAAGAGTCAAATTATTTGGGTTTCACTTAGCCACTTCCCTTATATGGCTCAAGTACACAGAATAGATATATCTTCCTTGTAACTCAGAGAAATTAAAATAAAGGCCTTGGAGTGGCACTGTCTACGACATATGTTCGCGCTCTGAAGCAGCCAATCCAAAGAGAATGCCAAGGAGCTCTAGAGGAGGAGCAGGTTAAGAAGCTAAATTGCTACAACCAACTCATCCCTCACTAGGCATGAGAATCTTGAAAATGGTTCAGTTACCTGGCGATTACCTCATCTCTCAACACAACACACAATAACACGTTTTTCTACAGCGAGACATGACACCGCAAGGCATTAGGGGGGACGAGGAAGAGGAGAGAGAAATCTTATTATCTTGTTAAAAAGAGTAACCCCAAGGTGCTAGAGTTTTTCCTATTAACAAGGACAACTTACCTAACCAAACTTTTGAGAGGTTATTAAACTTTACATGGAGTTCTATGGATTCCTCATTTTTAAAAAATTCGTTTTTTTTTTTTACTGGTTAACTGATCGGACTATGAAAAAAGGGAGGTCTTGAGACAAGTCCCTCAACTAAAAAGTGGCATAAAACATCCACCTCCAGACTCTGGAACTCTCTTCCTCCTTGTCTTCCCTAATTCTTATAGCCTATCTTCCTTCAGAAAGCAGATCTATCGTCATCTCAGGGTCTAATCCTGCCATATCTCTAGGTCCTCAGATCTTTGTCTATTCTTTCAGTGTGTTTTTTTTCCTTTGTGTATCATTACCTCATCTCTGCCTTGTCCATAACCTTTTTCTTTTCCTTCGCTTTATTGTTTTCTTAGTGCGCGGGCCTTTAATGATGAGGGCAGTTTTTTTACCTGTCCTCGTGTCACAAAAAAAAAAAAAAAAAAACAATGACCTCTAAGAAATGAATACTAACAAGGCAAATACTAATGGTACATTTTTACTATTTCACCCGTCTCCTTTTGGACGAGTGATTTACTTACTTTTACTTATAGCTTTTTACGTGTTCTGCATGAATATCACCTTAAAAACCATCAGAAATTACTCCTAATCTGCCTTAACTCTACCATACTAACCTAAAGAATAATAACTCTGACATATCGAGATCTACTTAAATAGCACAGAACTATTGGGGATGAGACGGGTGTAATAGTAAAAATATACACCATCAGTCATGACAAAATACACTCCCCGCCCTCATACATTTTGATATTGCACAAATATATCCTATGGAAAAAGTCAATATGACTTATCTTTAATACCTATTGGATAGTTGAACAAAAGTTCCTTAATGATGAACTCATGCTTATAACTGCGGGTTAGAAGGGCCTAAGTAACACCAAAATGGAGCATATTTGGCATATATTAACACACCCAAATCCTTGAAAGAGGAACAAATATTTTGAAATAATAAATATCTATTGCCTTCGACAGAATAAAACCATGAAACGCATATTCGAAATCGTCATTTTTGAAAATTCGAGTCTTTAGCGTCATGTAAACAAACTCGTGTGAAAAAGCAAAAACAAACTACAAATTATTTGTTGCAAAACCTAACCTGTTTTGCCGCTCTGGTGGGCTGCCTGCGCACATTGTGAATGCTGTTAATCGGTGCTAGAACTGGCCTTTTGCTGTGCTCTTCAGCATTGCTGCGCTGAGTGCCAAGTATTATTCTGTTTGACTCTGGAGCTTTGACTCTTCGTTGGGCCGGAATTCTGTTCTCTTGATTTTCGTAAACACGTTTCGTAGACATATTTTTGACACGAAAAAGACGTAAATGACCCCCACGAATGTCACGTCAACCCACGAAGAGACTGAAAAAAAATATTGGGGGGTCGTGGAGCCACTTAGATCCGCCACATGAGAGTTTATAAGTGAACTGTTAAACGGAAACACGAATTTTGAAGCAGCTGACTTGACGTGAGTCTCGTCCTCCGCGCCGGGCGTTTGAAGCGACCAATCACCTTAAAGCTAAGTCTCGTCGTCGGAGATTCGACCAATCAGTGACTGGGAAAGAGGCTATGACGTCATGGCGTATTGACAGTCCTTCGAGAGCCCTGCTAGCAAACAATTTAATACATCATTTACTCGTTTCGTAATTATCGTAAAAAGATCTTATATTTGAAACGTAATTATTTTCTTAAATATGTGTGATAAACCCCATAATAATGAGTCAATATAAGGCCATTAAATGGCTTTCAAAGATGAGTATTAATGGTCAAAAATATCCTATGCTGTAATGAGAGAATTGTTGCCATTTAAATTGTCTGCGGGGGAAATATGAAATATTAAAGTCAATGTGATGCCGCTCTCTTCAAGCTTGGAATAAAACGTCGTAGAAAATACATAAGGACTTCATAATATATATCACTAAAGTTCTCATTACAAATAATCTAAAATATATTTGTAGATTTTTGGCCTTAGCTATGACTGAAGTTTTATGAAATGGCACTTCAAACATTTTAAATAATAATAATGAAAAAAAAAAAGCTTATGCATTCCACGTGGAATTTAAATTTATCATTCATTCGTCTGCCGTCTACCTTGTACTTTAGATATTCGTATTGTTATATATATATATAATATATATATATATATATATATATATATATATATATATATATATATATATATTATATATATATATATATATATATATATATATATATATATATATATATACACACAAAATGTAAGGTAATGAGAATGGGTACAAGTGCAAGAAGGCCCAAGCTTGACTACTCGGCGGCTGGAGTACAACTTCAAGAGACAGAAAATGAGAGAGATCTAGGAGTAAACATACTGGCAGATTTGTCTCCAGAAATACATATAAATGGCATAGTAAGGGCAGTATATGCATTCTTATCAAATGTAAGGGTAGCCTTCAGGCACATGGACAAAGAAATGTTCAGAAATATTTATGTAACCTATGTGAGGCCAAAACTCGAATATGCAGCCCCGATTTGGAATCCACACTTGAAAAAGCACATAGCTAAGCTTGAAAAAGTTCAAAGACATGCCACGAAACTGGTGCCAGAAATACGCCATCTCAGTTATGATGAGAGGCTGAGGGAATTAGACTTACCATCACTCGAAGCTAGAAGATTGAGGGGGGATATGGTGAGAGTCTTTAAATTCCTTCAGGGTTATGATAGAGTGGATAGGGATCGATATTTTGATATGGCTGGCTCTAGAACTAGAAGTCATAGTTTGAAGCTTCGTAAGAAAACTTCTTTGCAGGATGTAAGGAAATACTTTTCCGGTGTAAGAGTAGTTGATAATTGGAATCGGCTAAGTGAGGAGGTAATTAATGTTATCTCAATCCATAGTTTTAAGGACAGGTATGATAAGTATCACTAAGTCTAAAATGGAGCCGATCAGGAGACGGGAAGATACGAGCTTTGGGCTCTTTCCCGTAAACACAATTAGGTAATTACAATGAGGTAATTACCTACATATAGCAAGCAACCACTTGGAATGCTACAAAATTGGATAATGACATGCTAGGAACCTTGGTGATAAGGGCATTCATTCTCTTTACTCTTTACTCTCTATAGAGATCGTAAAAGCATTTCCAATGTACATTTCATCTTCATGATCAGCAATGATTAATATACAGTATATATATATATATATATATATATATATATATATATATATATATATATATATATATATATATATATATATATATATATATATATATTATATATATATATATATATATATATATATATATATATATATATATATATATATATTATAACTTACTATTTCCCTGTTTTTCACTTTTGATTAAAATATGGAAGTGCTTATTATTATTATTATTATTATTATTATTATTATTATTATTATTATTATTATTATTATTATTATTATTATTATTATTATTATTATACCCTCTAATGGAGGACGTAAGAATACAACCTCCATGCTCCCCTGTATGTCGTAAAAGTCGACTAAATAAGAGAGGAGCGAAGGGACAGGGACTCTCGTCCTGTATATTTTCTCCCCGTAAAGAGTCAAAGTATTTTGCTTTGACTCAGCCACCCCTTTATAAGGAGGACTATGGCTCCTGACTACACAAATAAAGGAAGAAAAGTCAACCTGCAACTCTACGGCAAAGCAGTGTCTGTATACCAGTAATCAATTTTATTCAACATTTTGAGTAATTTAATTCTTCAGTTACTTTAGAAAAAGTAAAATATATTTTAGCAAAAATATTTTAAAGTTCATAAAGTGGCATCATAAAAAAATAAGCTGAAAAACTGGTAACCCTTTTATGAGTTTTATGTATCAACAGTCTCTCCTCGTTTGGGAATGGACGCGAAACAGATTGAAACTGGGAAATGAAGGTTGGACGTCCTTCCTAACGCCTAGCTGTGGGATCGAACGCGGGCCCGTCACTTCCCTAGTCGAGGCCGCTACCAATAAGCTACAGTAGTAAATAAAGCCGCGTGTTACAAGAACCGGAATGTCGGGAAAATTAATTTCAACTACTTTACCTCTAGTGATTGATCTTGAGTTGTCATATGCAACAATTCCATTCCAGTAGCTCTACTTTGTAACAGCAAGAGTAATAATAATAATAATAATAATAATAATAATAATAATAATAATAATAATAATAATAATAATAATAATAATAATGGCTGCACTGCATCATTATCATCTATCAAAGCTCGAAAGAGAGTGAGTCATACTCTGACATTCATATTATATATAAATAATAATAATAATAATAATAATAATAATAATAATAATAATAATAATAATAATAATAATAATAATAATAATAATAAAATAAATAAAGGCTGCACTTCATTATTATCATCAATCCAAGCTCGAAGGGGTTTGAGTTAGGCTCAGACGTCCATGTTTATATAATAATAATAACAATAATAATAATAATAATAATAATAATAATAATAATAATAATAATAATAATAATAATAATAAAAAAAAGACTGCACTGCATCATTATCATCTATTTAAGCTCGAAGGGGTTTGAGTCAGGCTCAAACGTCGTCCATGTTTATATAATAATAATAATAATAATAATAATAATAATAATAATAATAATAATAATAATAATAATAATAATAATAATAATAAAGGCTGCACTGCATTATTATCATCCAACAAAGCTCGAAAGGGCTTGAATCAAGTTTTAACATCTCTGTTAAATAATCCCCCATATGGCGTAATGTTTGTCTTAACGTTCGTCAGACTTTAAGGGCTTTCCTAGAAACTGGGGGGAATGGGGGATATCAACCGACCTGGTCGACATTAAGTTCTGCCGTTGAAGAAAATTTAAGCTTCTATTTTTATTCATGGCAAATTTTCTGATTTTCCGGAGTAAAATAAAATATTTGCTTGGGGTGAGAAGCCGACCCTTTAAGACCCTCCTCTCTCTCTCTCTCTCTCTCTCTCTCTCTCTCTCTCTCTCTCTCTCTCTCTCTCTCTCTCTCTCTCTCTGTATGTGTGATTAACTAATTGTGTTTACGGGAAAGAGCCCAAAGCTCGTATCTTCCCGTCTCCTTATCGGTTCCATTTTGTACTTAGTGATACTTATCATACCTGTCCTTAAAACTATGGATTGAGATAGCATGAACTACCTCCTCGCTTAGCCAATTCCAATTATCAACTACTATTACACTAAAAAAGTATTTCCTTACATCCTGCAAAGAAGTTTTCTTACGAACCTTCAAACTATGACCTCTAGTTCTAGAGCCAGCCATATCAAAATATCGATCCCTATCCACTCTATCATAACCATTAAGGAATTTAAAGACTGTCACCATATCCCCCCTCAATCTTTTAGCTTCGAGTAATGGTAGGTCTAATTCCCTCAACCTCTCATCATAACTGAGATTACGTATTTCTGGCACCCGTTTCGTGGCATGTCTTTGAACTTTATGAAGCTTAGCTATGTGCTTTTTCAAGTGCGAATTCCAAATGGGGGCTGCATAATCGAGCTTTGGCCTCACATAGGTTACATAAATATTTCTGAACATTTCCTTGTCCATGTACCTGAAGGCTACCCTTACATTTGATAAGAAGGCATATGCTGCCCTAACTATGCCATTTATATGTATTTCTGGAGACAAATTTGCCAGTATGTTTACCCCAAGATATCTCTCATTTTCTGTCTCTTGAAGTTGTACTCCAGCCACCGAGTAGTCAAGCTTGGGCCCTCTTGCTCTTGTACCCATTCTCATTACCTTACATTTTCAGGTACTGAATTTCATTAGCCACTTTTCTGACCACTCATGCAGACTATTTAGATCTTCCTGAAGTTCTCTATCATTGTTCTCGTTTTTTACTTTCTTCTCAATCTTTGCATCATCTGCAAACATATTCATGAATGAATTTACAGACTCTGGTAGGTCATTTACATATACAAGGAACAAAAGTGGCCCTAAACCTGAACCCTGTGGAACTCCATTACTAACTCTTCTCCATTCAGACACTGAGTGTCTTACTCTAACCCCCTGTTCCCTTCCTTCTAAGTATGTTTTTATCCATTCCAAGACATTTCCACCTATTCTAGCCATTGCTTGCAGCTTCCTAATAAGTCTCCCATGTGGAACAGTGTCAAGCGCTTTTTGGAAGTCTAGGACTATGCAATCTGCCCAGCCCTCTCTTTCCTGTAAGATTCGGCTTACCTCATCATAAAATTCTAATAAATTTGTTACTGTTGATCTACCTTCTCTGAAGCCATGTTGCCTCACTGATAAAAAGTTGAAGGATTCCAAGTGAAGAGAGATATGTTTCCTTAGTAGTTTCTCCATAGCTTTGCAAACTATGCCTGTCAAGGAAACTGGTCTATAGTTTAGAGCCGTATCCCTCCTTCCCTTTTTGAAGATAGGTATCACATTTGCTTGTTTCCAGCATCTTGGAATCTCCCTTGACTCCAGTGACTTTTTAAATGATACTTATTGCCACTGATATTGAGTTTGCATGTTTTAAGTACATGAGGTGATATATCACCAGGACCTGTAGCTTTATGAACATCTAACTCCATCAGAGCTTTGCATACTTCTGTGGCTGTAAGGTTGATGTTCTTTAATACCAGCCCTTGAGCTTCTATCTCTGCAATCTGAGGGGGTGGGGTATTTTCTACTGTAAATACTGACTGAAACTCCTTGTTCAATTCTTTGCAGATCTCTTCATCCGTCTCAGTGATGCTTCCATCTGTGGAACAGTGTCAAGCGCTTTTTGGAAGTCTAGGACTATGCAATCTGCCCAGCCCTCTCTTTCCTGTAAGATTTGGCTTACCTCATCATAAAATTCTAATAAATTTGTTACTGTTGATCTACCTTCTCTGAAGCCATGTTGCCTCACTGATAAAAAGTTGAAGGATTCCAAGTGAAGAGAGATATGTTTCCTTAGTAGTTTCTCCATAGCTTTGCAAACTATGCCTGTCAAGGAAACTGGTCTATAGTTTAGAGCCGTATCCCTCCTTCCCTTTTTGAAGATAGGTATCACATTTGCTTGTTTCCAACATCTTGGAATCTCCCCTGACTCCAGTGACTTTTTAAATATGATGCCACTGATATTGAGTTTGCATGTTTTAAGTACATGATGTGATATATCACCAGGACCTGTAGCTTTATGAACATCTAACTCCATCAGAGCTTTGCATACCTCTGTGGCTGTAAGGTTGATGTTCTTTAATACTGGCCCTTGAGCTTCTATCTCTGCAATCTGAGGGGGTGGGGTATTTTCTACTGTAAATACTGACTGAAACTCCTTGTTCAATTCTTTGCAGATCTCTTCATCCGTCTCAGTGATGCTTCCATCTGCTCTCTTAAGCCTTAAAACCTGTTCGTTTACCTTCAGTTTTCCTCTGATAAAGATGTGGAAAAGCTTTGGATTTTCTTTAGCCTTCCTGGTGATGTCCCTCTCATAGTCTCTCTCTGCCTCTCTTCGTTTACTTAAGTAATCATTTCTTGCTCTTTTGTAGGTTTGCCAGGCATTTATGCTTTTTCTCCTCCTATACCTTTTCCAGCATTTGTCTCTCCACTCCTTAGCTCTTTGTAATTACCTAATTGTGCTCATCAGAGAGAGCCCTGTGCTCGTAACTTCCCATTTTCTGGTTGCTTCCAATTTTGTACTCAGTGACACTTATCATATTTGTCCTTCAAACTATGAACTGAGTTTTACAACCTCCTCGCTTAGCGAATTCCAATCATCAGCTAGTGTATTTACCGAATTGTCTAATTGTGCTTACGTGAAAGAGCCCAAAGCTCCTAACTTCCCGTCACCAGATCGGTTCCATATTGTACTTAATGATACTTATACTTGTCCTTAAAACTATGAATTGGGTTAGCATCAAATACCTCCTCGTTTAGCGAATTCCAATTATCAACTACTCTTAAACTAAAAAAGTACATCCTTACATCCTGCAAAGAAGTTTTCTTACAATACTTCAAACTATGACCTCTAGTTCTAGTGCTAGCCATATCAAAATATCAAATCCCTATCCACTCTGTCATAACCATGAAGGAATTTAAAAAAACTGTCACCATATCCCCCTCAATCTTCTAGCTTAGAGTGATGGAAAGTCTAATTCCCTCAGCCTCTCATCATAGCTGAGAATGCGTATTTCTGGCACCAGTTTCGTGGAATGTCTTTGAACTTTTTCCAGCCTAACTACATGATTTTTCAAGTGCGGATTCCAAAAGGGGGCTGCATATTCAAGCTTTGGCCTCACACTGTAAATACTGACTGAAACTCCTTATTCAGTTTTTTGCAGATCTCTTCATCCGTCACAGTGATGCTTCCAAATGCTCTCTTAAGCTTTAAAACCTGTTCTTTTACCTTCAGTTTTCCTCTGATAAAGCTGTGGAAGAGTTTGGAATTTTCTTTAGCCTTCCTGGTGATGTCCCTTTCATAGTCTTTCTCTAACTGTCTTTTATACTTAGGTAATCATTTCTTGCACCTATATAGGTCTGCCAGGCGTTTATGATTTTTCTCCTCCTATACCTTTTCCAGTTTTCGTCTCTCCACTCCTTAGAGCTTTTACACTCATTATATCGAACCATTTCTCTCTGGTATGAATTACACCTACTTTGGTGTGAATTATGCAGCAATTTACTATCTTCCCATATTTCTCACAAAAGATGTCGTACATTCCTCGTACAGATTTGTTGTTAAATAAGGTCCTACAGTCAATAACTGCAAAAAGTTCATTCATTTCGATGTAATCTCCTAATGAATAGTTCCTCCTCATGTCCTCAGTGCCTCTATTCTCAGGCAGAACATCTTCAGTGATATACACACAGTACACACATCCCAGTATCTCTTAAATTTTTCCTTGTGTTTTTGAGTGACTAAGTGCTTAGTGGAAAACTTTACCATAATTTCCCTAAATCAGAAATCCTGCAGAGTATTGTGAGTACAAAACTTATATTTGTTGTATGACGAGACTGTCCAAAATACTAAAGGAAAAAAATTGAATACTTAAATAAATACCAAAAATGCACCTGTCAACAGTACTGAGTTAAGTTGCCAAGTAGTACAGCTGTCTTATTTTCTTCATTTTATTTCTTTTCTTTTAGCTTTCTCTTTTACTATTTTGTTTTGTTTTGTATATATATTGAGTTAAATGTAAAGTCTAATCCTGTGATAACATACCTTGGTTAGCAAGTGAGTTTATCAGTTAGGAAGAATATATAGCAGAAACAGGTGGGTGCCTCCTCAGACACAAATTTGAATTTTCCTTCAAGTTTGACTTTTGTTTTGTTGCTTTTTTTCTTTCTCTTTTTATCCTCAAATTACCATAGTCAAATTTTAAAGTTAAGATGTGTGTTACCAGAAAAGAGATAAATTGAGTCACTAAATAGCACTTATATGGAGATATAAAAATTCTGTGTGAAGCTTAAATAAAAGTTTTTCTCTCTTTTTTTTTCTCTTTCTCTTCTTCTTTGTATATTCTGTGAGAGGGAGAACATAAAAATGAGGCCATCTCTGTCCCAAACCTCTCCCACCCATGGGTCGGGAGGAGGGGTAGCCATTAGGAGACTAAAGTTAAAGTTTGCCGGAGTTTCAGTTCCGATATCCATCTGAGATGCTCCTCAGAACGTCAGCCGAGGCAAGCCCCAACTCCCCCACTGTGGTGCCCATCCCCATCAAGTAACCTTCCCAGTAAACAGCTTAAACTCTCGGTCCTGAGCGGGAACCGATCTGTCGACCTCGGATTTAGAGGCAATGGTTATAAGCCTTGATGAAAAAACTCGGAATATGGATGGAGAAATGAAAGAGAATGAAACACTCAGAGAGCAAATAAGATCTTTGCGGGAAGCAAATAAAGCACAAGGGCAGGAGAGAAAGGAACTAGAAAAAAGAATATAGAAGCTGGAAGGGGAAAAGTGTGAACTAGAAACTAGAATTTCTAAACAAGAAGATAAAAACAAACAGCTGAATGACAACCTAAAGGAATTAGATGTTAGTTCACGGCTCTCTTCTGAGAGAGACGAGATTGCTGCTTGGAATGTCCAGATTAAGGAAAACATTGAACAGTTCAGAAAAGAGTTCCAGGAGTTGAATATGGAAAATGATGCCATGAAAACTTCCTTTGCTGATGCACTAAAGGGGAATGTGGCAGTAAAAGAGGCTGTAAAGGTGGTGGCACTGGAAAACATACAAACAGTTGACTATAAAGAGACAGTAATCGAAAAAATGAAAGACGTTGTGATGGAAAGGGCAAATCCACTCATCAAAAAGGCACTTGATAAAGAGAAGACAGTGGTAATCTCAGGCATAAGTGAATCCCAGGAGCCAACATGGCAGGGGAGACTTGAAGAAAATAAAGCTAGGGTTGTAGACCTGATAAGAAAGCTTGGAGTAGTTTGTGGTCCTGAGGATATTGTAAACATACACCAACTAGGTAAATATTCGAGGGAAGGAAAGCCGAGACCAACAAAAGTAACCTTTGAGAGAGGGGAAACATGTAGGGAAGAGAAAAAAAGTCTAAAAGACCTTCAAGAATTCAAAGAAGTGTTCATTAGACGATACAGAACACAGGAAGTGATGGGAAAGATCAAAAACTTGTTGGAAGAGGCAAGAAGGTTAAATGAAGAAAGAAATGAAGAAGAGAAAAAAAAATTTCATTTTAGAGTTCTTCCAGACAAAGGGGAGATAAAGAAGATAATGACAGAAGATCAGGGGATGGGGCCTCATTAAGATTGTTATACACAAATGCTGATGGATTAGCTGGTAAGGCAGTAGAATTAAAAGATAGGATTCACAACAGCAAGGCAGATATAGTAGCAATTACAGAGACTAAGTTGAGTGAGGACATAAACAGTGTCACAGTTTTTCCTAAGGGTTTCAGAATACTAAGGGTTGAAAGATCCGAGATAACTGGGGGAGGGATAGCACTGCTCATAGGTGAAAGGATTCAAGTTGAAGAAATAAACTTGGCTATAGAGAGTGAGTTCAAGGAATTTCTTGTTGCTCGCATAAATGCTGGGTCAGAGAGCATTAATATAACTGTTGTATATAACCCACCAAGGAACCAGAATAGGCTTGAAGTTTATGAGGAAAGTCATATAGGTACTATTGAAGTCATAAACTCAGTTGTTAACATGGCACGGGAAAAAATGTAGGATTTTGATTATGGGAGATTTTAATCATAAAGAGATAGATTGAATAAATTTTGACCCACACAGTGGGGAGGACTCATTCGGGGCAAGATTCCTAGATTGTGTACAAGGGAATTTCCTACACCAACATGTAATGGAACCAACGAGGGCCAGGGGTGGGGATGAGCCATCACTACTTGATCTACTATTCACAGATAATGTGTTGGATATTGAAAAAATTGAGTATGAACCACCAATTGGAAAGAGTGACCACTGTGTGTTGTTGATGGAGTATATCATTGAAGATATTCTGCCTGAGAATAGAGGCACTGAGGACATGGGGAGGAACTATCCGAAAGGAGATTACATCAAAATGAATGATCTTTTTGCAGTTCTTGACTGGAGAACCTTATTTTACAACAAATCTCTACAAGAAATGTATGACATCTTTTGTGAGAAATATGGGAAGATAGTAGATTGCTGCATACCTGTCACCAAAGTAGGTGTAATTCATGCCAGAGAGAAATGGTTTGATAATGGGTGTAAAAGAGCTAAGGAGTGGAGAGACAAATGCTGGAAAAGGTATAGGAGGAGAAAAAACATAAATGCCTGGCAAACCTACAAAGGAGCAAGAAATGATTACCTAAGTAAAAGGAGAGAGGCAGAGAGAGACTATGAGAGGGACATCACCAGGAAGGCTAAAGAAAATCCCAAGCTTTTCCACAGCTTAATCAGAGGAAAACTGAAGGTAAAAGAACAGGTTTTAAGGCTAAAGAGAGCAGATGGAAGCATCACTGAAACGGATGAAGAGATCTGCAAAGAATTGAACAAGGAGTTTCAGTCAGTATTTACAGTAGAAAATACCCCACCCCCTCAGATTGCAGAGACAGAAGCTCAAGGGCCGGTATTAGAGAGAGGTATGCAAAGCGCTGATGGATTTAGATGTTCATAAAGCTACAGGTCCTGATGACATATCCCCTCATGTGCTTAAAAAATGCGCAAACTCAATATCAGTGGTACTAAGTGATTGATGATTCGGTTTTACGTCACGAACTCCCTTTTCTACTAAGGGCTAGGACGGTTGCCTTCTTACGAAGGACTTGTTTTGGCAGATGTAATCGTTACCCTGAGTGTATGCCCTTACTAACCTCAGTCCGTGACGGGGCGCGAACCATCGACCTGCCGCTTCAGAGTCGCATATTTAAAAAGTCACTGGAGTCAGGGGAGCTTCCAAGATGCTGGAAACAAGCAAATGTGATACCTATCTTCAAAAAGGGAAGGGGGGATATGGCTCTGAACTATAGACCAGTTTCCTTGACCAGCATAGTTTGCAAAGTTGTTGAGAAACTACTAAGGAAACATATCTCTCTTCACTTGGAATCCTTCAACTTTTTGTCAGTGAGGCAACATGGCTTCAGAGAAGGTAGATCAACAGTAACAAACTTATTAGAATTCTATGATGAGGTAAGAGGAATCTTACAGGAAAGAGAGGGCTGGGCAGATTGCATATTCCTAGACTTCCAGAAAGCGTTTGACACTGTTCCACATGGGAGACTTATTAGGAAGCTGCAAGCAATGGCTAGAATAGGTGGAAATGTTTTTGGAATTGATAAAAACTTACTTAGAAGGAAGGGAACAGAGGGTTAGAGTAAGACACTCAGTGTCTGAATGGAGAAGAGTTAGTAGTGGAGTTCCACAGGGTTCAGTTTTAGGGCCACTTTTGTTCCTTGTATATGTAAAAGACCTACCAGAGTCTGTAAATTCATTCATGAATATGTTTGCAGATGATGCAAAGATTGTGAAGAAAGTAAAAAAGGAGAACAATGGTAGAGAACTTCAGGAGGATCTAAATAATCTGCATGAGTGGTCAGAAAAGTGGCTAATGAAATTCAATACTTCAATATGTAAGGTAATGAGAATGGGTACAAGCTTGACTACTCGGTGGCTGGAGTACAACTTCAAGAGACAGAAAATGAGAGAGATCTAGGAGTAAACATACTGGCAAATTTGTCTCCAGAAATACATATAAAAGGCATAGTAAGGGCAGCATATGCATTCTTATCAAATGTAAGGGTAGCCTTCAGGCACATGGACAAGGAAATGTTCAGAAATATTTATGTAACCTATGTGAGGCCAAAACTCGAATGTGCAGCCCCCTTTTGGAATCCACACTTGAAAAAGCACATAGCTAAGCTTGAAAAAGTTCAAAGACATGCCACGAAACTGGTGCCAGAAATACGCAATCTCAGTTATGATGAGAGGCTGAGGGAATTAGACTTACCATCACTCGAAGCTAGAAGATTGAGGGGGGATATGGTGAGAGTCTTTAAATTCCTTCATGGCTATGATAGAGTGGATAGGGATCGATATTTTGATATGGCTGGCTCTAGAACTAGAGGTCATAGTTTGAAGCTTCGCAAGAAAACTTCTCTGCAGAATGTAAGGAAATACTTTTTGAGTGTAAGAGTAGTTGATAATTGGAATTGGCTAAGCGAGGAGGTAGTTAATGCTATCTCAATCCATAGTTTTAAGGATAGGTATGATAAGTATCACTAAGTATAAAATGGAACCGATCAGGAGACGGGAAGATACGAGCCTTGGGCTCTTTCCCGTAAACACAATTAGGTAATTACACTTAGGTAATCACTCCATCAACAACACACAGTGGTCACCCTTTCCAATTGGTGGTTCATACTCAATTTTTTCAATATCCTACATGTTATCTGTGAATACTAGATCAAGTAGCAATGGCTCATCCCCACCATTGGCCCTCATTGGTTCCAATACATGTTGGTGTAGGAAATTCCCTTGTACACAATATAGGACTTTTGCCCTGAATGAGACCTCACCATTGTTTGGGCCAAGATTTATCCAATCTATCTCTTTATGATTTAAATCTCCCATAATCTAAATCCTACATTTGCTCTCCTGTACAATGTTAACAACTGAGTTTATGACTTTAGTAGCACCTATATGACTTTCCTCATAAACTTCTAGCCTATGTTGGTTCCTTGGTGGGTTATATACAACAGTTATTATAAGGCTCTCTGACCCAGTATTTATGAGGGCAACAAGAAATTCTTTGAACTCACTTTCTATAGCGAAGTTTATTTCATAAACCTGAAATCTTTTACTTATGAGCAGTGATATCCCTCCACCAGTCCTCTCAGATCTTTGAACCCTTAATATTCTGAAGCCCTTAGGAAAACTGTGGCACTGTTTATGTCCGCACTTAACTTATTCTCTGTAACCGCTACTATATCTGCCTTACTGTTGTGAATCCTCTCTTATAATTCTACTGTCTTACCAGCTAATCCATCATCATTTGTGCATAACAATCATAATGAGGCCCAATCCCCTGATCTTCTATCATCATCTTCTTTATCTCCTCTTTGTCTGGAAGAACCCTGAAATGAAAAATTTTCTTCTCTTCTTCATTTCTCTCATTAAATCTTCTAGCATCTTGCAACAAGTTTTTGATCCTTTCCATCTCTTCCTGTGCTCTGTATCATTTAATTGACACATTTTTGAAATCTTGAAGCTCTTTCGGCTTTTTTTCCTCAACATTATTTCTCTACATGTATCCCCTCTCTCGAAGGGTACTCTTGTTGGTCTTTGCTTTCCCTTCCTAGAATATCTACCTTGTTCGTGAATGCTTACAATATCCTCAGGACCACAAACTACTCCAAGTTTTCTGATCAGGTCTAAAACCCTAGCTTTAGCTTCTTTAAGTCTCCCCTGCCATGTTGGCTCCTGGGATTCACTTCTGCCTAAGATTACTACTGTCTTCTCTTTATCAAGTGCCTGTTTAATCAGTGGATTTGCCTTTTCCATCACAACTTCTTTCATTTTTTCTATTACTGTTTTTATATTATCAACTGTTTGTATGTTTTCCAGTGCCACCACCTTCACAGCCTCTTTTACTGCCATATTTCCCTTTAGTGCATCAGCAAAGGAAGTTTTCCTGGCATCATGTTCTGTATTCAGCTCCTGAAACTCTTTTCTAAACTGTTTGATGCTTTCCTTAATCTGGACATCCCAAGCTGCAATCTCATCTCTCTCAGAAGAGAGCAGTGAACTAACATTTAATTAATACAGGTTGTCATTCAGATGATTGTTGTTATCTTCTTGTTTAGAAATTCTGGTTTGTAGTTCACTCTTTTCCCCTTCAAACTTCTATATTCGTTTTTCTAGTTCTTTTCTCTCTTGTCCTTATGTTTTACTTGCTTCCTCCAAATATATTATTTCTTCTCTGAGTGTTTCATTTTCTTTAATTTCTATCCATATTCCAAATTTTATCATCAATTTTTATAACTATTTTCTCTGATTCCTTGACTTTCTGTTTCAATCTCCTAACAGCCACTCCTCCTGCGACATTCCCCAGAGATCCTCTACCACCCCTCCCCCGACCATTGGATGGGGGGTTTAAGGACAGAGATGGGTTCATTTTCTGTTTTCCCTTTCACAGAATATAGAGGGAGAAAAGGAGAGAAAAAAAGCTTCTATTTAAGCTTCACACAGAACTTCTATATCTTCATATGAGTACTATTTAGTCACTCAGTTCATCTCTTTTCTGGTAACACACATCCTAACTTAAAATTTGACTTTGGTTTAAAAAAAAAAAAAAAAAAAAAAAAAAAAAAAAAAAATATATATATATATATATATATATATATATATATATATATATATATATATATATATATATATATATATATATATATATATATATATATATATATATATATATATATATATATATATATATATATATATATATATATATACATATATATATATATATATATATATATATATATATATATATATATATATATATATATATATATATATATATATATATATATATATATATATATATATATATATATATATATATATATATATATATATATATATATATATATATATATATATGGTAGGAAAAGCCCATGAAATAAAACAACGAATATAAATATATATATATATATATATATATATATATATATATATATATATATATATATATATATATATATATATATATATATATATATATATATATATATATATATATATATATATATATATATATATATATATATATATATATATTCGTTGTTTCATTTAATGGGCTTTTCCTACTATTTTAGACTGTATGTTAACAGTTCAGTGTTATTAATTAATTAAAATATATATATATATATATATATATATATATATATATATATATATATATATATATATATATATATATATATATATATATATATATATATATATATATATATATATATATATATAATGACCTAATTGTTATTACCTAATTGTGCTCACGGGAAAGAACTCAAGCTTAAAACTATGGATTAAATTAGCATTAACTACCTCCTCGCTTAGCGAATTCCAATTATCAACTACTGTTTCCGTAAAAAAGTATTTCCTTACATCCTGCAAAGAAGTTTTCTTACGAAGCTTCAAACTATGACCTCTAGTTCTAGTGCAACCCATATCAAGAAATCGATCCCTGTCCACTCTGTCGTAAACATGAAGGAATTTAAAAACTCTCACCATATCCCCCCTCAATCTTCTAGCTTCGAGTGATGGTAAGTCTAATTCCCTGAGCCTCTCATCATAACTGAGGTTGCATGTTTTTGGCACCAGTTTTGTGGCATGTCTATGAAATTTTTCCAGCTTAACCGCGTGCTTTTTCAAGTGCGGATTTCAAAATGGGGCTGTATATTCAAGTTTTGGCCTCACATAGGTTACATAAATATTTCTGAACAAATCCTTGTCCATGTGCCTGAAGGCTACTCTTACATTTGCTAAGAAAGCATATGTTCCCCTTACTATGCATGCCATTTATATGCATTTCTGGAGACAAATCGGCCAGTATGCTTACTCTTAATTCTCTCTCATTCTCTGTCTCTTGAAGTTGTACTCCATCCACCGAGTAGTCAAGCTTGGACCTTCTTGCACCTGTACCCATTCTCATTACCTTACATTTTGAAGTATTGAATTTCATTCGCCACTTTTCGGACCACTCATGCAGACTATTTAGGTCTTCCTGAAGTTCTGTACCATTGCTCTCGTTTCTTACTTTCTTTACAATCTTTGCATTATCTGCTAACATATTCATAAATGAATTTCAGACTCTGGTAGGTCATTTCCATATACAAGAAATAAAAGTGGTCTTGAAACTGAACCCTGTGGAACTCCACTACTAATTCTTCTCCATTCAGACACTTAGTGTCTTAATCTAACCTTCTGTTCCCTGCCTTCTGAGTATGTTTTTATCCATTTCAAAACTTTTCCACATACTCTTGCCATTGCTTGCAGCTTCTTAATAAGTCTCCCGTGTGGGACAAATTCAAATGCTTTCTGGAAGTCTCGAAATATGCACTCTGCCCCCCCCCCCCCGTCTTTCCTCTAAGATTCGGTTTACCTCATCATAAAATTCTAATAAGTTTGTTACTGCTGATCTACCTTCTCTGAAGCCATGTTGTCTCACTGACAAAAAGTTTGAATTCCAAGTGAAGAGAGATATGTTTCCTTAGTAGTTTCTCCATAACTTTGCAAACTATGCTGGTCAAAGAAACAGGTCTATTGTTTAGAGCCGTATCCCTCCTTCCCTTGTTGAAAATAGGTATCACGTTCGCTTGTTTCCAGCATCTTGGAATCTACCCTGACTCCAGCAACTTTTTAAATATGTATGTTATTACCTAATTGTGATTACCAAATTGTGCTTACAGGAAAGAGCCCAAAGCTCGTATCTTCCCGTCTCCTGATCGGTTCCATTTTGTACGTAGTGATACTTATCATACCTGTCCTTAAAACTATGGATTGAGATAGCATTAACCTGTATGTATGAATGTATGTATGTATGTGCACTCGGAGAGAGAGAGAGAGAGAGAGAGAGAGAGAGAGAGAGAGAGAGAGAGAGAGAGAGAGAGAGAGAGAGAGAGAGAGAGAGAGAGAGAGAGAGGAGAGAGAGAGAGAGAGAGAGAGAGAGAGTTGTTCCTGTTCTTCTAACGGTATTGTACTAAATGTTTATATTTAATCTACTTTCGTATAGTTTCATTCATTACCTAATTACATAAACTTCCTTTTTCGAATAAATAAGTCGAAATTAGATTTCTTCTCTAGACGACTCTTGGCCAAGTCAGTGAATATTGATTTACATAAATACAGATGGGACCCCCTACCACTTCACGGGAGTGTGCGCGCGATGCAAGTATTTATTGAAACCTCATACAGATACTTGGACCAGGTAAAGTTTAGTGATCACTAGGATATTAAATAACCTTGTACATTGTTGTTAGTGTTAGCTTGGTTAAGTTAGGTTAGGCATTAACTTATTCTACCCTAACTTAACCTTACCTTACTTAACCTAATACTTTACGGGAATATTTGATGTTCTGGGGTCATTATTCGTTACCTGTGGCAGATAGTTTTTTTTTTCGCATTTTATGCATATGTTGCTCCATAGTGCAAAATAACTAGTGTTATTGGAGAGCTCCCCATGTTGTAATTCCCCGACTCCTGGTTTGTTTCTATTTCTTTAATCAATAACATTTGCCATGTGTCTCCTTCATTATATGATATTGAGTGACCTTCAATTAACATTTTATTAATTGTTTGTAATAATATTTATTTATTTTAACTATAACCTGTATTCTCGTTTTCGTTCCAACAGCTTGTATTCTCGTTTTCGTTCCAAAGGTGAGGTCTATGCCTACTGCAACACTAACACTCCT
This sequence comes from Halocaridina rubra, assembly GCA_037179515.1. Taxonomy (NCBI): domain Eukaryota; kingdom Metazoa; phylum Arthropoda; class Malacostraca; order Decapoda; family Atyidae; genus Halocaridina; species Halocaridina rubra. The sequence goes on from JAXCGZ010020756.1 coordinate 202,508, forward strand.
ATTGAAAGGCTCATGGATCTTGAATCTCCTGACTTAGATATTCTCTGGCTAAAAATATATCTCTCCACTTCCACTATATTCCTTTGCTTCTGCTACTGCTCTCCAAACTCCACTGACTTCGTGTCTTTCTTTGAATATCTGTCCACTAGTCATCTTCTCACCCACATGCCAAAGTTCTCTATATTGGGGACTTCAATGTACACCACAGCGATTGCCTTAATTCTTCTCACACTAATGTTTTCTATATTACTCACGATCAGGAGCAAATGATCAAACATCCAACTTATGTTCCCGATTGATACGAACTTGCAGTCAACACTCTTGACCCATTTTTTACTTCTTACCCTTCTAACTACTCTTATTCTCTGCTTTTCCGTCTTGGTAAATCTGACCAATCTGTGATTTCAATATCATCCATTTTTGCTCCCTCTCCACCAATCCCTCTACTCAGCACCACCTTTGTCACTTTGAGCGTACCCAACGAGAAGATTTGCATAACTTCCGCTTTGATTTTCTATGGGATGACTACTGCTCTTGGTCCCGCAACCCTGATCAGGTAGCCCTAAAAGTTGCCGAGATCATAACCTCGAGAATGGAGGTGTACATCCCCTCCTCTACGAAAACTTTCTCTCCCCCTAAACCTTGGTTTGACAGCACCTGCTTCTGTGGCTATTCAGGCCAGGAATCTGGTACACCTGTTTTACCAAGCCTCACCTTCTGATTTAATTCGCTCTGCTTTTATTGTAACTAGGAATTGATGTACTGCTCAGATTCGAAGGCCTAAGGCTCTACTTATAAGAAGGAAAGCTGATGACCTTAACTCCTCTCTCACTGACAAATGTTTCTGGTCCTTAGCCAAAGGACTCTCCAAAAACTTTTGTAACTCAAGCTCTCCCCCTCTCATTCATTCTGATGGTGCTATAGCTTGCTCTCCCACTGACAAAACCACTCTCTTTGGCTCTCATTTTTCTGCCAACTCTTCTATAAATTATTCCAGCGCACCTGTCCCTCAATCTTAACCCCTCTCTAACCCAATGTTCTCCCTTATCCTTTCTTCACGCAAAGCTCATGAGATTCTTTGCTTGCTAAAAACGAACAAGGCATCTGGTCCAGATGGTATCCCTGCAAGGTTCCTTAAGGAGTTTGCAGATGAACTGGCTCCCGTGCTTTGCCGCCTTTTTCACTTCATTTTGTCAACCAGTATCTAGCCTTCATCTTGAAAGCATGCTCTAGTGTAACCTGTTCCTAAGAAGGATGACCCCTCTATTCCTTTAAACTACTGACCTATTACCCTAACCTCTTCTATTGCTAAAGTTTTCGAAACTTTGCTCAATGCTCACTTCTTGAAATTCTTTGAATCTAACTCACTTATCGCCTGTCACCACTACGGTTTCTGCAAGGCAAGATCTACTGGTGACCTCCTGTCCTATCTTACTCATGTATGGTCAACTTCTCTGAGGAAGTATGGGGAATCCTTTGTAGTCGCACTTGATATCTCTAAGGCTTTTGACAGAGTCTGGCACAAGGCCCTGTTGCCCAAACTCCCTGCCAATGGCTTTACCCCTTCTCTCTGTTCTCCGGTTTCCAGTTTCCTTTCTGACCGTTTTATATATGTAGTTGCTGATGGTGCAACATCTAGCCCATTCCCTGTTACTAGTGGCGTTCCACAGGGCTCTGGTCTTTCACCTACTCTGTTCTTTCTCTTCATCAATGATCTTCTACAATCCCTATCTTTCTCTCTTAAGAACGCCTCTGTTGATGATTCTATGATTCACTTTTCCACTGCTTTTTCCTCACAACTTTCATCTGCTGCTCGTAATCAGTCTCATACCAATCTTTCTTCTACTCTAAACTCAGATATGCAGAGGATATATGAGTGGGGCGCCCAAAATCTGTTTAAATTTAAGGCTTCCAAGGCTCAGTTTCTGGCTATCTCTTTATCTTCTTCTCCACTGATTACCGTATTGTCTTCGAAACAAACAAAATTTTACCCTTTTAATTCTATCACCACATTAGGACTCCATATAGCCTGTAACTAGTCTTGGAGTAATCACATATTCCAAATTTCTAAATCTGCATCCAAAGAATTGCGGGTTCTTTTCCGTTTTCGACATTACTTTTCCTCTTTACAGTTACATAATATCTATAAAGGTCTTATCTGTCCCTGCTTAGAATACTGCTCACACATCTGGGGTGCTTCTTCTTATATAGTACTTATCTCCTCGATAGGGTTGAATCTAAGGCAGTCAGACTCATTAATGATCCTTCTCTTACTTCTAATCGGGATTCTCTCTCTCTTTGCCTTAAGGTATCTTCCTTTTCACTTTTCTATCGCTACTATTTCCATCGCTGCTTTGATGAGTTGGTGAGTTACATCCCTCCCTCACTACCAAGGCCACGTAACATTTGCCATGCGGCCTTGTCTCACAGGCGCTGTGTGGAGATTTGTAGCTCGCAGTTCAGTCAGTGCAGCGACTGCTTTTTCCCATCTACCTCCAAACTCTGGAACTCTCTTCCTCCTTCTGTCTTTCCAAATTCTTATAACCTATCATCCTTCAAAAAGCGGATCTATCGTCATATCAAGGTCTAATCCTCCATATCTCTAGGTTCTCAGTACTTTGACTAGTTTTTCTGTCTGTCCTTTTCCTTGGTGTATCATTACCTCATCTCTGCCTTGTCCATAACCTATTTCTTTTCCTTCGTATTAATATTTTCTCGTCCCAGGGCCTTTATTGATGAGGGCAGTTTTTTACCTGTCCCGATGTCACACTCATTAAGAAAAGACAGTAATATTTTAGTGCAGCCGAGTGGTTAAAATACTCGACTCGGGGGCTGGCAGGACCTCGATTGGGCCCACCGTGGGGCGTTAGGAAGGGCATCCAGCTTTGATAATTTCAAAAGAAAGTTGAATATAAAAATAAATCTGCTGTACGTTCATAATAAATTTCCATTGCCTTTCACGGACAAGAAGATACTTCAAAAGTTTTTCTTTCTTCCTTTTACCTCCCTTTGATTCTTTTCCACCTCCTCCTCCTCCTCCTCCTCCTTCTTCTTCTTCTTCTTCTTCTTCTTCTTCTTCTTCTTCTTCTTCTTCTTCTTCTTGGCTTTGAGACGCAGTTTCCGTAACAATCTGATTTTGTTACTGTTTCGTAATAAACTGGATTCTTTCAAGCGCCAGGAGGTCCAGCACGTATCCCGGCGTGATCGGGTTCAGACGTAAGCAGAAATCATGCACACTTTTTCTTCTTACTCATGTTTTATATGGAATATTCCTCGGTCCTATGTCAACCCAACTTAACTAAACTAGCCTTACAATTTACAGAGCTAGTTAATGTACTAGGGATCGCTAATCTTTACCTGCTCCAAACTTTGGGTTTAGCGAGGATAACTTACATTCGTAAAAATCCGTTAATAACTCCTATCTCGCCTTCACTGCACTTACTTACGTAGAAAGCATGTGCTTTCCTTTTTGCAGTTATTGACTGGAGAACCTTATTTTACAACAAATCTGTACAAGAAATGTATGACATCTTTTGTGAGAAATATGGGAAGATAGTAGATTGCTGCATACCTGTCACCAAAGTAGGTGTAATTCATGCCAGAGAGAAATGGTTCGATAATGGGTGTAAAAAAGCTAAGGAGTGGAGAGACAAATGCTGGAAAAGGTATAGGAGGAGAAAAAACATAAATGCCTGGCAAAAATACAAAAGAGCAAGAAATGACTACCTAAGTAAAAGGAGAGAGGCAGAGAGAGACTATGAGAGGGACATCACCAGGAAGGCTAAAGAAAATCCCAAGCTTTTCCACAGCTTTATCAGAGGAAAACTGAAGGTAAAAGAACAGGTTTTAAGGCTAAAGAGAGCGGATGGAAGCATCACTGAGACGGATGAAGAGATCTGCAAAGAATTGAACAAGGAGTTTCAGTCAGTATTTACAGTAGAAAATACCCCACCCCCTCAGATTGCAGTGATAGAAGCTCAAGGGCCAGTATTAGAGAACATCAACCTTACAGCCACAGAGGTATGCAAAGCGCTGATGGATTTAGATGTTCATAAAGCTACAGGTCCTGATGACATATCCCCTCATGTGCTTAAAAAATGCGCAAACTCAATATCAGTGGCACTAAGTATCATATTTAAAAAGTCACTGGAGTCGGGGGAGATTCCAAGATGCTGGAAACAAGCAAATGTGATACCTATCTTCAAAAAGGGAAGGAGGGATACGGCTCTGAACTATAGACCAGTTTCCTTGACCAGCATAGTTTGCAAAGTTATGGAGAAACTACTAAGGAAACATATCTCTCTTCACTTGGAATCCTTCAACTTTTTGTTAGTGAGGAAACATGGCTTCAGAGAAGGTAGATCAACAGTAACAAACTTATTAGAATTTTATGATGAGGTAAGCCGAATCTTACAGTAAAGAGAGGGCTGGGCAGATTGCATATTCCTAGACTTCCAGAAAGCGTTTGACACTGTTCCACATGGGAGACTTATTAGGAAGCTGCAATCAATGGCTAGAATAGGTGGAAATGTTTTGGAATGGATAAAAACTTACTTAGAAGGAAGGGAACAGAGGGTTAGAGTAAGACACTCAGTGTCTGAATGGAGAAGAGTTAGTAGTGGAGTTCCACAGGGTTCAGTTGTAGGGCTACTTTTGTTCCTTGTATATGTAAATGACCTACCAGAGTCTGTAAATTCATTCATGAATATGTTTGCAGATGATGCAAAGATTGTGAAGAAAGTAAAAAACGAGAACAATGGTAGAGAACTTCAGGAGGATCTAAATAATCTGCATGAGTGGTTAGAAAAGTGGCTAATGAAATTCAATACTTCAAAATGTAAGGTAATGAGAATGGGTACAAGTGCAAGAAGGCCCAAGCTTGACTACTCGGTGGCTGGAGTGCAACTTCAAGAGACAGAAAATGAGAGAGATCTAGGAGTAAACATACTGGCAGATTTGTCTCCAGAAATACATATAAATGGCATAGTAAGGGCAGCATATGCATTCTTATCAAATGTAAGGGTAGCCTTCAGGCACATGGACAAGGAAATGTTCAGAAATATTTATGTAACCTATGTGAGGCCAAAACTCGAATATGCAGCCCCCTTTTGGAATCCGCACTTGAAAAAGCACATAGCTAAGCTTGAAAAAGTTCAAAGACATGCCACGAAACTGGTGCCAGAAATACGCAATCTCAGTTATGATGAGAGGCAAAGGGAATTAGACTTACCATCACTCGAAGCTAGAAGAGTGAGGGGGGATATGGTGAGAGTCTTTAAATTCCTTCATGGTTATGATAGAGTGGATAGGGATCGATATTTCGATATGGCTGGCTCTAGAACTAGAGGTCATAGTTTGAAGCTTCGTAAGAAAACTTGTTTGCAGGATGTAAGGAAATACTTTTTCAGTGTAAGAGTATTTGATAATTGGAATTGGCTAAGCGAGGAGGTAGTTAATGCTATCTCAATCCATAGTTTTAAGGACAGGTATGATAAGTATCACTAAGTCTAAAATGGAACCGATCAGGAGACGGGAAGATACGAGCTTTTGGGCCCTTTCCCGTAAACACAATTAGGCAATCACGTGAAACTACACCAGGTACCTGGTATTATACCATACAAAAAAAAAAAAAAAAAAAAAACCCGCTCCATATACCATGAAGCTCTGGAACATACTTTCCCCAACAGAAATGCCTCCTCTTCTCTTGCCATAATATTCTGTTCTCTGTTTATCACCTTTCCTTCTTTTCTTTCTCTTTCGCCCTCTTCTGTGCTGCGTCTTCCATTCCTCAATAATTTCTTTTTCTATTATCCAGTTTATATTGTATCGTAAATTGCTTTGTTTTAATCAAAATTAATCGCAGCATACATTAATGAACGTAATAATAATAATAATAATAATAATAATAATAATAATAATAATAATAGTAATAATAATAATAATAATAATAAAAGTACTGGAGAGTGGAATCGACAGGTGGAGCAAGTCTCACATTGGTTGAAGGTAACATTCGAGTTAATCATTATCGAATCAACTAAAAATAATCATCCCTATTAAGAAAAATGAACGATAATTGATTAATTAGGTGTCATTAGTGTGGGAAAAGGAAAATGAAAAGAATATTATAGATGTGAATATAGTTCGTGATGTTACTAAGTACAGAGCATACGCTCTCGCTGCAAGACCATTTATCTAGATTTTAGATCCGTATTTCCGTTGGCAGATATTAGTAGTAATATTTGAAGTGCTGTAAAATGCTATACTGTATATGATTCGAGAAGCTTAATTTGCCGTCTGTTATTATCCCAATTTTTTTTCCCACGAGCCATTTTCCCCCGTATTAAGGGAATGACTGATTCATGCCAAAATAATCTGACTCTTTGAGGGAAGTTAATAGTGGAGGGGACTCCCTTGCTCCGCTCAATTCACTCGACTTTTACGACACGCAGGGGTATACGGGGAAGATGATTAACTTTTATGATATTTCAGTATATTTTCATATTATTAAAATTTCATATGAAAACTTTCATTTCTCTGTAACCATATTCTAATCAGAATTTTGATTCATTTATATTTTCCTAAAACACTTGACCGAAATGGAAATTATTATAGGGACCTTGAACGAATATAACAGAATTGAGTTGGCGAGAACTTTCGATGGAAAAAGTAATGATCAAAGCCAGAGCTCGGACTTTGATTATGATTTTGTTTAGTCGAAAGCACTCGTTAATTCAGTTCCGTTCCATTTTCTTTAAAGATAGACATAATTCTACACACACGCACACAAATACAGAGGGTTAGAGTAAGACACTCAGTGTCTGAATGGAGAAGAGTTAGTAGTGGAGTTCCACAGGGTTCAGTTTTAGGGCCACTTTTGTTCCTTGTATATGTAAATGACCTACCAGAGTCTGTAAATTCATTCATGAATATGTTTGCAGATGATGCAAAGATTGTGAAGAAAGTAAAAAACGAGAACAATGGTAGAGAACTTCATGAGGATCTAAATAATCTGCATGAGTGGTCAGAAAAGTGGCTAATGAAATTCAATACTTCAAAATGTAAGGTAATGAGAATGGGTACAAGTGCAAGAAGGCCCAAGCTTGACTACTCGGTGGCTGGAGTACAACTTCAAGAGACAGAAAATGAGAGAGATCTAGGAGTAAACATACTGGCAGATTTGTCTCCAGAAATACATATAAATGGCATAGTAAGGGCAGCATACGCATTCTTATCAAATGTAAGGGTAGCCTTCAGGCACATGGACAAGGAAATGTTCAGAAATATTTATGTAACCTATGTGAGGCCAAAACTCGAATATGCAGCCCCCTTTTGGAATCCGCACTTGAAAAAGCACATAGCTAAGCTTGAAAAAGTTCAAAGACATGCCACGAAACTGGTGCCAGAAATACGCAATCTCAGTTATGATGAGAGGCAAAGGGAATTAGACTTACCATCACTCGAAGCTAGAAGAGTGAGGGGGGATATGGTGAGAGTCTTCAAATTCCTTCATGGTTATGATAGAGTGGATAGGGATCGATATTTAGATATGTCTGGCTCTAGAACTAGAGGTCATAGTTTGAAGCTTCGTAAGAAAACTTCTTCGCAGGATGTAAGGAAATACTTTTTCAGTGTAAGAGTAGTTGATAATTGGAATTGGCTAAGCGAGGAGGTAGTTAATGCTATCTCAATCCATAGTTTTAAGGACAGGTATGATAAGTATCACTAAGTATAAAATGGAACCGATGAGGAGACGGGAAGATACGAGCTTTGGGCTCTTTCCCATAAACGCAATTAGGTAATCACAATTAGGTAATCACACATACTACCCATATCCGGGATTCGTACCCTGGACAAACAATTGGGTGTTGGTATGAATGCGATATAAACCTTTATGTGATTACCTAATTGTGATTACCTAATTGTGCTTATGGGAAAGAGCCCAAAGTTCGTATCTTCCCGTCTCCGGATCGGATCCATTTTGTACTTAGTGATTCTTATCATACCTGTCCTTAAAACTATGGATTGAGATAGCATTAACTACCTCCTCGTTTAGCCAATTCCAATTATCAGCTACTCTTACACTAAAAAGGTATTTCCTTACATCCTGCAAAGAAGTTTTCTTACGAAGCTTCAAACTATAACCTTTAGTTCTAGAGCCAGCCATATCAAAATATCGATCCCTATCCACTCTATCATAACCCTGAAGAAATTTAAAGACTGTCACCATATCCCCCCTCAATCTTCTAGCTTCGAGTGATGATAAGTCTAATTCATTCACCCTCTCATCATAACTGATATTGCGTATTTCTGGCACCAGTTTCGTGGCATGTCTTTGCACATTTTCTAGCTTAACTATTTGTTTTTTCAAGTGCGGATTCCAAAGAGGGCTGCATATTTAAGCTTGGCCTCACGTAGGTTACATAATTATTTCTGAACATTTCCTTGTCCATTTGCGTGAAGGCTACCCTTACATTTGATAAGAATGCATATGCTGCCCTTACTATGCTATTTATGTACATTTCTGGAGACAAATCTGCCAGTATGCTTACTCCTAGATCTCTCTTGCACTTGTACCCATTCTCATTACCTTACATTTTGAAGTATGAATTTCATTAGCCACTTTTCTGACCACTCATGTGTGTGTGTGTGTGTGTGTACTTACTTACTTACTTACTTACCTAATTGTACTTACCTATTTGTGTTTACGGGAAAGAGCCCAAAGCTCGCATCTTCCCGTCTCCTGATCGGTTCCATTTTATACTTAGTGATACTTATCATACCTGTCCTTAAAACTGTGGATTGAGATAGCATTAACTACCTCCTCGCTTAGCCAATTCCAATTATCACCTACTCTTATACTGAAAAAGTATTTCCTTACATCCTGCAAAGAAGTTTTCTTATGAAGCTCCAAACTATGACCTCTAGTTCTAGAGCCAGCCATATCAAAATATCGATCCCTATCCACTCTATCATAACCATGAAGGAATTTAAAGACTGCCACCATATCCCCCCTCAATCTTCTAGCTTCGAGTGATGGTAAGTCTAATTCCCTCAGCCTCTCATCATAGCTGAGATTACGTATTTCTGGCAGAAGTTTCGTGGCATGTCTCTGAACTTTTTCAAGCTTAACTATGTGCTTTTTCAAGTGCTGATTTCAAAAGGGGGCTGCATATTCGAGTTTTGGCCTCACATAGGTTACATAAATATTTCTGAACATTTTCTTGCCCATGTACCTGAAGGCTACCCTTACATTTGATAAGAATGCATATGCTGCCCTTACTATGCCATTTATATTTATTTCTGGAGACAAATCTGCTAGTATGTTTACTCCTAGATCTCTCTCATTTTCTGTCTCTTGAAGTTGTACTCCAGCCACCGGGAGTAGTCAAGCTTGGGCCTTCTTGCACTTGTACCCATTCTCATTACCTTACATTTTGAAGTATTGAATTTCATTACCCACTTTTCTGACTACTCATGCAGACCATTTAGATCCTCCTGAAGTTCTCTATCATTGTTCTCGTTTCCTACATATTCATAAATGAAATTCCAGACTCTGGTAGGTCATTTACATATACAAGGAACAAAAGTGGCTTTAAAACTGAACCCTGTGGAACTCCACTACTAACTCTTCTCCATTCAGACACTTAGTGTCTTACTCTAACCCTCTGTTCCCTTCCTTCTAAGTAAGTTTTTATCTATTCCAAGACATTTCCACCTATTCTAGCCAATGATTGCAGCTTCCTAATAAGTCTCCCATGTGGAACAGTGTCAAACGCTTTTTGGAAGTCTAGGAATATGCAATCCGCCCAGCCCTCTCTTTCCTGTAAGATTTGGCTTACCTCATCATAAAATTCTAATAAATTTGTTACTGTTGATCTACCTTCTCTGAAGCCATGTTGCCTCACTGACAAAAAGTTGAAGGATTCCAAGTGAAGAGAGATATGTTTCCTTAGTAGTTTCTCCATAACTTTGCAAACTATGCTGGTCAAGGAAACTGGTCTATAGTTCAGAGCCGTATCCCTCCTTCCCTTTTTGAAGATAGGTATCACGTTTGCTTGTTTCCAGCATCTTGGAATCTCCCCTGACTCCAGTGACTTTTTAAATATGATACTTAGTGCCACTGATATTGAGTTTGCGCATATTTTAAGTACATGAGGGGATATATCATCAGGACCTGTAGCTTTATGAACATCTAACTCTATCAGCGCTTTGCATACCTCTGTGGCTGTAAGGCTGATGTTCTCTAATACCGGCCATTGCGCTTCTATCTCTGCAATCTGAGGGGGTGGGGTATTTTCTACTGTAAATACTGACTGAAACTCCTTGTTCATTTCTTTGCAGATGTCTTCATCCGTCTCAGTGATGCTTCCATCCGCTCTCTTAAGCCTTAAAACCTGTTCTTTTACCTTCTGTTTAACTCTGAAAAAGATGTGGAAAAGCTTTGGATTTTCTTTAGCCTTCCTGGTGCTGTCCCTCTCATAGTCTCTCTCTTCCTCTCTTCTTTTACTTAGGTAATCATTTCTTGCTCTTTTGTATTTTTGCCAGGCATTTATGTTTCTTCTCCTCCTATACCTTTTCCAGCATTTGTCTCTCCACTCCTTAGCTCTTTTACACTCATTATCGAACCATTTCTCTCTGGCATGAATTACACCTACTTTGGTGACAGGTATGCAGCAATCTACTATCTTCCCATATTTCTCACAAAAGATGTCATACATTTCTTGTACAGATTTGTTGTAAAATAAGGTTTTCCAGTCAATAACTGCATAAAGCTCATTCATTTTGATGTAATCTACTTTCGGATAGTTCCTCCTCATGTCATCAGTGCGTGTGAGTAATTACCTAATTGTGATTACCTAATTGTGTTTATGGGAAAGAGCCCAAAGCTCGTATCTTTCCTTCTCTTGATCGGTTCCATTTTATACTTAGTGATACTTATCATACCTGTCCTTAAAACTATGGATTGAGATAGCATTAACTACCTCCTCGCTTAGCCAATTCCAATTATCTGCTATTCTTACACTAAAAAAGTATTTCCTTACATCCTGCAAAGAACTTTTCTTACGAAGCTTCAAACTATGACCTCTAGTTCTAGAGCCAGACATATCTAAATATCGATCCCTATCCACTCTATCATAACCATGAAGGAATTTAAAGACTCTCACCATATCCCCCCTCACTCTTCTAGCTTCGAGTGATGGTAAGTCTAATTCCCTTTGCCTCTCATCATAACTGAGATTGCGTATTTCTGGCACCAGTTTCGTGGCATGTCTTTGAACTTTTTCAAGCTTAGCTATGTGCTTTTTAAAGTGTGGATTCCAAAAGGGGGCTGCATATTCGAGTTTTGGCCTCACATAAGTTACATAAATATTTCTGAACATTTCCTTGTCCATGTGCCTGAAGGCTACCCTTACATTTGATAAGAATGCATATGCTGCCCTTACTATGCCATTTATATGTATGTCTGGAGACAAATCTGCCAGTATGTTTACTCCTAGATCTCTCTCATTTTCTGTCTCTTGAAGTTGTACTCCAGCCACCGAGTAGTCAAGCTTGGGCCTTCTTGCACTTGTACCCATTCTCATTACCTTACATTTTGAAGTATTGAATTTCATTAGCCACTTTTCTGACCACTCATGCAGATTATTTAGATCCTCATGAAGTTCTCTACCATTGTTCTCGTTTTTTACTTTCTTCACAATCTTTGCATCATCTGCAAACATATTCATGAATGAATTTACAGACTCTGGTAGGTCATTTACATATACAAGGAACAAAAGTAGCCCTAAAACTGAACCCTGTGGAAATCCACTACTAACTCTTCTCCATTCAGACACTGAGTGTCTTACTCTAACCCTCTGTTCCCTTCCTTCTAAGTAAGTTTTTATCCATTCCAAAACATTTCCACCTATTCTAGCCATTGCTTGCAGCTTCCTAATAAGTCTCCCATGTGGAACAGTGTCTAACGCTTTCTGGAAGTCTAGAAATATGCAATCCGCCCAGCCCTCTCTTTACTGTAAGATTTGGCTTACCTCATCATAGAATTCTAATAAGTTTGTTACTGTTGATCTACCTTCTCTGATGCCATGTTGCCTCACTGACAAAAAGTTGAAGGATTCCAAGTGAAGAGAGATATGTTTCCTTAGTAGTTTCTCCATAACTTTGCAAACTATGCTGGTCAAGGAAACTGGTCTATAGTTCAGAGCCGTATCCCTCCTTCCCTTTTTGAAGATAGGTATCACATTTGCTTGTTTCCAGCATCTTGGAATCTCCCCTGACTCCAGTGACTTTTTAAATATGATACTTAGTGCCACTGATATTGAGTTTGCGCATTTTTTAAGCACATGAGGGGATATGTCATCAGGACCTGTAGCTTTATGAACATCTAAATCCATCAGTGCCTTGCATAACTCTGTGGCTGTAAGGTTGATGTTCTCTAATACCGGCCCTTGAGCTTCTATCTCTGCAATCTGAGGGGGTGGGGTATTTTGTACCGTAAATACTGACTGAAACTCCTTGTTCAATTCTTTGAAGATCTCTTCATCCGTCTCAGTGATGCTTCCATCCGCTCTCTTTAGCCTTAAAACCTGTTCTTTTACCTTCAGTTTTCCTCTGATAAAGCTGTGTGTGTGTGCGTGTATGTGTGTGTTTGCATACAATGACCGTAATCCCACTTATAAGGGAGTTGTCCTAGTCAAAGCACACGCATTCACCATACACCAAGCATATCTGAATCGCTCATCTTAGCTCCTTTGAGATAGAAATTTACCGTAATTCCCCACCATCCTGCTTGGGTCATCCACAAGGAAAGTGGGCCCGGTGTTTTTTAGACAGAGACCTGAATTATCAGGAATATTAAAGTCATTAATTAAACATTCAGAGTTATGTTAATTTTCGCGATAACGGGGTGTCACGCTTTCTCGAGCAGCGTCTGCATGTGTAACCTGGAAAATCAATGCCATTTTTTTCTACACATCATTCCCCAGCTCCAACTTGTCTGATCCGCCTTCATTTTAGGGGGATTAATAACTACACAAAAAGGGAAAAAATCTAACTATAGGTTTAATGGTGTATGATTACAATAACGACCGCAAGCAAATTTGATGTGTTTTTCAATTCCTATGAATACTGCAATTCACATTCTCACACATCTGTTTACACATATATTTTTTCCTGCTCTTGTATTTCTTATTTACAACGTATTTGTTTTTGATGAAAAGTCAATCTGTATCTATATACATGAGCATAGGAAGATAAACTCAAATATTTGAAAAAAAATTCAGATATATATATATATATATATATATATATATATATATATATATATATATATATATATATATATATATATATATACATATATATATATATATATATATATATATATATATATAAATATATATATATATATATATATATATATATATATATATATATATATATATATATATATATATATATATATATATATATATATATATATAATATATATATATATATATATATATATATATATATATATATATATATATATATATATATATATATATATATATATATATATATATATATATATATATATATATATATATATATATATATATATACATATATATAATATAGTAAGGAAGCCCATCAGTGAAACAAAACTTATAAAACAATGCTATATTTCGGATCCTAACTAGTTGTGCTTGAGAAGGGATCCAGTTAGGATTCAAAATATAGCATTGTTTTATAAGTTTTGTTTCACTGATGGGCTTCCTTACTATTTAGTGCTGTATGCTAACAGTTTGGACTTATATATATATATATATATATATATATATATATATATATATATATATATATATATATATATATATATATATATATATATATATATATATATATGTATATGTATATATATATATATATATATATATATATATATATATATATATATATATATATATATATATATATATATATATATATATATATATATATATATATATATATATATATATATATATATATATATATATATATATATATATATATATATGAGTTAGCACAAACTGTTAGCATCCAGCAGTATATGGTAAGGAAGCCCATCAGTGAAACAACGCATAGAAATAATAACGCTATATTTCGGATCCTAAATGGACCCCTTCTCAAGCACAAGTGAGTGTAAAATAACAATGACAAAGGGAGTAAAATCAAAAAGGACTCAGGAGGCCTGAGGGAATTAAAAATTAAAGATATTAAGACAAGTCTGTTCCATATATATATATATATATATATATATATATATATATATATATATATATATATATATATATATATATATATATATATATATATATATATATATATATATATATACATATAACCAAATAAGCGCATTACATATGTGAAAACTTGAATAATTTTTTACCCCGACCGGGACTTATAATTACTAAGTCATGGCGCTACCAACTACACCACAGAAGGTTAAAAGGTATCCAACCTTATAGCTTATATCTGCTATACTTAGGAATGAACGCATTCTATCTGAATGCCACTATGTTCATATTACAGATTCTCCAACCTCACTCGTGGCTTCATTTTCGCATTTAATTAAATTCCCAATCTCATTCGGGCTATACAATAACCAAATAAGCACATTACATATGTGAAAACATGAATCATTTTTTACCCCGACCGGGACTTGAACCTGGGACTTATAATTACTAAGTCAAGGCGCTACCAACTACACCACAAAAGGTTAAAAGGAATCCAACCTTATAGCTTATATCTCCTATACTTAGGAATATATATATATATATATATATATATATATATATATATATATATATATATATATATATATATATATATATATATATATATATATAGTATATAGATATATATATATATATATATATATATATATATATATATATATATATATATATATATATATATATATATATATATATATATATATATATATATATATATATATATATATATATATATATATATATATATATATATATATATATATATATATATATATATATATATATATATATATATATATATATATATATATATATCGTGCATATCTGCCATACTTAGGAATATATACATAAATGAAGCCACGAGTGAGGTTGGGGAATCTGTAATATGAACATAGTGGCATTCAGATAGAATGCGTTAATTTGTAAGTATACCAGATATAAGCTATAAGGTTGGAATCCTTTTAACTTTCTGTGGTGTAGTTGGTAGCGCCTTGACTTAGTAATTATAAGACCTAGGTTCAAGTCCCGGTCGGGGTAAAAAATGATTCATGCTTTCACATATGTAATGTGCGTATTTGGTTATTGTATAGCCCGAATGAGATTGGGAATTTAATTAAATGCGAAAATGAAGCCACGAGTGAGATTGGAGAATCTGTAATATAAATATAGTGGCATTCAGATAGAAAGCGTTCATTCCTAAGTATAGCAGATATAAGCTATTAGGTTGGATTCCTTTCAACCTTCTGTGGTGTAGTTGGTAGCGCCTTGACTTAGTAATTTTAAGTCCTAGGTTCAAGTCCCAATCGGGGTAAAAAAAATATTCATATATATATATATATATATATATATATATATATATATATATATATATATATATATATATATATATATATATATATATATATATATATATATATATATATATATATATATAGAGAGAGAGAGAGAGAGAGAGAGAGAGAGAGAGAGAGAGAGAGAGAGAGAGAGATTATTCTAGTCTAGATCCCGAAATAATAATCATGCATGGCCTTGCTTGCACCAATATCAGCATAAAAAAAGTTAATATATCATGGTAAAAAATATCCATACAAATTATATTAAGGACCTAACTTTCGATAATATGAATATATGGAAAAAATTAGAGTATATTTCTTCAAGCAGCTGATACTTGATAAGTAGACAAAATCCTGACATAACGAAAAAAACAGCAATGGTTTTGAAAGATCAATTGGAATAGCTAGAAAGTGGATAAATATAGATTTATTAAAGAATAGCCTAGATATAATGCTGTCAATATTATTTCCCCCTAATTCTTAAGAGAGGTATCGTGCATGCGCCAAAATTTCCCGTCAGATATAACATTCTCTCTGCTTAAAGAAAAAAAAAATGGTCATAATGGTCTCTAAAACATTTGTAATTGAAGGAAAAGAGAATTGAAATACACTCCCAATCCTATATAAGATTAAGAATCCCTTATAGAAGGATATGAAAACAAAAGACAATCTGAATATGTGTTAAATATGCTTAACATTACTGCCAATTTAGCGTCTTTATAGCTTTGATTTGGTGGGATAACCTTAGACAATAGCCAAAATATTTTAATATTTTGCTTTCCCTCTGTATTATTTTTTTTTTATAATTTCATGAATTAATTATAACATATAATTAATTATTGCGATGAATTGCTTGAAGGCCATATAAGCCAAAATATGACACCAATTTAATATTTTGATGGCTAGGTGAATTATTGTTTTTAATGATTCTACATATTAATAAGAATTATATTACACGGAAAGCATTTATAATTTATTATTGTAATTAATTTGTTATGTACTGTACAGACAAAAAATTATAAGCTAGAATTGAATTTCAAGAATTTGTCCTCATATAAGTTAACAGTTATTGATATACAACTTCCACATTTTAGGTATAATGATATGATAAAAATATGCGTAATTCAATATTATAATTAATTTGGTTAAGAATATAGATAAATATAAGCTAAAATTGAATTTCAGGAATGTCCCTATATAGCCAGTATTTAGCTACACTTAGCGATATTTTTTCCAGTATGGTAACACTGCTCGAGGATCTATGTTTTGTAGATGGCTGACAACAACAAATCTCGTTCTGTTGTGGATGGACTTTACGATCTCCTGCTTATTTTATTTTTTACATGAATAATTCGACTTTTAACTGTGTTTTCTACATGTCTGGAGTCGAGAAATAAACAAAACCTTTTGGGAATAATAATGAAGAGGAGAAATGTGGATTGTGGTAAGCTTCGTAGACCCTTAAAAAGGACCAAAGTGGGGGAAGGATTGTACGGAAGGTACGTATATATATTAAAATATGGCTGACTTTTTTTTTTTTTTAATTACTTTTTCCTGCCTGTTTCTGCAAGAAATCATTGCACATGTGGTTGGAATTGTACGACCCTGGTTCTATTGCATATGGTGTAGTACGTTGTCATTTTGTGGCTGTCGTCTTAATCGACTTTTTTTTTTTTTTTTTTTTTTTAGGTATATATTTGTGTACGTTCGTTTATTGGACTATAGTTACATAAGTAAATTAGTTTTTATATCATTTACTTGTTATTTAAGGAAAGAACATGTGAGATCTTTATATTAGGTAAATATGGACACCTTGCCATAATTAAGGGCCTAGTTTATTTATTATAACTATTCAACTAGTTAGAAAGACTAGGTCTTTGAATGGTAATTCTATTGTTATCTAGGAGTTAAGATAACTAACTTAGGTGTCATAACCGTATCTAAGTTTTAAAATTTGAAACAATCTATTTGGGTCTAAGAACTCGACGGTTTCAGGGGATTAATTTTCTTTGAATAGTACCATATGGAGTGCCAAACCTGAAATTATGAGTTTTGTTATTGGTGTGAAATAGGTCCTAATTTTTTTTTTTTTTTATCATGAGTGTTACTCTTGTACAGGCGAAGAAAATTGCCCTCATCGGGTCTGGGAATGAAAAAAAAAAGCTATGTGAAGAAATGGGGAGTGTTATGACTTGTCAGGTGTGAAGGGATAATGTGAGATGTGTAACGAATATGCAAGAATATTCTTTGTAGATGTAGGCATAGAAAGGATCCGGAAATGAAGAAAGACTTAACGTCAAGCTATCCAGGACAGTCCTATTTAAGTCTTGAAGACCTTCAGCTGTAGTATTGCAGTAGATGGCTGGTGCTATTGGCCAACTACTACATGGGTTGTGGCAACTCAAGGGCTTAGGGTAAAGATTCAATTCATGCAACCCTTCTGTTTTGGGACGTACCTAACCAAGCTACTTAACTAGTGTAACTTACTTCGAATTGGAAGTGGTAAAGATTCAAAGGTGTATAAAATAAATCTAAACCGGTTTTATGGAAAAGGAATATTTATTTTCTTTAGGGTGTATGTGGCTTTGTTTCTGTATTTTTTTTTAATATTGATTTGTAAAACATTTCTTTTGGTTAAAATTCGTTTTATGCACCCCTTCCATAGCCTATCAGAGAAATCAGTGTTCCTACGGCTTCCTGAAATGTTCAACGCTAATGTATGAACACCCAAATTTTGCCAATTTAAGGTAAATAAGGTTTCAGATTTGAGTTAATTTAGGTCAGGTTAGAGTAGGTTATAAAAGTACCCACTGCCGGCCACCATCTTTAGCCCTAACACAAAAATATAGTTTTCCAAAGAAAACAATTATCAGATTAATTCAGAACACATCAAAATCTATCAGAAAATAATAGTTTAGTCTAAAAACAGAAAGGGTGCATAAAACGCTTCTTTTATTTTTTGTGCAAGAGCCATATTCCCTCTTATTGGCGGGTGGTTGAGTCAGAGCAAAATACCTTGACTCTATTTTGTGAAGAAAATTCAGAGAAGAGGATTCCCAGTCCCCTCGCTCTGCGCCATTTAGTTGAGTTATGCGACACAGGGGAACATAGGAGAAGTATTCTTGCTTCCCTCCCTCAGGTGGAAATGCATCTTAATCTTACTTTTCTTTTTCTGTTTTACAGCACCTTTGTCTACATCAAATTTCTCCTGGTATGGCTGCTTGTGTTGGCGGCAGATTTCTTGCTGGAGTTCCGCTTTGAGTACCTGTGGCCTTTCTGGCTTCTCCTGCGCAGTGTGTACGACTCTTTTCGTTATCAGGGTCTCGTAAGTATTAACACTGGATGAGATTTTCAGCATTTCTTTGTACAAAACATCTTGTCGTAATGGAATATACAAGTACAGTACACCTTGTTCCTTTTTTCCGCTTTTATTTTAACCGTGAAATTGCAATAACGCCCCAAAACAATAATAGTAAAAAAAATACGAAATTAGCGAATAACGCCCATGCAAAGAAAAATAGAAAAAAATTTTTAATTTTAGTAAAAATCGACCGCCTCGGAGGCACTTTTCCACCATCCTCCTCCTCTTCTACCACTTAATGCAATAGGATATAATGAAGAAAATTGAAAAAAAGCATTAAGAACAAACAGCAAACATATTTTCAATATAATATCCTCAGGGAAATAGCATGTGAGGGTGCATCAGCTGATACGGAAGTACAAACTGTTTGCTGATAGAGGTTCGTTTTCCCGCATCCTACTCCTCTTCTACCTCTTAATGCAATTGGATATTATGACGAAAATTGAAAAAAAAGCATTAAGAACAAACAGCATACATATTTTCAATATAATTTCGTCAGGGAAATAGCGTGTGAGGGTGCATCAGCTGATACGGAGGTAGCAAAACGTTTGCCAATAGAGGTTCGTTCTCCCACATCCTACTCCTCTTCTACCGCTTGATGCGATTGAGTATTATAAAGAAAATCTAAAAAAGCATTAAGAACAAACAGCAAACATATTTTCAATATAATATCATCAGGGAAATAGCGTGTGAGGGTGCATCAGCTGATACGGAAGTAGCAAAAGTTTGCCAATAGAGATTCGTTCTCCCACATCCTACTCCTCTTCTACCACTTAATGCGATCAAATATTATGAAGAAAATTGAAAAAAAAACATTAAAAACAAACAGCAAACATATTTTCAATATAATATCGTCAGGGAAATAGCGTGTGAGAGTGCATCAGCTGACACGGAAGTAGCAAAACGTTTGCCAATAGAGGTTCGTTCTCCCGCATCCTACTTCTCGTCTACTGCTTAATGCGATTGAACATTATGAAGAAAATTGAAAAAAGCATTAAGAACAAACAACAAACATACTTTCGATATAATATCATCTGGGAAATAGCGTGCGAGGGTGCATCAGCTGATACGGAAGTGTGACAAAACATATGCAGCCTCGTCCTCACCGCCACCATCAGTGTTGCCATAATAGATAAATGAGAGAAATGATAAATACTGTATAAAAAGTATACATGTAAGCTGGTAAGTTATTTCAAGTATCTTAAAAATGAAGTACATTTTTATTTAAATTACAGTACTACCATCTTGTAATTAATATATATCTTAAAATGTACCATACATTTGAAAATAAAAACATCCGCTTTATCTGGCAACACTGGCCACCATGCACGTCCCAGTGTAAGCGTGTTGCCAACGACATAATAGAGTGCATTAATTTATTTACTGTACAGTAAATCTGTATATCATTTATACTGTACACTATTTGCATGTTAATATAAATAACTACAGGTCTTTCTGCTTTGTTATGTACTTATAAAATATGTTTTACTTATCTTATACCTTTGGTATAGTGTGTCTATGGAGGTTGTGGAACGAGCTATGCCCTTTATCATTGTTTCCTATGGAAAATGACTCGTTTTTTCACGCGATTTTCCATTTACCCGTGACTACTGAGAACCTATCTCTGCGTTACTCTGAGAACTAGGTGTATTGTGTTTTCAAATTGTTTTTGGAAAATATTGCACTTGGAGATTTATTTACTCTTATTATTATGTAATCTTATGTAGTCTTCATGGTCACCATGGGAAAATGGTATTGGTCGCAACTTTGAGTTGTCAGGTGAGGGTTTACGGCCTGCCATGGTCAGAGGTTAGAAAGGGCATTCACTCAGGGCAATGATCACACCTGCTAAAACCAGAGTCCTTTACAAGAAGGCACTGTCCTAGCCCTTATTAGAGAAGGGAGTCCATGAAGTAAAACCAATCACAGTAATATGTTATCATCGTCTTGATACGAAGACAGTAATACAAAGTTCAATTCTCTCAAGGAAACAATAAATAATCAGAATTTTCACCCTCCATCTGGCCTCCTGATAAGGTTCAGTGGAGGATGAAAATTTTGAGCTCTCTAAGTTTGGGTTAACCTTTGTGTTACCCTTATTATGTCTTTATGTGAATATAATTTGAGAAGGATATATTAGACAAATGTTTATTTTGCAGGCATTTTCCGTTCTTTTTGTGTGCATGGCACTAACATCGGACATGATCTGCCTCCTCTTCATCCCAGTGAATTGGCTCTTCTTTGCCGCTTCTACCTATGTTTGGGTCCAATTTGTTTGGCACACAGGTATGAACAAGCATGCTAATTTTTTTAAGTATGAGTTTGAAACTGGGAGGGGCAAAAAGAACTGACCTCTTCCTGCCTGTTTACATAGGAAACATTTTAGAAAAAGTAACAGCTTAAAGACAAGGCAGGAATAAGAATGCTAAACCATAAAAAAGACCGATTGAAAAGAATAGTCTGAGTAATAAAGACTTATGAGAATAGTGAGAAAGAAAGCAAAGCAAAACAGAGATAGGGAGTGTTGTGACTTGTCAGATGTGAAGGTGTAATTAGATATATGTAATGAATGTGTGAGCAATCATTTGTTTTTGTCATTGGTTTATACATTACCAAAGAGATCTTGGTATTGGGGTTACCTAGGCCCCAAATGGGAGTCAAGGGTGAGAGTTGTTTCCTAGTAAGTGTTAGGGAGTAGTAAAGAATATCTAATGTTATGTGTTGTAGCAATTTTGTACTTTGAGTTGATGAAGTTGGGTTTGATTAATACTGAAAACTATGCATTTGTTTATCTCACATGTGTGAAGTGATCTATGCTTGTATGATGTTATTTTTGTTATTTTCAATATATGGAGTAGTATGTCATTGGGTTATGCATTATTATATACTTCATGGATGCCTTTATATTCACTTGTAATGTTGTGTAAATTCTTATAAATTGGAATAGTTCATGATATAATGTTCCTCTTCTTACACAATTTTAAATAGTGTGGTTTTTAATATATACAGCCGGATAATATAAGGAGAAAAATAATATATGAAGAAAATTTTCCATTTATTGACACCTTTAAGGCAGTCAAGTTTATTAGTAGGTGATAAAGGAAAGGGCCATATCGCAGACTCGTCTTTATAGGTACGGTTTGCCTAGAAGCCATAAAACAACTACTATTAATCACTGAATACAATATATGATTCTACCTTACACAAGAGTATTTAGTTAATGTCATCATCCTTACTCTCTATTTATCATTTTATGCTACATGTTAAGTATTATAGGTTAATGCGGTTAGCTTCTCATAACTTACGTAATTGAGGCCCAGAATAAATCCGCTGAATAATACATCTGCTCTCGGATCCACTCAATTTCTGTCTGCCTATCCTCTTGAGGTGTATGGCAGTATATGGATTATACTTACTAAGCAAGAACAAGGGCCTGTTGTGTCTTTCCTGACACTCCGTGGCACCCCCCTCTCTCTCTCTCTGTTTGCATATACACATACATGTGTGTTGCTGCTCTCTCTCTCTCTCTCTCTCTCTCTCTCTCTCTCTCTCTCTCTCTCTCTCTCTCTCTCTCTCTCTCTCTCTCTCTCTCTCTCTCTCTCTCTCTCTCTCTCTCTCTCTCTCTCTCTCTCTCTCTCTCTCTCTCCCCCCCCCCCCCCGGCCATGAGTGGCGGTAACACTCCCCCCGTCGAGCAGTAGCGGCTGCCGAAACCAAGCCCCACGTGGGCATATTACATATACGGAATGTGCACTCCCTCCAGTAAGCAGAGATGAATCGGCGCCCGCATCAGTGTCACCTTCTGCATCCTGCCCGTACCCGACGAACAATCCCATCGTCACTATGGAAGATTTTCATGACCTTAGCTAGTGGCCACTGATTCCTAGGGGTGGGCCTATCCATGATGAGAACCACATCACCAACGGATAGATTTGGACTCCCCCAGACTTTCCTTTGTCTGCTCCGCAAACTCGGCAGATATTCCCTCAACCACCTCTTCCTGAACTGATCAGCCAGCAGCTGTGCGTGCCGCCATCAGCGTCGGATGCAATCTTCAGCAGTTCATACTCCCGGGAAAGGGCCGGGATCCCCCCTGGCCTATAGAGAGTGAGCAGGCGTAAGCACCGGCTCATCCCCTGGCTCCTGTGAAGCCATAGTTAACGGTCGATTATTGACGATCCGCTTCCCCTCACAGAATAAGGTTTGCAGGCGACCAACATCCAACACCTGATTTCCAATCAGAGTATAGAGTGTTTTCTTTACAGTGCGAATTTGTCGCTCCCAGACACCTCCTGCGTGTGGAGCCCTGGGGGCGTTGAAAATCCAATGTATTTCCCGCTCGGCCAGCCTTGTTTGTAACACTCGGTCGGCCTCCCAGGACTTTGCAGCCTCTTTAAGATCCTTGCACGCCTGTACCATTTTGGTGCCATTATCCAATCGCAACAGCCGTGGCGTGACGCTCCTCCTGCACGTGAACCGAGAGATAGCCAAGAGTAGGTCTGCAGCATCTAGCCTGGTAAGTGTCTCCAGGTGGACCGCCCTGGTGCTAAGGCACGTAAAGAGGCAGCCCCATCTCTTATCGCATCGACGTCCCACGGTAACCATGAAGTGGCCAAAGCAGTCGAGTCCTGTGGCCTCAAAGGGGGGTCGTCCATATGCCACTCTATCATCTGGAAGATCTGCCTGTCTCTGTGGTCGCGGCTGCCCATTTTGCCTTCTGCACAAGACGCACTGTCTCAGCAATCTATCTACCAGTCTCCGCACCTGTGGGACCCAGTACTTTTCTCTCAGTGAGGCGATCGTGTGCCCCCTCCCCATGTGTCCTGCATTTACCTGGTGGATGCATCGGATAACGAGGGTAGTAACTGGATGGTCCTTAGGGAGGAGAATTGGGTTACGTATGTTTTGTATCACCACGGCTTTTCGTAGGCGACAACCCACTTGTACTAAACCTTTCGATTCTAGGTGTGGCTCCAAGAAGAATATCCCACAGCTCTTGGTGAGTGGCTTGCCACTTCGGAGAGCCTTGACTGCATCCCCATAACTCTCCTTTTGCACGGCCTTAATAACCCGATGTTCAGCCATGTGTAACTCGTCCACGGAGATGTATCTATGATTGTTCACCAGAGAGGCCAGCCTGGGAAAGCGCCACCCGATGAACCTCCATAGCCAGGCCACCGATCTCAGTAATGTATCCCAGCTAGAGAACTGGTTCCAGAGGCGTTGAGATGCTGATGGTGGAGTCTCAGTTACCAACGCTGTCAGTGATAAGGGCGGTCGCAGCTCCATGTCTTCAGTGTCTCCTGTCGGCATAGTGTTTTCCGGAGGCCAATGCTTCCTTGGGTAGCCTAGGAAGTCCGGCCCACTTGTGCACCTGCTCCTCACCATCATGGCATGGCTCAAAAGGCCCCGCGATACGTTGTCTGCTGGGTTATGTGCTGAGGGCACGTGTCGCCATTGTCGGATCGGTGTCAGACGCTGTATTGCTGCCACCCTGTTAGCAACGTAGGTCTTGAACCGCCTGCTAGGATTGCTGATGTACTGCAGCACGAGCATACTGTCCGTCCAATACACGACGTCATTAAGCTTGACCTCTAGCTCGTCGGCGATGATGGCAGTTACTTCGGCAGCAAGCTTGGCAGCACACATCTCCAACCTAGGTATACTCATTCCCTTCAAAGGGGCTAAACGTGTCTTACCGAGAACGAAGGACGCGCTTATCCTGTCCTTAGTGTCAATGAAGCGCAGGTAGCTGGCGGTGCCATGCGCCGACTGGGATGTGTCGGCGAAGGTGTGTAATTCCACTCGCTCAAGTTCTCCCATAGCTCCATTGCAATAGTGTCTAGGTATCGCGAACCCCTTCAACTGTCGTAACTCTTTCATCCATTCCTTCCAATCCCGCTGACCTTGCTCGCTGATAGGTTCGTCCCATCCCTTACCAATCCGGCACTCTTCCTGGAAGATGATCTTGGCACGGACTACAAATGGTGCCAGTATTCCAAGAGGGTCATAGACGGCGCTGAAAGTTGCCAATAGGCCTCGTCTAGTGAACGCACAATCTTTGAGCTCCACTCGTACTGCAATCTTGTCTTTTGCTTGGTCCCATATCACTCCCAGTGCTCTTCCTTCCGGTTGTGCAGCTGATAGTATTTCAGACCTCGTCCCGCACTCACGAAGCTCTATCTTCTGTATCCCTTTCAGCACGTCTGGTAAGTTGCTCGACCATTTTGTAAGGTGAAATCCTCCTTTACTCATGAGGTTCGTCAACTGCGTGGCTATGGCCGCTGCCTGGTCCGCGTAATCCACGGAATGCAAAAGGTCGTCGACATAGAAATTCTTAGCGGTTTCCCTCACCGCCTCATCATAAGACCTTCCGTACTCGCTAAACGTTTGCCGTAGGGCATAAGCCGCACAGGCCGGACTCCACACACCCCCAAACATGTGTACTGTCATCTGGAACTCTTCGATGGGAGTTTGTTTTCGATCGTCCTTCCTCCATAAGAAATGTAAGGCATCCCTGTCGGTCTCCGCCACTTTCACCTGATGGAAGCACCTGGCCTCCTTAGGGAAATCATATGTGAGCAAAGGGGAGAATGCCGAGGTGGAAATTCTCATAGGACTTGACCATCCACGGGCCCTACTCCCGCTAGAGGTCAGGTGGGGGTGTAACGGGGAACCCTTCGCATTGAGGACAGCTCTAGGCTGGACGGTACAGGGTGCTTTGCTGCCCAGGGACACAACGGAAATGGCGACGAGTCTCACTGCCATAGCCGAGCTGCCAAGATCAACAAGTGGCAATGAGTCTTTGGAGCAACGAGTACAACGGTTCTGGGAGCTGGACGAGCCCACAGCAAAGGAGGCTCAGGAGGGAGATGAACTGTTGCCGTTGGACCAGTATATCTTGAGCCTGTGGGACAGTCGTGTAAGCAGGAGCGGAGAGCACTACGTACTACCGATCCCATTTAAGCAGTCATCGTTGCCTCAGGTCAACAATTGGATATCGGCTTGTCACAGATTGGATTCATTAAAGAACAGACTCAGGAAGGACAGGGCATTGGGAAACGCCTACAAGGCGGAAATTCAAAAACTCTTGACGGCGGGGTATGCGGAACGTGTGCCGGATCGAGACCTCCAACTCGGTGGGCAGCGTATCTGGTATCTGCCTCATCATCCGGTACTGAACCCCAGAAAACCAGGGAAGGTGCGCATTGTTTTTGACTGCGCAGTGACTCATCAAGGCGCGTCTTTAAACTCACAAGTATTACAAGGGCCAGACTTAAACAATAAGCTCATCGGGATTCTTCTTCGGTTTCGTCAGGGCAGAGTGGCAGTGACGGCAGATATAGAGGCCATGTTCTATCAGGTTTATATTGTATTAGGTGAAGTTTAAGTACAGTACAGGAATCTAGGCATAATTCAAAGTTAACAGGTGGGTTGGAATAGGTTTTATGCCAAGTATAGTCACATCTGTATATACGTTAAGAATATAGGCAAATTTTGACTTAAACATGAAGCAGTAAGAACTGATAACAGGGTAAGATGAGAGACTTTTGTATAATTTTTAGAATTTCTTTTCAACATTGATTACCAGTTTCAGTACATCATATTTGATCTTCAAGACAGTGATTTGTGTATAATGTAATTTACAGTTATGAGTTTGTAACAATATCAGGCGATATAAATAAGTGGAGCTAGATTGTGTATAGGTGACGTAGGTCAATGGGGCTTCTCATACTGGCTAGCACAGTAAACTAGGACTAGTGAGTGTTGGGAGTTGTTATGTACTAAAGTGGCTAAAGTAAACCCGATGCGGCTGCTGGGCCTCACGGTAACAGATCCTTGTACACTTACCCTGTGGATGACCCAAGCAGGGTGGGTGGGCAATTGTGGGAGTCCCTCATCCCCAAGGATAAGAGGAGTAATAATGGTATATTAGCTTCTAGTGACTGTGTGCTTTGACTTGGCCACCCCTCCAAATAAGGGAGATTGCAGCCAAGGAAATCTCTGTGTTGATTAATTCAATTTCTTTTGTTTTTTGTTATTTCAGAGCGTGGTGTGTGTATGCCTACAGTGATATTATGGGCCCTCTTCATCTATATAGAGGCACTTGTACGCCTCAAAGATATAAAAAATGTACCCTTCCACTTAGATTTATGCAGACCATTTGCTGCACATTGGTATGTACATGTTCATATTTTGCTTTATGATGTACATTATTTGGAAATTGTTTTTTTGTGTATATCTTATGTTGGATGGGCTGAAGTAGACATTACATTAGTTGGAAGCATGAGAAGGTATTTAATTTTATAAAACACAATTTGTGTATAAATTAATATTTTTCTTTTGTTTTGGCAGTATTGGGTATCCCGTCGTAACTTTAGGTTTCGGCATAAAAAGTTATGTCGGGTACAGATTGAGACAGGTGAGTACAGTACACTCTCTCTCTCTCTCTCTCTCTCTCTCTCTCTCTCTCTCTCTCTCTCTCTCTCTCTCTCTCCTCTCTCTCTCTCTCCTCTCTCTCTCTCTCTCTCTCTCCTCTCTCTCTCTCTCTCTCTCTCTCTCTCTCTCTCTCTCTCTCTCTCTCTCTCTCTCTCTCTCTCTCTCTCTCTCTTCTCTCTCTCTCTCTCTCTCTCTCTCCTCTCTCTCTCTCTCTCTCTCTCTCTCTCTCTCTCTCTCTCTCTCTCTCTCTCTCTCTCTCTCTCGTTTTGCAGAAAAGGAGAGGACATTTATATTGAAGCCTAGCCATTTCAATTCTTTTGTTACAGATGAGGCCATCCATGGTTCATTTGAAAAATAAATTACCTTATTAGTGTAACAGATCTAATTATGTGTATCTGTTTATTTAGTACAGCAGTTGTATATTGCTTATAATATTTGGTAGTTCATGGAAATTAATAGTGTTTTCACTTTTAAGATTCTCAATACTGTATACCCTGAGAGGGACAAGAATACCTCTTCAGTATTCCCTTGGATGTCGTAGAATTGATTAAATGGGGTGGAGCTAGGGGACTGGGAATCCCTTCAAAAAGCAGATCTATCGTCATCTCAGAGCCTAGTCCTCCATATCTCTGGGTCCTCTGTACTTTGACTTTTTTTTTCTGTCTGTCGTTTTCCTTTGTGTGACATTACCTCATCTCTGCCTTGCCCTTAACCTTTTTCTTTTCCTTCGTCTTGGTATTTTCTCGTGCCTGGGCCTTTATTGATGAGGGCAGTTTCTGCCTGTCCCGGTGTCACACTCTTAAAAAAAAAAAAAAAAATTCTGCTTAGGGGAAGGAGGGATTACCTCCTTCGTGTTCCTTTTATGTCATAAAGGTCTTTCCTGCATTGTTATTATACCTTTATACTCTAATGAACTGACAAGACGAGAAAATGTCAGTGTTGCATAAATCAGAATTTTTTAGGAGTATTTCTCATTTCTTTTTTGCATGTAATAGCATTTTCTTTTATTTTAAATTTAAAATTTTTCTCTTTACAGAGAAAACAACATGAAGTAGCAAAAGAAAATGAGTTTTATTTGCAGTTATTACAGGAGGCATTACCCCCTGAAATGCAAGTCTCTTCTAGTCCGGATAAATGTAAGTATATGTCAAATTATAGCCGGATAAGGGTTAAGGGAATGGGATGCATGAGGTAGGAAAAGATCTGAAAGGCTATCGTGAAACAACGACCCCTTATAGAAATGGACTGAATCTGAATAAAGAGAAGATCCTATGAACTGATTGAAAAGGATAGGGAAATTATGGTCTGGAAATCCATTCCACTTTAAGTATTTTCCTTTTTCACAAAGCATATGATAAAGGCCAAGGGATGTGTTGGGTATAAAGAAGCCCTGTTGCATCCCTTTTTTTGTTTTTTGTTCAGTTATGGCTCCACAAAGCATGTGATTGAAAGCCAAGGGATGCATGAGGGTATGAAGGAGCCCTGTTGCATCCCTTTTCTGTGTAGTTGTGGCAGTACAAAATATTTAATTGAAGGCCAAAGGATGCCTGGGATACGAAGAAGCCCTCTTGCATTCCTTTTTTCCAAGTTGAGGCACACCAAGCATCTGATAGAAGGCCAAGGGATTCCTGAGGTATGAACAACCCCTCTTGCATCCCTTTTTTTTTTTTTTTTTTCCAGTAGTGAACTCACAAAGCATCTGATAAAAGTCCAAGGGATGTGTGGGGTTTGGAGAAGTCCTGTTGCATCTTTATTTCTTTATGTCCAGTTGTGGCACCCTGAAGGGTTTAGGGGTATTTGGTGTCATGTAAAACAAGAATGATAAAGTCCATTATTCTTATAATAGAGAATTGGTATAACAGTTTATTTTCTCACTAAAATGATAATTTTGTAACTAACTTTGTCATTCCTATTTTCTCTATTCCAGGTCTCAAAGAGAGGAATGAAGATCTTAATGGAGAGGTGGAAGTTGCTGCCGCTGTTATCAACCACACTGGTCTGAATCCATTTAGCAACCTTTTTTTTTTTTATTGTATTGATGGGAGGGCTAGAATGTCTCCTCTATGCTCCCCTGCTCGTTGTAAAAGTTGACTAAATGGGGTAAAGCGAGGGGTTTGGGAATCCCTTCCTTTGTATTTTCACTAACAAAGAGTCAAGTATGTCTCCTCCATGTTCTCCTGTGTGTTGTAAAAGTCGACTAAATGGGGGAGGAGTGTGGAGCCTAGGAATCCCTTCCTCTGTAGTTTCTCCCACATAGTGTTAAGGTTTTGTTTTGACTTAGCCATCCCTTTATAAGGGGGATTATGGCTCTTGTATATAGATGATTGGAAAAGATTAATAGGGATTAGAGACTAGAAGACATTCAGTTCTTCCGTCTTTGATTTTTATTTTATCTTTTAGTAAAACTTCAGAGAAATTTAGTGAAATGAAGTTTGCATTTAAATTTTGTTTTAATACTATAGGAAAAGATTGGTCACCATAGCCGAGTGGTGTCACTCGTGACTTTGATTCGTCAGGTTG
Source organism: Halocaridina rubra (assembly GCA_037179515.1). Taxonomy (NCBI): domain Eukaryota; kingdom Metazoa; phylum Arthropoda; class Malacostraca; order Decapoda; family Atyidae; genus Halocaridina; species Halocaridina rubra. Next base: position 232,424 of record JAXCGZ010020756.1, read on the forward strand.
TGGGTTTATGGCCTGCCACAGTCTTGAGTTTAGAAAGGGCATTCACTTAGGGTAACGATTGTAACTGCCAAGACCAAAATCCTTCACATGAATGCACCATTCTAGCTCTTATTAGAAATGGGAGTCTGTGACGAAAAACCAGCTCGTAGGTTGTGTAGCAGTAGAATAGTCAAGCCTAATTTCCCTGCTCAAATCTTTGTCCACCCCCATAATGGGGACTACAGCGACACATGAAACGAGGATTATTATTACTTTAGGGAGAGATTACTAGAAATTTGACACATATATAATAAATTAGTTGACTGTTTGCTCTTTAATTGTTACAATAATTTCTTCTTTCTTTTCAGGAGGAAATTCCCTTAGTAGCAGCTGCAGCAGTAGTAGCAGTACCAGCAGTAGTAGTAGTACCAGTAGTAGTAGCAGTAGCAGTAGTCTCAGCAGTAATGTTAGTAGTAGTAGTAGCAACAGTAGTTGCAGTAGTAACAGTAGTAGTAGTATTAGTAACAGTGCTAACATTGGGGGAGGGGGTGGAGGTGGTGGAAACAAAGGAAACAGAGGGTCTAGGGCAGATGCAAAGCTGTCAGACCAGATGCAGGTTGCTGAGGACTCGCCTTCACCCCCAGTGCATCGACCGGATAAACACCGTCTCCCCAATGGCAACATCCACGCAGAACTCGTTTACATGCAACAAAAAGAGTGTGTACTTCTCTGTCTTTTGTTGTTAAATGTTCTTCATTATTTATATTACCTGTCAAGGGTTTTTGTTGTTGTTGCTCCTGTACTTTTCTGGCCGTACAGCCCCAGGTCCCTTCCTGGAGTGGCAACTCAGGAGTAGCTACAGAGGCCAACCTGCCCCTGCTAACTTCTACCCTTCATGGGGCATGAGATCCTGTCTATTATTTTATGATTGAATTATCTTTGCTGTTATGTAGTTGATTGTGGGGAAAGAAACAGCCACGTGTATTTCCTCCACTGGTAATCCCCAAGGAGCTAAAAGGAATGATCTCAGTATGTTTGGTTCTGGTACATGTGTGTGTGCTTTGACTCAGTCGCCCTTCTTAAGGAGGATTGCAGCCTTTGCATACGCATATATGTAGTTATATAGAGATAAAGGAGCTGAAGGCCGGTATGGAAAAGGTTAGTTAAAATTGTGCTAAAATTTCAATCAGTAGAAAAAGTGGTTTCATGTTTCAGGAAAGAAATCAACATTGCTTCTTTTTATCCTAAAAATACCTTTTCTCCTCTGCAAATATATTGTGTATTTTCTATATGGCCATTATTTAAGCCCTCTTTTTTTTTTTTTTTTTTTTTTTTTTTTTTTTTTTTTTTTTTTTTTTGAGTGTGGCACCAGAACAAGCAAAGAAATGGCCCCCATGTTGCCTTTGAACCAAGTAAACATTTATGAAAAAGTAGCAGCTTAAGGACAAGGCAGAATTAAGATAATGATAAGCAATAAAGACAGGTGGAAAGAATAGTCAAATTTATGAAGACCCAAAGAGAAACAGAGATGGGGAATGTTGTTAATTATCAAATGTGAAGGGAATGGGATTTAGGAGTGAGAAAGTGCTGGTATTTTCATCCTCAGATTTTGTTATTTGTATCTCTACAGCTGATGGTTAGGATGAGGATATGTCTCCCTGCTATATCCTCATTTGTGGCTACTCTGCTGGCTTCACAGGGATAGAGTGCAGTGGTAGGAACTTGGGCTGGTAATTTACTGGCTTCAGGATCTGATCCTGGCCCAAGGTTGGATTAGCATTCACTGTCTCATGTTTTTAATGATTAAATTATGTAATTAATTGGGGGGTTAGTGCTTTTCAATAGGTTCACCTGATTATTTGGTCATTGCTTGGAGATCACTGGGTCCACATGATTGGAGAGAGGGCTTGAATTTGACAACTGGTAGGTTTATAGTTGGGTGCAGTGCTCTCTCTGTCCATTGCCACTGCCTTTCATTAGAAACCCCTAATCTTTATATATCTCTCGATAACAATTACTCTCGCTTTCAGTTGGCCAAATTCAAGGTCTGTTAATGATTTCAATGAAAGTGAAGCCGAAAGGGACAAGAGTGCCAAGTCGAATACATCCGGCACTGGCCCTTGCATGGGATCCTCTGTGACGCAAAATTCAGGACTCACTGGTAATACAGAATCTGAAAAGAAACGTGTCAATACATCAGTTCAGGTGAGGCTCAGTGTGTAATTGCTTGCTCAAGTTTTGGTCGTAATTATAGACCATTCTTTTATTTTTATTTTTTCTCTACATTTTATGTCACTATTAATCCTCATTTGGGGATGAACACTGATGGCTTGAAGTTTGGGAATTAAGGCTGGATGCCCTTTTTAATGCCAGGCTGTGGCTCGAATGCGGGTGTGTCACCATCCGAGTCAAGCATCCTACTGCTTTGTTATGGCAGTCCCCATTGAAGATTCTTTTACTTGATATACAGTAACCCCTCGTTTATCGCAGGGGTTCGGTTCCGGGACTGGCCGCGATAGGTGAATATCCGCGAAGTAGGAACATATATATATATATATATATATATATATATATATATATATATATATATATATATATATATATATATATATATATATATATATATATATATATATATATATTATATATATATATATTTATTTTTTATTTTTTATTTTTTATTTTTTATTTTTTTTTAAATGATTATGACACCAGGATGGGCCAAAAAATGATAAAATAAAACAGCCTTTATCAGGCTGTAAAGAGAAACAGAGATGGAGAGTGTAATGACCTGTCAGATGTGAAGAGATTATAAAAGATGTGTAATGAATATCCAATTCTCTGCTGGGTTTTAATATACTTCTGCATTACTTTCATGATGTCTATTCCAAAAATTCTCCTTAAATATTAATATTATTATTATTATTATTATAATTATTCTTTTTTTTTATGATTGTGACACCAGGACGGGCCCAAAAAAATTATAAAATAAAACAGCCCTCATCGTGCCTGGGCACGAAGAATACATAAAGAGAAACAGAGATGGAGAGTGTAATGACTTGTCAGATGTGAAGGGATAATAAAAGATGTGTGATGAATATCCAAGAATATTCAGTGTAGCTGTAGGCATAGAAAAAGAACCGTAACTGAATGAAGACTTAACATCGAACTGTCCTGGACAGACCTATTTAAGTTCAAAAAACCTTCAGCTGTAGTATCGCATCGGGCGGCGGGTGCCATGAGCCAACCTACTACATGACAAACCATAACCCCCCTCCCCCCATGCTTGACTCAATTACTGCTAAGGCTTCTGAAATGCCATACTTTCTTGTAGGGTTTTGAGAGAGAGAGAAACCTGCTTTCTATAAACAGAAAAGTTGCTTACATTTTTTATCACAATCAACGAATATCACACACAAACACACACAAAGAAAATATAATATATATATATATATATATATATATATATATATATATATATATATATATATATATATATATATATATATATATATATATATATATATATATATATATACAGTGTTACCCCAGTTATTCGCGCTTCCTGGTTCGCTTTCTCACTCTATCGCGTTTTTTTTTTGAGAAATTATTATTTTATTTCATGGGTATATGCATAAATATTAAAATATTAAAAAAAAATTCAGTATTTTCATTTTTTTTTTATTGAAAACATATTTTATTATCTAATTGATAAAAAATATTATTTCCCAGCCTACAAATAATAAAACAGTAAAAAATAGTAAAAAACATAAATGTAGATAGATAGATAGATAGATACGTTTATTGACCACCTCTTGAAAAGTACAGTATAATCTTTACAAAAGGAATATTTGGTCCAAATTACAGTGAATAAATACAATAGATTTTGTACAATCATCAAATAAGTAGATGAATTTTAAATTAATATACATTGTACTAATAACTGAATGATATACGTACGTACAGTATAACTCACAGTATTGCATCATACGAAATAGTGTTCGATAGCGTACAATGTATTGGGGTCGCAGCTACGTGAGCTAGCATATATATTTATATTTCCAGTAGTTTCATGATTTTATTGATAAAAAAACGTATTTATTAGCCTAAGAATAATAAAATAGTAAAAAACATAAATACTAACAGTATTGCAACATGTAAAATACGATACCGCTATCAGCGTTTTGGACAAAGACTCGTTCAGTCTAACTCACGTTTTGCTTGTGTTCGATAGCGTACAATGTATTGGGGTCGAAGCTACGTGAGCTAGCATATATATTTATATTTCCAGTAGTTTCATAATTTTATTGATAAAAAAAACGTATTTCTTAGCCTAAGAGGAAACAGCCAAGGTATATGTATATAACAGTAAAAAATAGTAATAAACATGCAACATGTAAAATACGATCCCGCTATCAGCGTTTCGGACAAAGGCTTCCACCATCTTCCATTGTCTCGCCTCACTCGTGTGCACCATTCATGTTGTGCTTATTATTATTAATATGTTTTGCTTGTGATTTTTTTACTCGCATATTTTAACCTTTGCAATGCCTCCCAAGCATCCTTCATCTTCTAAGGCTTCTTGTAGTGAGCCTAAGCGGCAAAGGAAATTGTTAACCATTGTAGATAAAGTGAAACTCTTAGATATGTTGAAAGAAGGAAAAAAGTGTGGATGTCAGCCGCTATTTTACGTAAACGTAAAAATTATTGTAAAATATGGAACCTATTAATGTCAAGTCATCATCACCTCATTCATGGTAAGTTTTCCTATCACTTTCATAAAAAATTACGTTGCTTGCTTTTATTTATAATGTAAAGGGTGTTTTTTTAACAGTACAGGGGGGGTTTATACAGTGTAAACGTAAAAATACATTAAAATATCTATGTACATATAGGCTGATCTCTACACCACGGATTTTCGGGTTTGCGCCAGGTCCCGGAACCAAACTACCGCGATAAGTATATATATATATATATATATATATATATATATATATATATATATATATATATATATATATATATATATATATATATATATATATATATATACCATATACTATTGCGGCGAATGAGGAAAGGAGGAAGAAGGAGAAGGAAATCATATGTAAAAGTTGTTTATATGAAGAGCAGCAGAGGCAGGAGTGTAAGTATGAAGAAGCTCAAGAGAAATGTGTCAAGAAAGAACTAATTATAGATTGGCTGGTAACATAGAATATGAAGCAGGTCTGGGTAACTTTCACATATATATAAACACAAACGCATGCGAGCAATGACACACATGAACAATTATTATTATTGGCAACAGTAATTTTCTTTTGATGATAATTGTGGAAATTATTATTATTATTATTATTATTACGAATTTGTAATTAAACCATTATTTTTACAATAAATAATGTAGTTTTGGTTGATGAACAAGAGTTAATTAAAGATTCTCTCTCTCTCTCTCTCTCTCTCTCTCTCTCTCTCTCTCTCTCTCTCTCTCTCTCTCTCTCTCTCTCTCTCTCTCTCTCTCTCTCTCTCTCTCTCTCTCTCTCTCTCTCTCTCTCTCTCTCTCTCTCTCTCTCTCTCTCTCTCTCTCTCTCTCTCTCTCATTCTATACTACCCAACCCCCCACACTATCTTTGTTCCAGCCAACTAGGGAGGGACACTGTACACAGTTATTAAAGTATTTTTACAATAGATAATGTAGTTTTGGTTGATGAACAAGAGTTAATTAAAGATTCTCTCTCTCTCTCTCTCTCTCTCTCTCTCTCTCTCTCTCTCTCTCTCTCTCTCTCTCTCTCTCTCTCTCTCTCTCTCTCTCTCTCTCTCTCTCTCTCTCTCTCTCTCTCTCTCTCTCTCTCTCTCTCTCTCTCTCTCTCTCTCTCTCTCTCTCTCTCTCTCTCCTCTCTCTCTCTCTCTCTCTCTCTCTCTCTCTCATTCTATACTACCCAACCCCCCACACTATCTTTGTTCCAGCCAACTAGGGAGGGACACTGTACACAGTTATTAAAGTAAATAAACCAACAGATGTACAATGATAAGCCCTTAATAATAATAATAATAATAATAATAATAATGATTTAATATTTTTTATCTACCTTGGCTGTTTCCCCCTTTAATTGGGGGGTAGCCGACATCAAGAAAGGAAAACAATAAGGGGATTACTTTGCTCTTAGGGCAATGACGAGGGAGCTAGCGACCGTTCAGATGGCACTGCTGGAGTGCCACAGCCCATCCTCCCGGCTCTTCCACAACCTGTGTCGCTTCACAACTGCCAACTCCTCCTACTGACCCTACCACAGGGCTACCTTTGTAAGATGCAGCCCCGTGGTAACAGCAGATGCCCATCAGAGCTGCGTCACAATCACTCGCCACTCATTCCTGTTCCTAGCACGCTCCCTTGCTTCCCTCACATCCATCCTCCTATCATTCAGGGCTCTCCTTACTCCATCCATCCATCCAAACCTAGGCCTCCCTCTAGCATTTCTCCCATCAACTCTCGCATTCATCACCTTTTTCAGCAGCCTTTCATCATCCATCCTTTCCACATGGCCAAACCATCTCAAAATATTCATATCTACTCTGGCTGCAATTTCTCTCCTCACACCCGTTCTTGCTCTCACCACTTCATTCCTAACCCTATCCAATCGAGATACACCAATCATACTCCTCAGGCATTTCATCTCAAACACATTTAGTTTCCGTCTCTCACTTACTTTCATACCCCATAACTCTGATCCATACATCACAGTTGGCACAACCACTTTCTCATACAAAACTTTCTTAACATTCATTTCCAACCCTCTATTCTTCATCACTCCTTTCAATGCACCCAACACTTTACATCCTTCATTCACTCTGTGACACACATCTGCTTCCACTCCACCATTTGCAGCTATAAGCGAGCCTAAATACTTAAACTGATTAACTTCCTCAAGTGTCTCTCCATTCAACATAACATTCAATCCAGAACCATCCTCATTTCTTGTACACCTCATAACCTTACTCTTTCCCACATTCACTCGCAACTTCCTTCTCTCACACACCATTCCAAATTCTGACACTAACTGACACAGCTTTTCCTCTGAATCTGCCACCACCATAATAATAATACTAATCTCCACAATCATCATCAAAGGAAAATTATTGTCGCCAATAATAACAATAATAATAGTAATAATAATAAGATCTAAGGAGAATTATTGGAATAGACGTCATGAAAGTAATGCAGAGGTATATTAAAACCCAGCAGAGGACTGGATATTCATTACACGTCTTTTATAATCCCTTCACATCTGACAGGTCATTACATTCTCCATCTCTGTTTTTCTTTACAGCCTGATAAAGGCTGTTTCATTTTATCATTCTTTGGCCCATCCTGGTGTCACAATAATCTTTAAAAGAAAAAAAAGTTAGTTTTTTTGCCAAAAAAAAATCCGCGATGCACTGACTTTGCGATAGGTGAACCGCGAAATAGCGAGGGATTACTGTATTTTAATTTTTACTACTTGCTCAGAATTTGTTTTTGTGAATATTAATCTCTTGGATTCAATTCTTTGTTTTGCTTCTTTTTTGTCTATACATATGATTTGTGTAATCTATACTCTGCTCTAGCTTGAGCTAAATATGAAAATATTGCTCATTTCATCGTGCACAACACAGACGCTCCCCAGCGACGTACAAACGAGTTACATTCCGAATGGCAATTCATATCCTGAATTGTTCGTAAGATGATATTTTTTATGTACAGTACAGTACAGTGCAGTTTATGCCTACCAAACATTTTTCATTTGTATAATGTAATAAAGTTATGTTAGAACATAATACCATTTGTTTTCTTATCTTAAAGACACATGATGCAAATTTGCACATTTCTTGAAACATTGGAATCATCTATAACTTGCTGCATAATGATAGTAGACTGTATAGGCTCTGCACTTTTCACATGTTCATATCTCTGGATGTTTGTATGCTGGACGTTTGTAAGTTAGGGAGCGTATGTATAAGAAATTCTGTATATTGACTATATCATTCCATCATAATTCATCATTTAATTTTTTGGGTTTGGAGAGTGAGATTCAGCCGCATTCCTTGCATGTAAGGAAGTACCCGAAAACAGAGATATTGCAGACCTCTCTCTTTGCGTACATGCTCACGCAGCAAAGCAGCTGATGGAATTGGTAGGAATGGCAGGTTGTTAAGAGACCCATGTTTCTCATTTTTATATATTTGTCTTTTCATTTCATAAAGTCGTTTCTTGTTTATATTTATTTCTCTTTTCATTTGATACAATTATTTCTCTTTTCACCTGATACAATTGTTTCTCATTTTTATTTATTTCTCTTCACCTGATACAATTGTTTCTCATTTTTATTCATTTCTCTTTATTTAATTCAATCACATTCTTGTGGCTTCAGTAAGATAAGTTGTCGCATTGAAGAGATATATTTGGTGCAGAACAGTACACCATTTGATATGCCAAAATGTTGGAGTGAGTACATAGTTTATCTTTTTTATCTTATGATGATGTATACCTCTCACACAGGCACGGTGGCCGCAATTATTGTAAAAGAAGTAAAGCAGCTTGATATCCTCATAAATGTCACCCACTCTAGCCTCTTTTAACATTAGTTTTATTGGCAAGTAATTTCAGGAATGGAGAGAGAGCACTTGCTCTCTCTTCCTGTTAGTTGTTTTTGATGTATTTGAGTTGGAGGGGCACTATTTGGCACCGCCCTTTTGGCAATGCTACTTTTATCGCTAAATTGTTTTAACGTTGCCTTTTTTGCACTAAGCTGTTTTGGCTAGGCTAGGTTAGGGTAGAGTAGTGTTAATTATCTCCTGAGTCGAGTATTCTAACCGATTGCCTACAGTGGTCCTCTAGCGGTGTCCATATGTGAATATAACAATAACGACAGGTAGCAGGACCTTGTTACATCTTTATATTTACACCCCTTTTATCAGCTTTATTGTGATAAGGTAATTAATTTTGGCAAAGAATGGACTGCAACCCCTTTGAACCCCTGCATTGCGACGCAGTGGAAGCATCTGGGGCTGATAATATACTGGTCGTTGGTTCAATCATGTCACAGACTTGAATTTGAGTTCGCTGTTTTGTGTCACAATATTTAAATTTGGCAATCGATTCTGGGGTCAATAATTTCCTTAAGATCTACCTGATTATTCAATTGTTTCCTGACGATCACTGGGCCCACATGATTGGAGAGGAAGCTTTGGCCTGAGCTAAGTGGTAGATATAAATTCAGGCTCTGTGCTATCACTGTCCCTTGCCTCTGTCATTCCTTAGAGACCTTTAACCTCTATCAGGGAATAAAGGTTCACCAGGGATAAGTGTTAATGTTTTCTCTTATTTTTTTTATGGTAATGGATCTTCAAAAATCTCGGGTACCTGTACAAGCAATCTTAAAGAAAACATTTCCATTTTTCAGATTAATAAGTCTTCATAAATATCAGGTGCTTTACAAGCAGTCTAAAAGAATACATTTATATTTCTTTAAGGGAATTGGTCTTAAAAATTTTCAGGTGCCTATTCTAGCAATCTTATATGCATTTTTTTCAGGGGATTGAGTCTTCAGAAATGCCAGGTGCCCATGCAAGCAGTCGTTTTGATTTCAGGGTAATGGGTCTTCTTAAATACCAGGTGCCTCTTCAAGGAGACAAAAAATAAAAAATTTAAATTTTTTTCCTGTATAATGAGTCTTGAAATATACCACTAAAAATTCCATTTTTATATTTTTATGTTACTGGGTCTTCAAAAATACCACTAAAAGAATACATTTTTTATGTTTTTCTGGGTACTGTACTTGGTCTTCAAAAATACCACTAGAAGAATACATTTTTTATATTTTTCAGGGCACTGGGTCTTCAAAAATACCTGGATCCCATACAAATAATTTACGAGATTCCGGTTTAGGAGGTGGCGGGCCTGCCTCTCGAGATAAGAAAAATAAAAATAAAGAAAATAATAAAGATAGCTCTCATGGCTCTAAAGAAGATGCCGTCAGCATCATAAGGTAAGCCCTGTACTTTTTTCTCTCTCTTGGAGCAACTTGTAAAAATTTGTTGAAGTAAAAAGTACTAGGAACGAATAGGAGTGTAAATGAAAAAAATCCCGTTGAGAAATATGAAATTTTTTTTATATAGGTATTTGATATAAAATGTGGATGAAAATTACAAGGAATTACAATGATTTTGGTTTAGAACACACTCCAAATTTTTTTTTTAAGAATAGCGAAAAGAAAAATGCTCTGATTTTAGGTAAAGAAATAATTTATTAGTAGAGTTATGTAAAATGTTTTGATTTGTATTGAACATACGTAAGTAAATAGAATGAGACTTGTGAAAGATCTGATATGTATATGTGTGTGTGATTACCTAATTGTGATTACCTAATTGTGTTTACGGGAAAGAGCCCAAAGCTCGTATCTTCCCGTCTCCTCATCGGTTCCATTTTATACTTAGTGATACTTACCATACCTGTCCTTAAAACTATGGATTGAGATAGCATTAACTACCTCCTCGCTTAGCGAATTCCAATTATCAACTACTCTTACACTGAAAAAGTATTTCCTTACATCCTGCAAAGAACTCTTCTTACGAAGCTTCAAACTATGACCTCTAGTTCTAGAGCCAGCCATATCAAAATATCGATCCCTATCCACTCTATCATAACCATGAAGGAATTTAAAGACTGTCACCATATCCCCCCTCACTCTTCTAGCTTCGAGTGATGGTAAGTCTAATTCCCTCAGCCTCTCATCATAACTGAGATTGCGTATTTCTGGCACCAGTTTCGTGGCATGTCTTTGAACTTTTTCAAGCTTAGCTATGTGCTTTTTCAAGTGTGGATTCCAAAAGGGGGCTGCATATTCAAGTTTTGGCCTCACATAGGCTACATAAATATTTCTGAACATTTCCTTGTCCATGTGCCTGAAGGCTACCCTTACATTTGATAAGAATGCATATGCTGCCCTTACTATGCCATTTATATGTATTTCTGGAGACAAATCTGCCAGTATGTTTACTCCTAGATCTCTCATTTTCTGTCTCTTGAAGTTGTACTCCAGCCACCGAGTAGTCAAGCTTGGGCCTTCTTGCACTTGTACCCATTCTCATTACCTTACATTTTGAAGTATTGAATGTCATTAGCCACTTTTCTGACCACTCATGCAGATTATTTAGATCCTCCTGAAGTTCTCTACCATTGTTCTCGTTTTTTACTTTCTTCACAATCTTTGCATCATCTGCAAACATATTCATGAATGAATTTACAGACTCTGGTAGGTCATTTACATATACAAGGAACAAAAGTGGCCCTAAAACTGAACCCTGTGGAACTCCACTACTAACTCTGCTCCATTCAGACACCGAGTGTCTTACTCTAACCCTCTGTTCCCTTCCTTCTAAGTAAGTTTTTATCCATTCCAAAACATTTCCACCTATTCTAGCCATTGCTTGCAGCTTCCTAATAAGTCTCCCATGTGGAACAGTGTCAAACGCTTTCTGGAAGTCTAGGAATATGCAATCTGCCCAGCCCTTTCTTTCCTGTAAGATTTGGCTTACCTCATCATAGGATTCTAATAAGTTTGTTACTCTTGATCTACCTTCTCTGAAGCCATGTTGTCTCACTGACAAAAAGTTGAATGATTCCAAGTGAAGAGAGATATGTTTCCTTAGTAGTTTCTCCATAACTTTGCAAACTATGCTGGTCAAGGAAACTGGTCTATAGTTCAGAGCCGTATCCCTTCTTCCCTTTTTGAAGATAGGTATCACATTTGCTTGTTTCCAGCATCTTGGAATCTCCCCTGACTCCAGTAACTTTTTAAATATGATACTTAGTGCCACTGATATTGAGTTTGCGCATTTTTTAAGCACATGAGGGGATATGTCATCAGGACCTGTAGCTTTATGAACATCTAAATCCATCAGCGCTTTGCATTTCTCTGTGGCTGTAAGGTTGATGTTCTCTAATACCGGCCCTTGAGTTTCTATCTCTGCAATCTGAAGGGGTGGGGTATTTTCTACTGTAAATACTGACTGAAACTCCTTGTTCAATTCTTTGCAGATCTCTTCATCCGTCTCAGTGATGCTTCCATCCGCTCACTTTAGCCTTAAAACCTGTTCTTTTACCTTCAGTTTTCCTCTGATAAAGAAAAGAAAAAATGAAGAAAATAAGACAGCTGTACTACTTGGCAACTTAACTCAGTACTGTTGACAGGTGGATATTTGGTATTTATTTAATTATTCAATTATTTCGTGTATCAAACTAACTAACAAGTTAATATAAATGGGAAGGATACTGATTTTAACAATATATGGAACCACAGGATCAGGTAAACGGCTTAAGAGCTTTCCCCAGTTTACACAAAAAATTAGGTAATGTGATGTGATGGCTTCACCTCTGGCAACTCTTCTAAATTTCCTTCAAGGCAGAACAGGACAGCAGCTTCTCTCTCCCTTCACGAAAATGTTCTCAATTTTTTCCTTTAATATTTTGGACAGTCTCGTCATACAACAAATATAAGTTTTGTACTCACAATACTCTGCAGGATTTCAGATTTAGGGAAATTATGGTAATGTTTTCCACTAAGCACTTAGTCACTCAAAAACACAAGGAAAAATTTAAGAGATACTGGTATGTGTGCGCGCGGTGTGTGTGTGCCTGTGTGCATGCATTAAGAATGCCATCAGAGATAGCAGGATTTTACAAGTCTATGCTTTTACCATTCGTTAACTAGGTAAAGTCACAAAATTAGTAAGTACTTACAAAACTTCCATTTTTTCATTAATGGGACCTCTGTACCATTTTGCGAATTGTATGGTAACAATTTATTTGTGGTCTGTTCATCAGGCAATTTTTTTTTTTTCACAGATTGGAAGCCGATATAAAGAGATTGAAAGCAGATTTGCAAGCTTCGAGGCAGACTGAGCAAGATCTTCGCAACCAAATCAATACTTTTATATCGAGCGACAAAATTACTCGTCAGGAGATGAACCAGCTGCAGCAAGATAACGACAACTTGCAAAACAAACTTCACGATCTCGTTACTGCACGGCAGAATGACAGATCCACCATTAGCGGCTTGGAACGTCGCTTGCAGGAGGAGCGTCGCTCTCGGGCGAGCGCCGAAAATCAAGTGGCGCAGCTGGAGAGACGACAGAAGAAGGCTGAAGAGCAGGCACAAGCCAGAGCGCACGCCCTCGCCACGGCTAAAAGCGAGTGCAGTGAGTCTTGTCGCAGCCGTCGAAGTGAGCTAGAAGCGGAAGTGAAGCGTTTGCGACGAGATCACAGATTGGCAGAAGACAGGGTGCGCAACGTTGAACGCGAAAATTTAACCCTTCGTCAGTACAAAGATACTCAGAACGACACGGAAGTTTTAATGTCTGCCCTGTCGGCCATGCAGGACAAAAACAATCATCTAGAAACTTCCTTGTCAGCAGAGACCAGAGTGAAATTAGACTTGTTCTCTGCTCTCGGAGAAGCTAAACGCCAGCTGGAAATATCTCAAGGTAAGATTGGCTGTGGGTAAACCAGCTTTGGTTGTCGTGCTTCAGAGCAGAATTCCCTTTCCTGCCTACCTTGTGGGTGACCCAAGCAGGGTGGTGGTGGGGGGGAGAATGTGGAAACCCTTATCCCCAAGGTGCTAGAAGAGTAATTGAGGTATGTGTTGGATTGTGGCTTGGCCACCCCCTTGCAATAGGGAATGGGGCCTTGTATACAGATATAGATGGAGAAGATTTTGGCACTATGCATGGCTATATGTCAAAAGTACAATTTGCTAAATGGCACTTTCAAAATTTCACAACTTTAAAGATTTTGTTATTTCTAGCTGTTCGTGTTATCATGATGTTTTTTACCCTTTTGTAGGCTGTTTTTATAACGCTTTCTTTCTTAGAAAGTATAGAGGGATGGTCTAGCTACTCGTTGGAGGTTGTAGGTGCTCAGCTGCTGTTTTGGCGAATAGACCAGTATAGTACTGAGCACTTTTTTTTGTATTCCCTTTTGACGTACGAATGTTGAGTGTTAGTGCTTGTGACTTTGAATCATCAGGTCGAGGGTTCACGGCTTCTTAGTTTAGAAAGGGTATTCACTGAGGGTAATGATCAAACATGCCAAAACTTAAGTCCTTCACAAGAAGACACCATCCTGGCCCTTAGTAGAAAAGGGAGTTCATGACATAAAACCTATCACATCGCTTGATGTAGGAACTGATTAAAAAGGATGTTTAAGCAGGAGTCTAGCAATATCTGTCCATGATATTTTCTTCTTGTCTCAAAATCACTTATAGGAGACGCAAGGATGAACATTGTACGTTGAAACTTCAGTTTCTTGGTTCTTGTGCTACTCTTGTGGTCACGCCTGTAAATCTTTCGAATAAGGATTAAAGATTATCTGCAGTATATTTTAAGCCTACTAAAAACCTAAATCCTTGTCCACTTTCCCTGTGGGTAACCCAAGCGGGATGGTGTGTTTGCTTTGACTCCGCCACACCCACCTCAAAGGAGCAAGAGAATGTATAACACATGTTATGTGTAGTAGGTAGTTTTACTTCACGAGTATAATAATGTAATTTGCAGAGATGTCTAACTGCAATTTTTTGTGGCCCAAGCCCCCTCTCCTATCGCTGGGTCCACTAGATTGGAGAGGGGTTTGGACCTGACTATCTGTCAGGCTCTGTGCTATCACTGTCCCCTGTCTCTCCCTTTCTTTAGACACCGTTAACCTTTAAACTGTCGGTGTCAGCCAGTCTTATGAAGTAGGTTGCCATGGCCATGCAGCTAACACTCTTGACCCATTCTTGACTTCTAGTCTTTCTAACTATTCATATTTTGTACTTGCCCCTCCTGGTAAGTCTGACAACTTTTTTATCTCATTCCTCCATTTTTAGTAACAAATTTATAAAAATTTATTTGTTTTTAGGTCTTGTGTCCTCTAAGGATAAAGAGATTGAGGATCTGAAGGCAAAAATTGCTGAAGTACTGGCTGTGTGTCCACCCACAAGCTTCCCAAATACATCGTTGGATGCGACACCTGTTCATTACACTTCTAAGCTGTTGCCCCAGGTAAGCCTTTATGTTGATATTGTAGATATCTTCTTTTATTGAGCTCATGATATTTTGGTTACTCTTATGACATTTGGACTATATTCTCTACAGACGCTCCCCTACTTACGAACAACTGAATTACAAACATTTGCCGATACGAACAAAAACATACCCATTATCTTCTCAAGTACTAATGTTTGTATTACTGTATTGTACTGTTTTATTACATTATTATTACTGTATTAAAATTCATTAATACTGTATACTTTGTTTTATGTAGTAGTTAAGCGTCTTTAGCCTAAGTACTGTACAGTAGTGCATATGTATGTACTGTGCAGTACTTTTTTTATTTTTTTTTTTACCTAAATACAACTCACAAGCAGACTTCTGGAACCTAACTCGTTCATAAGTAGGAGAGTGCCTGTATGTAGATTCTGGGCTTCAAAATATTTAGAAATTTACAAAAATAAGGGTTTAATTTTTATATGAATGTACATACTTTTTTAATCATCTTACTTTTATTTTGCTTATTTGCACTTCAAGATTGTATCGATTCCCTTCATACGTCTCTCTTATTATCAAAAGCCTTTAGTTTTATTTAAGCAAATTATTCAAAACCCCCTTGAAAGAGAGATTGTCTGTGGGTCAGAATTTCCTTCAGAAATATCTGAGTCCCTTGTTATTGGGCATTCTACAGGTGACTTCATCCCCTATGGATCCCACAGCATCTCTGGTGATGGTAGATGGACTCATGGACTCTTCTCTGGACTCCCTCTGTGGACTGGGCTTCTCCGCCTCCAGCCACTCCCGTCCCCTCGCTGCTTCTCCGCCGGCCCCCATCTCTCCACCCGCTCCAAAGAACCCCCAACACTCGACTCTGGACCCCAACGCCCGCGTCTATACCCCAAAAGGAACTGTCACTTCGGAAGCTTAATGTTTTTTTTTATTTTGACTGGGAAGAGCAGGGGTAAGTGTGTGCGAGACAAAATCATGGTACTTTCCATTTGTGAAGATGTATTCTAATTGTTAAGGCAAGTTGAATAATGAGTTTTTCCAAGCCTAGGTTATCTTTGTTTTTTCAGCTATTAACTTTCTTTGCTGTGTGAGGCCTGTGTTAATCGGGTGTCGTTTTGCTCCAGTGATGCGATTGAAAATGAGTTAATGTGTATGAGTTGCTTTTCTGTAAATACTTATACTTAATACATAAGTACTGCTGTATGTATTAATACTTAAGTATCAATATGTAAGTATCTCTATGTATCATTCAAATTATCCAGAAAAATCTTAGTATATTATAAAGGTCATTCTTGAAATATTAATATATAAGTGTTGCTTAATGTATTAATACAATAGTATTAATGCGTAAGTATCACACTATGTATTGTTCGAGTTATCCAGAAAAAAATCTCCGTATCTGAAAAAGGTAATTGGATACAATTCTGGTAATAGGAAGTATATGACTTGATTCATGGTAACTTATTTTTTAGTCGAAGTTATGTATGATATTGACCCAATAATTACTACATGTTTGAAAACAATCTACCCCCAGAAAAGTAAAATAAAATACTTGATTATGGCAAGAAGACTAGAAATACAAATCTATTGAAGAATTCAAGAGAAATATATATATTAATTAGCTTTAGAACCATCTGATATGGTGTCGAAAATATAAGTATATATTGTGAAAGGTTTTTCTTTTCATTCGGCCATGGAAATTTGTATGTGTTTTACAATTCTGTTAAAAAAAGGATTAATGAGATTAAACATGTTTATGTTAAATACCTTGAATCTAACTTGCTACTCAGGTTTAGTGTTTCTATATTGAAAACCTCATAAAAAATAAATTTTGAAATGTTAGGACGAAGCTGATATTGGTTTGAGACGTAATATTTCTGTATTCCCACTTGTATGGATTTGAATATGAGTTGGCCTTCCATGTGAAACTTGTTACATTAAAGCACATTGGAACATTACCTTAAACTTATTCTATTAAATTATTCGATACAAAACATGCCACTTTAGTAGCAAGGAGAGTGATTATTAGAGTATGAAATTATCTTGAGACTGTGTTCCCTAGAGTAAAATTGCTATTCGCATTTTACAGCTCTATCGTATGAACGTGATAAAACGCATTTGTTGTTATACAAGTAACTTATGCTAATTGTTTTATGTTTTCATTTGTACTTACTGGCACTTTTTTCACCCCTTTTAAGAATTTCGTAATAGGGAGTTTTTATGGTTTCAGAATCATGGTTGAACTTTAACTTTCAGAAGACGAAGTTTTTAAGTGCAAGACTATAGCTCAATTTGTTTCAGAATTTGCAGGAAACAGCTTATGTTCAGTACTGATTATATATATATATATATATATATATATATATATATATATATATATATATATATATATATATATATATATATATATATATATATATATATATATATATATATATATATATATATATATATATATATATATATATATATATATATATATATATATATATATATATATATATATATAGATATATATATATATATATATATATATATATATATATATATATATATATATATATATATATATATATATATATATATATATATATATATATATATATATATATATATATATATATATATATATATATATATATATATATATATATATATATATATATATATATATATATATATATATAATATATATATATATATATATATATATATATATATATGATCAATTAAGTAAAAGAAACATCTGTACACCTATGACATGAAAAAGATGTTCTTTATTCAAAGATTTTTTTTTTTTAATTGGTAGCAGAACATGGAGTTACCAATATAATGCAATGAATAATGCTTATTAAGTTGGTTCTTATTTAGAGATAAAGATGTCTGTAGCAATGTACTTGGGAAAAAATATATAATAGTTCACTTGCAGAGCATTGTCCGTGATATCAAAATTTGTTTTGAGGTACCAAAAGTTATTTTTTTTTAATATGTCTAAAATTCATAAAATGTTCACTTGCAGAGCATCATTTGTGAGACATCAGAAGTTACCTGTTTATTGACAATTGAAAAATTTATTAAAAATTCACTTGCAAAGCATCCTCCTTGAGATATCAATAGTTATTTATTAATCATCCATGAGACATCAGAAGTTACTTGTGTATTAACAAGTGAAAACTTTATTCAAAGTTCAATTGCAGAGCATCATCCTGTTACTTGTGGAGGATTTATGGTCTGACAGGACTCCTAGGGCGTCCTGCCAGACCATATCCTACGAGACGATGGCCACTCCTTGCATTTTGGAATATAAACTAGACCATTATAACTATCACTAAGGTACTAGATAACTAGTAGAGTAGAGCATTTGGGACAGGCAAAATATGAGAATAAAATACAGTATCTTCATTATGGCCAGGAGAATTGATGTTGGTGTGTCTAACTCTAGAAGAGGGCTTAGGTAATATACTTTTCTATTAAAGTTCTTACACGATTGGCTTCTGGTGAATGTGTGTGCTTTGACTCAGCCACCCATCCTTCAAGGGGGACTGCTACCATCATAACTATGTATTATATTTTTGTTGGGCATATCATGGTAAGGAACATTTTTAATTTTGTTTCTCTCTCTCAGTTGGTTTTTTGTTTTGAAATTAAATAGTTCAGGAGAGAGTCCCCTCCTGTCCCCCTATTCCCTTTAGTCTCATAACGCACAGGGAATATTAGTATGGAAGCCGTCTCCTATCACCAGGAATATCATAATAGACTGAAATATTCTGCTGTATGATTGCTTATTATTTCCAAATCTACTTACTTGTAAAGCCTCCTTGGGTCAGTTTTAAGGTCCAATATCCACCTGTAGGGTGTTCCACTTACCCTAAGTCTGTATAATGTACATACGTATATGATGGGCCATAATCCCCCTTGTAAGGAGGGTGGCCAAGTCATTTCACACATTCACCATATGCCGAACATACCTAAGTCACTTATTATACCTCCTTTGGGAATAAAGGATTACCACGTTCCTCCCCTACCAATCTGCTTGGGTGGTAGGGTTAGTGAGCAAGAATCTTCTGCCATGAGGCATCTGTATCTGGCTTTCTGGACTGACTTAATGTTTATTTTTTTATTTATTTATTTTTGTTTTGCCTCAGACACCTCTAAAATTTAATATAACTTTATTATTGTTGTCTTTGTTTCGTCACATTTATTCTTACTGTTTGCAGTTTTTTTTTTTTTTTTTGCTTAATTTTAGTATTTTGAGAAAAGGAGAGTGATATTTATATAGGAAAGATATTGCATCAGGTAAAAATGAGCCACTCCCAGTACATTAAATAACCCCCTAAATTGTGTTTTAGGTTAGTTTAAGTTAGTATCGGTTAGGATAGGCATTAACCTAACATAACCTAGCTCAAACTAACATAACAGTTTATGGGATTATTTATTGTACTTGTGGTTGCTAATCTTTACCTCTTGCAAAATATTCAATTTGGTCTCTGAATTGAGTTGTACTCTTAGGATGTACGGAGGAGTTTTTTTTCATTTTATGTCCTGTACCTTGAACATTCTTTAAATTTTATTTGTTGTATGTATATATTAACTTATCTGTGTAATTTATCATAGTACAAATTCTTTCTAAGTTCCAGATTTAGGAACTATAGTAATCTAGTTAGTTTAGCTCATATGTGGATAATTCACTGAACGTCATAAACGAATGGGGAGTGTAAGTTAGTGTCTTGAGTATTACATTAATTTATACCCTTCCTTCAGTCTCAGTTTCATTCTTTTGATCCTAAGTTTAAGCAAAGGACGGCTAGCTCACAGTCTCCTTCCTCTTCTGCAACTCCTCTTCTGCTGGGAGTAGAATTATATGCCTTGTTATGTTTTCGTAGCCCTGTTTTTTCTCTTTAGTTCTTCTCTTTCTTGTTCTAGGAGGAGAATTAAATATCTTTTTATCTCTATTGGTTTGTTTTTACCCGCAACTTTTTATTTTGGTAATATAATTATATTCCTTGTTATCTCTCTGTAGTCCTGGTTTTCTGAGCACTACTTGTGATAATAGAATTATATGCCTTGTTATCTCTCTTTAGTCCTGTTTTAATAGAATTATATACAGTACCTTCTCTCTCTGTAGTCCTGTTTTTTCTCTTAGCTGCTTCTTTTTCTTTGGCAATAGAATTAAATTCCATGTTATTTCAATGTAGTCTTGTTTTTTTTTTTTTTTTTTTTGCAACTTCTTTTTGGGAATAGAATTAAATACCTTGTTATTTCTGTAATCCTGTTTTTCAGTAAATACTGTACTAGAAAATATCCATTTTGAAGACATTTTTTTGGTAGCACAGGGGTCCCCGTTTTACGTCTCTCTGCCTTTACGTCAGAGGCCAATAAATAATTAATAAATTATTAACAAATAAATTTTTCGACATACCTGGCTTATGCAGTAAATTCAAACTTTGTGTGTGAACATATGTGAGCTTGGCAGACGAATACACATGTAGCAGCACTGTTCTACACATATACAGTGTATCAAGTTAATGGCTTTACTTGTTTTTTTGATATTTTGTTATTTGAAGGAAATAGATTTATTTACAAAATTACCAAATACACAGCTGTAAATATAATCTTTATGCAAAAAAGTTTATTGAGGTTGGCAGCAGAATAGTCACACGGCATTGTTGTATATGTATATATCAAGTTAATGGTTTTATTTATTTACATATTTGGTTATGTGAAGAAATTAGATTTAATTTATTTACAAATTTACCAAATATAAATTTTGAAGAAGGAAAGAAATAAAAACAGCAAAAAAAGAATAATAAGAATGCATTTTTAAAAGGAGCGTCTTTGTAAAGGCATTGCTTCTCAACCTTTCGTCCGTAATATTGTATCATGCTTGCTCGCTGTGGATGCATAATTTCAACATTAAGATGTTATAAGTGCTGTGGCTTGATGACCAGCATCTACGGTGCGTCCCAGTGAGCCTCAGATTGTTTAATGCCGTGAAAATTCATTGCCCACTTGTTTTCGTACTCATTCGCTGGTGTTAAGCTGTTAGACCCGTAGTTGGATATGGCGGTTGAAGTTATCCAGATGCAAGCCAACCACAATAGTAAAGGTAAGCAATACTGTATAGTGTAGTTTTGCTATTTTTATGTCTTAGAGTGTTTACGTTTTAGAGTACAGGGTATTTATTTTTATCGTTGTTGAGGGACCTAAGTTTGAATTTAGGTGGTTTCCAAATTACTGTACATCGAAATCCAGTTTTAAGTCAATTGTCAGGAACGGAACCTGACATAATGGTCACCCCCTGTAATGTTATTTTTTCTGAAAACTAGATTTAAAGGATTATTAAATAGAGCTTTTTTTTCCCTCCCTATTATTTTCTTGTTTTTATAATAAATCCAAACCCTACAAGTTAGGTTGTAAAAATATATTTTTTCTTTAATTTTTCTTAATTTGTCTCCAGTAGTTATGCTTAGTTTTAGAATCAGGAAAAAATATTTCCTGTTTCAAAGGAAAACTTTGTTATTCCATATTAATTTTCCTCAATGGTCTTGGTTTTTTCAAGGTAAACAATAAGTAATATATATTAAATATATTTTTTCCCTTTTCATTTTTTTTTCTTATAGAAAATTTTCCTGAATTTTCTCTCGAAACGTAAAATTTTGCCATTTTATGCGATGTTATTATTCCCGATTTGAATAGGGGTGGACACAGACGGGTTGGAGCTAAGGCATTAAGGCTGGATGCCTTTCCTAACGCCCCACAGTGGGCTCAAAAATATGGATTCATCACTTACCAAATTAAGCACTCTAACCTCTGCGCTACCACTGGATTTGTTTTAAAAAGGATGTATAGTATGTGAGATATTTCTCTATTATATTCTTTATCATTTCTTGTATTGGAAAAGTTAGACATCTTTATTTTAAAGGAACTTCCTCGGAATAGTTATTACTTTGCATAATACTGGAATTCATCATCTGTGAAAGAGTCCCATGATGTAGTTATTACATTGCAAAAACTAAAAGTTATTATTTTTAATGGAGTTTAGTTATTATTTTGCAAAAATTAAAAGTCATTGCTTTTAGAGGAGTTCTTCTGCTTAGTTATTATTTCGCAAAAATTAAAAGTCTTGGTTTTTAAAGGAGTTCCTCTGTTTACTTATTATTTAGCAAAAATTAAAAATCATTATTTTTATTATTTCTAAAGGAGTTCCTCAGTTTAGTTATTTTGAAAAAACTAGAAATCATTATTTTTAAAGGAGTTCCTCTGTTTAATAATTACTTTGTGACTTTAAAAATCATTTATATTTAAAGGAGATCCTCAGTTCAGTTATAATTTGCAAAAACTAGAAGTCATCATTTTTACACAAGGTCCCTCAATTACATATATTTATAGTTCAGAAGGTTAACTCATTAATTAGTAAGCTACATGTATGTCACTTGATGTGAAATTATTTTACACATTGTATACAGCATAGATAAACCTCACTTTGATGCTCTGTGTGTGAGACATAAAAATTGGACAAATGTTCTGGTTCTCCAATTAGATGAATATGTTATTGCTGTTTTTCTTATGTTTTTTCTAGAGCTTTTACATTGAATCTGCTTTGAGTAAGGTAGATTCATCAATATGTATTGAATTTTGCCATGTCAATTAAACCAGTGCATTACTTATCAAGGGCTGAAGAAAGATTGAAAAAAAGAAGACAGTCCCATCATTTCAGGCTGTTTATATTTAGGCTTTACAGGACCACCACATTTTTTGTCTTCTTTCGAATTGTGTTGGGGTATAATACTCAGATGTCCTGTAGTGGTGTGAATTTATCAGTAATATAAGAGTTAAAAAAAAAAAAGCTCAGTGAGGGAGTTAAGTGAGAATGTAACAAAGAAACAACATATGAATATGGAGTACCCAGGGCTATGATCAGAATGTAACACACATGAAAATATTTCTTTAGCACAAGTAAAGTGGTTTATTGATGAGTGGGCCACACCAGACCATTAATTTGAGCTGGTTTAAAAGGTGTTATAGTAAGGTCTCAAGTGATTCTTTGAGAGCCACGGCTAACAGTTATGTTTGCTGTCTAACTTGATGTTAATATTCCCCTTAAATTGATCGCGAATTAATCTGTAGTTTCATATTGAAATCGGTGTCTATGTAACGTAGATTTATGTTGAGAGTAGAAGATGATCTTCTCTGACTCTCCGCTTTATTCCTTTTTATTTTCCAGTCCGTCTTTAGTGTAAAATTTTATTAAAATTGTATGTTATGGAATTTTTTCCCTTTTTCTTCTTAGACTCAGTATTTATCTTTATTATGTCATACCATTCAACCCTGCTGCATTGGGGAGAATCATTAGAGTGAAATAAATTTATTCATTTATTATTAAGGAAGTTTCCTTATTTAGAGAAAAATAAAAATGTTCAGTTTTCTTTTCGAAAAGCATCTTCGTGTGCATAATAATTATATTGTGTGGGAGTATTGTAAAATTTTTTTATATTAGGATTTCATATAAACCATAAGCACAAAAAATATTTATCTTTGTGATATTAACAATGTTGTGATATTTTCAAGTTGTGTTTAAAAACTCACAGGAAATGGAACGACTGTTATTTTGTTTTGCGACACTCGTTCTCGGTGTAGATAAAACCCCTAACCTTATTCCTTTTGGGTGGAGAAAACTTATAAAGTATGGGACCCTCACTGAGCCTAGCATAAAAGTAATGTAGCAATAACAAGGGAAGATGAGAAGCACTTGTACTTGAGAGGAACACACTTGTCTTAACACAGACTTAAAAAGATTACTGAGTTTTTAGAAGTTTGAAATTGGTTTAACTTTGCCAGTAATACATTTCCATATCAATTTGAATGCTGCCTAATACATCTTTCAATGGGTGTTTTAAGCTAATTTTTACCGAGACGATACTGTAATGTGGCTTCTCTAATCCTTTTTTTTCAAATAATGTAAATTCATATTAAGATTCATTTGACATAAGGTATTAATATAGCACTCAAGGTCATTCTCCCGAGGAATAAATGTGCTTCCCTCTTTTCTTGTTGCATTGAGTGTCACACTTTTTTTGCCTTTGTTTCTCTGCTTTTCTTAGAATGAAAAAATAGTTGACTATTTGATCCTGAACTGTGTCATTACCAAAAAAACAAAAACCAAAAAAGTTATCATGTGACTGGTACTGATTAATGAATGGCCAGGTGCAGTTCCTGGTAGCCTCCTCCTCCTCCCAAAGGTTGTAAGATGGGAGTTTGAAGCATTAACGTCTTTTGCCACGAACTCTATTTTTTTTCGGCTTTTCTGCCGTTCTGTAGAATGAATTTAATTATTTTTGTACTTACACACCCTTGTGAAGCGTGGTACTTAAAAAAAAAAATTTTTTTTTAATGGTTTGACAGAGATAGCTCCCAGGCTCTGCATCTTGCAATATTGATGTCAAGTGAATGTCGTTGTTTCATTTTTGCCGTAAGTGTTGTGAAATCATTGATAGCGGGTCCAGGTGCCGACCAGTTGAAAGAGGCCTGAGACGTCTTTTTTTTTTTTTCCCAGCTGCCCAAAATGGAGAGAGAGGGCTTTTTGGTCCGCTCTTTTAGGTTTTAAAAGTTATTCCAACCAGTTAAATGTAGTTTAAATGGGTATGAATATGTTTTTCTCCCAGGTAGTAACCCACGATCCAGTTGACAAACCTTGGCGTGAATAATAGTGAGTGATGATGATCGCTCCATTTATTTTTTTGTGAAAACGCTTTTGTCCAGAAAGAAAACTTAAAAAAAATATATTAATACTTAATCCAGTATATGGGTATGTCAAAATAACTCAGATAAATAAAAAGAGGAAGCTCTTAGTGGTCTAATTAGTGGTCTTAACTAGTGAGGGAAAAGAATTTTAAATGTTTTATAGTGTTTACTTCTGAAATGTTGTACATATAGGTATGAAAAATGTACTTTAAATGCCAATATTATTAAATTTTTGACCACTTGGAGCTGTACTCCTAAAAGGCTTCAACCAAACGTGTTTCTTCACTTAACGTGAAGATGTTGGTGGTCTGAGACTTGCAGATTCAATTTATCGGTCACAACGGACCTATCGGGAGGTTCCGAAGCTCTCTAGCAATTTATGTTCAGTCCTAATAAACAATTGGACCCCTTTGGGGGCCATTACTCTGCTTGATTCTTTTGTTTTTCTTTTATCCTGTTAATATATAAGGGTGTTTCAAAACTTGCTCCCTAATTTGATTTTCAGTTTTCTTTGCTGGTCAAGGATCAACGATGTTCAGCTTGTGGTAAACTTTTGCTTAGTTATTAAGGATTGTTTTTAGCAAACTTTCGAAATTTATGCCATTTTCTCCTGTTATCTTGCAAATAACTCATTAAAAATGACGTAATTACCAGGCCCCCTATAAGCTTGTATAAGCAATCTCATTATGTCAGTAACTCTATAAACATCGTTCGACATCACAATAATTTAACAGTATTTTTCAGTATAGAGTATATACAGTGTGTATACATTTTAATGCATGCTAAAATAAAGAAAAGTCAAAACACATTATCTGGGGATGACATTGACATACTTGTCAGAGGATAAGGATGAGACTACAGTTACGCTGATATTGATGACCTAAGCTCTTCACACTGACCGTTGATGTGCTGCAAGAGCCTGTTGAGAGCACCCTGAATGGTTTTGCTCTTCATTCCTTCTAGATTGAGTCTATACGAGGGAATGTCTCTGCGAACTGACCAAGGTAAATTTTACAAAGTGTTGATCACTGGGATCCATCACCTTGATAAACGCAAGTCCTTTCTTTAAGTGCTCCAAGGCCTGCCGCATTTTAACAGCGAAATTTCATGGCTCTGATTCGTTCTTTTCTTGGACTCTCGCTGATGAAATTCCATCATATCTTTTGACAGGGGCTGCTAGTCTGCCTCAAGTAATGTGATAATCTTTCAACTCCATCTGCAGCTCATCACTTAATGTCACCGAAGCCTCATTCATAACCATCTCATGTAACCCCTTGAAATCGTGCATAATTTTAAGGCACAGCTTCTTCCAAACTCCATTCATAACAATTTACAAAATCTCATTCCAAACCTTTAATATTTAGGACGGCCTTGTAGGTGTCACATCCTCTATAAATCGCAGTGTGTGACGCTCTCATCCAACTCCATGGCATCTACAGCCTGCCTAAGCATATGCCTAAGTTAGGACTTGAAGACTGCATGGATTCTTTGGTCCACTGGTTGCAAGAAAGAGGAAGTGTTGGGGAAGGAATTCGATAGTGTTGTTTGATTGAAAATCGACAAGCTTCATGGGTGGGCAAGAGCATTGTCTAAAATAAGGATGTTATATGGGATGTCCTTGTCCAAACAGTGTTTCTTCATTGCTAGTACAAAGTGATTGAAGGACCAATCCTCACAATTTACATTCAGATAACTGGGAGAGAGGCCTTGGGAATGTTCTTCATTGTATGATAGCCTTCTGTCTGACAAAACACAAATGTTCTGGGAGTGTCTTCCAGAAAAGACTAATTTCATCCATGCTAAAGATCTGTTGCACAAGAAAACCATTGGCCTCAATAATCTTTGCTGAGATCGCTGAAAATTTGGATGCTCTAATTCTTCAGCTGATACACTTTCGTATTGTACCTCGACACTATGAAGATTTTATTGCCGCTTGAGCTTTATAAACCATCCAATACTTGACTTCTGCATCTTTTTCTTTGAGATAATTCTGTGAGGCCTTCAGACAAGGACAGTGCTTTCCCCTGAATCAACAGGTAGTTTAAGCAGATACGCTGACAAGTCTGCCGATCAGTCCAAAGAAAAAAAGATGTTCTGTATCTTCGAAGATCTTGCCTCTTGTTGATGACGGTGTCCCTTGTTGCTGGATATCACCATTGATGTGGGCTAAAGTCCGTTCTCGCCACAGTGTTCCTTAAACTGACGTTATTTTAATATTAATTTCCCTATTTGTATAAAAACTAACTTAATATTGAGGCTGATGTAGGGACAGTTATTACCGTATACTTTATATGAAAGAAATTATGAGTAATTAGGGGTCAAGTATTCAGAGTACTTTATTGTGAACACTCATTGTTCAAAGTTTTATTTCTGGTTGTGTCTACTTGTCTGGAAGAAGATTCAGAAATAAAGACCAGTTTACATGAATATTTATCAGTTCCAAATGAGATCTAATAAGAATTTACTTTTACCTATCTTGTTGCTGTTGTTCCTTGAGCTGCCAGGCAGACAGCCCCAAGTCACCATGGAAGATTACTGACAATCCTGGGGTTTCCCCAAGAGCTCTCAGGAAATCTATGTAGTGTGGTGGCATAGGTGTTTGTGTGTGCTTGTTTGAATGTTCTGTAAATAGTCACAATCAAAACCTTAAATCTTAATCAAAATTTATGCAGATAAACTTGATTTTATTATAGCAGTAAAATCCAATTGAATTGAATTGAAACAAAAAGACGGGGATCATCACCCTGAGGGCATTCTCCCCCAGGAAAGGAAATTAAGTTGGAGAGGGAAGCAAAGAAAGGCTCACATGGGGTTTGATATTAGTTAATCACCTTTACTTTGGATAAAAGGTCGCATTTACCTAAAAAGTTAATAATCTTATTAAAAGAAAACACAACTGTGTGGTATTTAGTATCTTGCCTGCGGTCACCTCTGTTGTTTATGATTTTACTTATTTTCTCTACATATCAGGCCAGGTCTAATTCACACAAGGTTATAGATATGCGATGATACTGAACACTTAATTTATTTGGAAGCTACATAGTTCCTCTAGGCCTCAATGCCCCCCGTCCCCTTAACAAAATGCTATCCGTATAGGCGCCCACAATACACTGCTTCCCCTTGCTCGTTGTTTGACCCTTTTTATCACCTTGGGTCATTCAAACATACCAAGAAATGGCGAGGCATATTTTCTTGGTCGTGACTCCATCAATAGGCTTCCAGAGAAGGGGGAACACTCCATAACCTATGGTGTGGGGGCACCTAAAGAATGCCAGTTTACCCTCCAATTCTGGGCTTGGTTCAGAGAACAGGGAAAGCCACGTGAGACTTCTAGATAGCACATGGGACACTCATGGGCGTGATTTATCTGTCATCTGATTCTGCAAGCATCAGAGATAGATTTAAATTTTGTGCACCAAAGCACTCACGTCTGGTATTACTGTATTTTCTACAGTATATCAAGACATGTTTAACTGTTAATAGAGCATTGGATCTTTCACATACTGGTTCATTACGTTCTCTAGCCATCAGATATGCATGGGTAACGTTAGTGTGCCTAATGCGTAGTCTTGCGAGTGCTGTTTCAACTTTTCTTTTTCGATGGTAGGAGGTCTCCCACCTATGAACTTTCTCTTTAATTTCTCTGAGTTTATTGTTATATTCCTGGGAGTTCCGACTATCTTGCCATTTGTTAATATTGCCTTCCGAATAGGGTAGTACCTATCCATAAAAGGGATTGGTTCCAAGCCCTCCTCAATGTTGAGAAACCTCGAACCACTTTTTGCCTCTATATCGGCTTTTAAATTCCAGCAATCCCCACGTGAAAGGGAACCCAGCAGAAGTCGACGCTCTTTCCTTACAGTTGATTTGTACAACCACATGTGGATTGCTGTTACAATAGGATGCGATGTATATATTTGTGATGATCTTCAACACACTTTGGGTGTCAACATAAATTGTATACTTGATGTTTTGAGTGTCTTGGTAAGTAAAAATTTCCCTAACTGCAAGCATGACTGCCACCAGTTCAGCTGTAATGATGGATGTGTAATGGTGTAGTTTCCCTCGAATGGTCTTATGTGGGAAAATTGCTTCATATCCCACTAATGCTTCAGTCTTAGACCCGTCTGTGTATACAGGGACAGTCTGCGCGTGGCATTTCTCAGCATGTGCAAGGAAGCTTGAACAAACTTGCCCCTCAGGTGAGGAGTGTTTGGGAGCATTCATAGGACATAAGGGTATTATGGGTAACTGCCATGGGGGAATATCTGGGGGAGCAATATGTTTAATTGGTACATCTAGGATAAGACATTTGTTCTGCAGGATCTGTGCTCTCTTCCCCACAAAAGGAAGCAACTGAGCAAGTGCATCTATAGGCCACTCCTGGGTAACACTATGATATGTTGCGGAGTCTACTGTGAATTATACCTTAAAAAGCTGTTTCAAAACATCTTGGGGTAAACGGCCAGATGTTTAACTGTTAGTAGAGCATTGGATCTTTCACATACTGGTTCATTACGTTCTCTAGCCATCAGATATGCATGGGTAAGGTTAGTGTGCCTAATGCGTAGTCTTGCGAGTGCTGTTTCAACTTTTCTTTTTCGATGGTAGGAGGTCTCCCACCTATGAACTTTCTCTTTAATTTCTCTGAGTTTATTGTTATATTCCTGGGAGTTCCGACTATCTTGCCATTTGTTAAACATTGCTTTCCGAATAGGGTAGTACCTATCCATAAAAGGGATCGGTTCCAAGCCCTCCTCAATGTTGAGAAACCTCGAACCACTTTTTACCTCTATATCGGCTTTTAAATTCCAGCAATCCCCATGTGAAAGGGAACCCAGCAGAAGTCGACACTCTTTCCTTACAGTTGATTTGTACAACCACATTTGGATTGCTGTTACAATAGGATGCGATGTATATATTTGTGATGATCTTCAACACACTTTGGGTGTCAACATAAATTGTATACTTGATGTTTTGAGTGTCTTGGTAAGTAAAAATTTCCTTAACTGCAAGCATGACTGCCACCAGTTCAGCTGTAATGATGGATGTGTAATGGTGTAGTTTCCCTCGAATGGTCTTATGTGGGAAAATTGCTTCATATCCCACTAATGCTTCAGTCTTAGACCCGTCTGTGTATACAGGGACAGTCTGCGCGTGGCATTCCTCAGCATGTGCAAGGAAGCTTGAACAAACTTGCCCCTCAGGTGAGGAGTGTTTGGGAGCATTCATAGGGCATAAGGGTATTATGGGTAACTGCCATGGGGGAATATCTGGGGGAGCAATATGTTTAATTGGTGGAGCAATATGTTTAATTGGTACATCTAGGATAAGACATTTGTTCTGCAGGATCTGTGCTCTCTTCCCCACAAAAGGAAGCAACTGAGCAAGCGCATCTATAGGCCACTCCTGGGTAACACTATGATATGTTGCGGAGTCTACTGTGAATTATACCTTAAAAAGCTGTTTCAAAACATCTTGGGGTAAACGGCCAGATGTTTAACTGTTAGTAGAGCATTGGATCTTTCACATACTGGTTCATTACGTTCTCTAGCCATCAGATATGCATGGGTAAGGTTAGTGTGCCTAATGCGTAGTCTTGCGAGTGCTGTTTCAACTTTTCTTTTTCGATGGTAGGAGGTCTCCCACCTATGAACTTTCTCTTTAATTTCTCTGAGTTTATTGTTATATTCCTGGGAGTTCCGACTATCTTGCCATTTGTTAAACATTGCCTTCCGAATAGGGTAGTACCTATCCATAAAAGGGATCGGTTCCAAGCCCTCCTCAATGTTGAGAAACCTCGAACCACTTTTTACCTCTATATCGGCTTTTAAATTCCAGCAATCCCCACGTGAAAGGGAACCCAGCAGAAGTCGACACTCTTTCCTTACAGTTGATGTGTACAACCACATTTGGATTGCTGTTACAATAGGATGCGATGTATATATTTGTGATGATCTTCAACACACTTTGGGTGTCAACATAAATTGTATACTTGATGTTTTGAGTGTCTTGGTAAGTAAAAATTTCCTTAACTGCAAGCATGACTGCCACCAGTTCAGCTGTAATGATGGATGTGTAATGGTGTAGTTTCCCTCGAATGGTCTTATGTGGGAAAATTGCTTCATATCCCACTAATGCTTCAGTCTTAGACCCGTCTGTGTATACAGGGACAGTCTGCGCGTGGCATTCCTCAGCATGTGCAAGGAAGCTTGAACAAACTTGCCCCTCAGGTGAGGAGTGTTTGGGAGCATTCATAGGGCATAAGGGTATTATGGGTAACTGCCATGGGGGAATATCTGGGGGAGCAATATGTTTAATTGGTGGAGCAATATGTTTAATTGGTACATCTAGGATAAGACATTTGTTCTGCAGGATCTGTGCTCTCTTCCCTACAAAAGGAAGCAACTGAGCAAGAGCAATTATAGGCCACTCCTGGGTAACACTATGATATGTTGCGGAGTCTACTGTGAATTATACCTTAAAAAGCTGTTTCAAAACATCTTGGGGTAAATGGCCAGATGTTTAACTGTTAGTAGAGCATTGGATCTTTCACATACTGGTTCATTACGTTCTCTAGCCATCAGATATGCATGGATAAGGTTAGTGTGCCTAATGCGTAGTCTTGCGAGTGCTGTTTCAACTTTTCTTTTTCGATGGTAGGAGGTCTCCCACCTATGAACTCTCTCTTTAATTTCTCTGAGTTTATTGTTATATTCCTGGGAGTTCCGACTATCTTGCCATTTGTTAAACATTGCCTTCCGAATAGGGTAGTACCTATCCATAAAAGGGATCGGTTCCAAGCCCTCCTCAATGTTGAGAAACCTCGAACCACTTTTTACCTCTATATCGGCTTTTAAATTCCAGCAATCCCCACGTGAAAGGGAACCCAGCAGAAGTCGACACTCTTTCCTTACAGTTGATTTGTACAACCACATTTGGATTGCTGTTACAATAGGATGCGATGTATATATTTGTGATGATCTTCAACACACTTTGGGTGTCAACATAAATTGTATACTTGATGTTTTGAGTGTCTTGGTAAGTAAAAATTTCCTTAACTGCAAGCATGACTGCCACCAGTTCAGCTGTAATGATGGATGTGTAATGGTGTAGTTTCCCTCGAATGGTCTTATGTGGGAAAATTGCTTCATATCCCACTAATGCTTCAGTCTTAGACCCGTCTGTGTATACAGGGACAGTCTGCGCGTGGCATTCCTCAGCATGTGCAAGGAAGCTTGAACAAACTTGCCCCTCAGGTGAGGAGTGTTTGGGAGCATTCATAGGGCATAAGGGTATTATGGGTAACTGCCATGGGGGAATATCTGGGGGAGCAATATGTTTAATTGGTGGAGCAATATGTTTAATTGGTACATCTAGGATAAGACATTTGTTCTGCAGGATCTGTGCTCTCTTCCCCACAAAAGGAAGCAACTGAGCAAGCGCATCTGTAGGCCACTCCTGGGTAACACTATGATATGTTGTGGAGTCTACTGTGAATTATACCTTAAAAAGCTGTTTCAAAACATCTTGGGGTAAACGGCCAGATTCAACATAGACACTGGTTATCGGGCTCGACCAAAAGGCACCCGAACATGCCCTCCGACACTGGTTAATAATAGGAGCCAATCTCTTTAATACTGTGGGTTTTGCTGAGCCATACACCTGGCTACCATATCAAACCCTGGACAAGACCAATGCATTGGATGTGATTTCCAATGATATACTGTCTGTGCCCCAATAAAGATGGGATAAGATCTTAATTAAATTCACCGGCGAGAGACAACACTCACTCAGGTGCCTGATATGCGCATTCCATGTCAGCTCTTTATCAAAGTATAGTCCAAGATACCTTACCTCTGAGGCCCTAGTAATGGGGTTGCCATACAAAGTTATGTAGGGGTTTTCTGGACACCGCTTTCTGTTAAAGTCTCCATAACACTCCTCTGTACGGAAAATCGCATGCCTTTTTTCACTGTCCACTTGGTAATATTATCAACTGCAGTCTGAAGGTGCCTCTCACAGAAGGAGATTCGATTTGACTTGCATGTGATGGCAAAATCATCAACATATAGGCTACACTCAACCTCACATGGAATTTGTTTGGTAATGTCATCTATGGCTATAGCAAACAGTGTCACACTAAGGATACTACCCTGTGGAATTCCCTCCTCTTGGGTTAGAGGTGTAGACTTCTTCTTTCTGTCAGTCAAAAAGTTTTTGATAAACATGGGAAGTTTTTCTTGCAGGCCGCATCCATGAGGCTTCTGTAAAATACATTCCCTCCAAAATGTATCATATGCCTTTTCTAGGTCAAAAAATATAGCTACAAAATACTTCCCTTCTGCAAAGGCTTTCCTGATTCTAGTTTCCATCTGTATGAGCGAATCCAGGGTGGATTTTCCCTTTCTAAAGCCTGACTGATAAGGAGATCATAAATTATTTCTCTCCTAAAATCACATCAACCGTCAGTTTATCATTCGCTCCATAAATTTCCACATGCAGCTTGTTAATGAGATGGCTCTGCAAGTCCGGGGATCTTTTGGAGGCTTGCCTAATTTGAATATGTTTAAAACTGTTGCCTCTCGCTATATATCCAGGAAAGTTTCCTCCTCCCATAATTAACTGAATACCTTGAGTAGCAGTTCCATAACATCAGGGTCTAAATGTGTCAGCATTGATACTGTTATCTCATCTGGGCCAGGAGAAGTATCACTACATTTCTGGAGGGCTGATCTCAACTCTGGTATACTAAAAGGCAAATTGAGGTCCTCATTATCCTCACGAGCTCCTCTTCTGCTGGAAAAACTTAAAGTTCTAGTTTGTATCTTTAGCTAGTTGTATTCTGTTATTGATCTTCTTTTGACATGCTTGAGATCGTGGTGAGTGATACGGCAAAAGTTTGAGCAACTTCCTGGGATCTAAAAATATTTGACCGCTTACCTCCAATACTGCTGCAGGAGTCTGGGATAACTTGCCCCTGATCTTGTTAACTCATGTCCATACAGCTTTGGCGTCAGTGTACGAGTTTATAGATGCCACATAAGATTGCCATGAGTTTCTCCTTGCTTGATCAAAAGTTCTTTTTACCAGTGCATGTAAGCGTCGGTTTCTAAGATGTTTTCAACTGTAGGGTGTCGCTGCTTCCTTCTTTGGGCCATATGTTGCTTCTTCTTTATGGCTTCACATTCCAGAGTCCACCAAGGGTTTGGGTAGTGCTTAAAGTTTCCACTCGACCTAGGTATTGATACAGCAGCAGCATTGTAGATGGTGTTGGTGATACTTTGCATATGTTGACGTCCATCACCATCTGTTAACTCATCCACAAGCTCTATGGTAGAGGAGGTAAAATCATTCTAAATAGCCCTCTTAATGAGCCACTTTCATGCAATGCTCTAGGAGTGTATTCTTTCTTGGTTAAATAAATCCGATGTTAATCACTCCCAAGTAAATCTTCATCTATATTTTCATGAGATATCTCCTGATGCATCAAGGGAGGTCACTGATAAATCAATAGCCGACTGAGTGTTAGTGGATCTATTATCATGGGTGACAGTTATATGATTAAGAAGCTCCACTGCTTCTTCCATTAATATTTTCTCCTCTCTTTTTCCCTCCTGGCTTTGTTGTTGTCGGGTCTCCCCACATCATATTATGAGTGTTAAAGTCCCCCAAAATATGAAAGGGGGTGGGTAGTTGTCGAATCAAGCGTAATATATCCTCTTTTTGTATGCTTTAGTCTGGTGGTAAATACACAGAGCATATGGTATAGTTAGAAGATGAATGTATTCTTAAGGCTACAACTTCCAAATCTATTATGATTCGAAGGCTATGGTAAGATATTTCCTGACTAATAAGGATGGCCACTCCTCTAGAATGTCACATTCCTTTTCAATATTGTAGCCACGTGGAGGATTTCATTTACTGCTTATTAAGATGGTTTCTTGGAGGCAGGCATATGAGATATTTTGCAATCTCAGTGTATTGTATACCTCACTTGATTGAGCCTGGATCCCACAAATATTCCATTGTAGGATCTGGGAAGTATTTCTGCTTAATATGTTGAAGAGGAGGCATCATGTATCCTGAGCTCATATGAACTGGGATACTTTGCTCTCTTTTAGAAATATCTGTCATTAATGCTGGATCAGAGTCTTCGGAAGCGTAGATCATGCCCTTGACTGGGTGGGTCCACTTTTGAATCATCTGAAGGGCCACCCAGTTCCCCTCTTGCAGTGTACTTTGCTATATTGGATTTAATAAAGGATACTCTAGTTGTACTAAGGTTTTCTTTCTTTCTTTTCTCTGGAGAGGCAAAGGTTTTGAATTTGCTATCAGACTGTCTTGTCGATGTTGGAAGTTTCAAATCTGACTTTTGTATTATGATAGGTCAGTGATGTTTCATTATCGGCTATCTGTGGGATGTTTAAGTCATCTGTTGAATTTCTACGCCTTCAGTGTACACTAGCTGGCATTTGGGACACACTCTCCCCAGCCGTAGAATCAAGGGACTTGAGTTCCTTCTCAGCTGAAATGAAGGGGTCATAAGGCTCAAATGTTGCTGCATTATTTACTGACTTTGGTAATGGTGCTGGTACTGGCGCACTCTCAAGGGCGGAGGTAGTAGCAATTTCTTCCCTCCTTGACCTAACCTATTCAGTTCTCTGAGGTCTAGGGGGAGGTAGTGATGGTTGTTGCCACTGTTGTTGTTGTTGCTGCTGTCTGACTACCCTTGCAAATGACAGCTGGGGAAACAGACCTTTTTCCCATATTTGCCTCTTACCTATCTTATAGGGGGTACCGAAATCTTCCCACCTATAAGTGATTTCTTCATGATATATGCAATGGGTACATTGCCGGTAGTTTGCAAAGTGCTCCTCTTCACAGTTAATGCATTTTTTACCATTAGTGCATTGGTGGTTATTGTGGCCACTTTTGCCACACTTTACACATATTGCAACATTTTGGCAATGCTATGCTGGGTGCCGGTATCTCCAACAATTTTTGAATTGCATGGGTTTTGGGACGTACTCTTTTATTCTCACTATTATTCTCCCAAGGAAAATTCTTTGGGGGAGTTCTTGAGTATGGAATGTTATTTTAGCAATTTTTAATAGCTGGTTTTGAGATCTTGAGGTGTCAGTGAAAGTCGTTACCTCCTGTACATCATAACCCACCTCTTTTAAAAGACATTCCAGTTTGGGACCCATGCTAGTAAAGGGGATCTTCCCGAAATCCATATGATTGCATAGGACTGTGCCCGTCCTCGATTTCAGTTGTTTATATGGGGTTGTCTGCTTTCTCATTTCCTAAGCATTTCATTTTTTGTAACTCCTCTGAATGAAGGGGATTTTAGTTTTCAAAATTCGATTATTTTCTTTATCTTTAAAGTATTCCAAAGCTGTGTATTGATCACAAGCTACTTTTAATAGGTACAGTTTGAAGTCAATAGCTTTAACTTGCATGTCAAGTTTGATTGTCAGATATCTGTCCCACTGGTGGCTCTGTGAGCAGACCAGTTGGGATAGACTAGGGAGAGGTTGATATCTCTGTTTTTTTCTCTGGCACTCCCACATGGGGTGCTTGGGTGCCCTTGGGTCCCTTCCAGGCCAATGGCATTAGATGCCTCCACCTGGCCAGTGGTGAAGGTAAATTCAGTAGCAAGCATGAGGTTGTCTGGAGTAGGGCAAGGAGGAGAAGTATCAGAAATTTCCATGACTGGGAGCTAAGCCCCCTGGGTGTATTGGGGGAAGTACCAGGATGACTGTGACATGCCACCATACCACGGCTAGGGGAGTCCACCCCACTCGTCTCCATCATAGGAGCCCTTGTGGCCCCATTCCCCTCAGAATATGGAGCCAGTCTGGGCGGGTGGCCATTGTCCACAGTGGGGACTTGGTGGTACTCAATCCAAATTGGGGGAGTGCCAATCGGAGATAGTAGTCAACTATTAACAGTTCGTTTTGGGGCAGTAAAGGTTTTGGTCTATTGAAGGTTTAAGGCAATTTTTGGAGGGATGTAATCAGTTGCACTGAGTGCATCAGGATTCCCAACCACGCAGGAAGGATGTGGCCAGGTCGCCCAGTGCAGCCAGCTCGTAGCCCCTCACCGCTTCAAAGGGCCCCAGGCAGATAGTACCAGCTAACCTGGGGCCATCACATCCTTGAGGGGCAGCAAAATCCAAGAAACTTGGTACAGTTTATTGAGCAATATAATAACTTCAGAGAAGTAATGAGACGTGAAAAATATTATCCTCAAAATAGTTTCTTGTGAAATATTTTATCCTCAAAATAGTTTCTAATGATAATGTTATCCTCAGATAAATTTTATTCTCAAAACCGTTTCTTTTGAAAATATGTATTCTCAAAACAGTTTCTCTTGAAATAATATCAAAACAGTTTCTCATGAAAATATTTTATTCTCAGAAAAATTTTACACTCCAAACAGTTTTTACTGAAAAAAAATGTATCCTCAAAAGTTTATACTGAAAAATATTATCCTCAAATTAGTTTCTCTTGAAAAATTTTATCCTCAAAACAAGTTTCTAATAAAATTCCTTTTATCAAAATAGTTTTTTCATGGAAAAATTTTATCAAAACAGCTTCTACTAAAAAAATATACCCTCAAAATAGCTTTTACTGAAAAAATTTATCCTCAAAATAGTTTCTCCTAAAAATTTTATCCTCAAAATTAGTTTCTAATTAAAATTTTAAACCCAAAAGAGTTTTTCATGAAGAATTCTAACCTCCAAATACTTTGTAATTTATTAACTGATGTACCTTGGCAACCAAAATTAATTTTTTAGTCCTGTCAAGTAGAAATTTCTTGATATGAGCTATGGTAAAAGAAAAAGCCACATACACACCTTATTGAACACACACAATTAGGTAATCACAACTTACAATGCCTTTAGACTTTGGCATCCCAAGAATAAAACAAAAATGTAATATTTTTAGTGCTATGTAAAGTTTCCAGTTTTGCATAAAGAAAATAAAACTATCACAATTTAGGACTTAAGCCTAGCTCACTATGCCTCTTTTAGTCCCCATGAGAATGAAGGTGGTCACAGATCTGTTGGAGCTGGGGGATTAAGGTTGGATGCCCTTCTTACTACCTCACGGCGGGATCAAACTTGCGCTAGTCGCTTCAGGGCTTGTGCGCTCTATAACTGAGTTACTGCAGCCCCCTTTTGACCTATACAGCAACCAAGGTACAAAAATTTTTGTCTAGTAAAGTACTTAATTTGTATAAAAAAAGGAAAATAACTCTGATCTCTTGGAACTCTGCAAACAACTTTTGGAACTCCAGAGAAATTAAACTGAAGTACTTCATCAAGTATTTTTATAGCTTTTTGGAATAATAAACATTGAGTTAGACTGAAGATGATAAGAGTGAAGCCGAGAAACATAAAGCCTTACGGAAAAAAAATACTGAAGCATTTACAGTACTTGAGGTAAGTTGTAAGTAAGAACATTTACATAACATGGAGGCGATCAAAAGTACCCTTTTCTATCACACATTGGTTTAGGTACAATGCTTGACTTGTTTGTAAAAAAAAAGTATGAAAGGGTTAAGGATTTTTTTTGTCACTATGACGGGAAAAGATAACTACCCTCATCAGGCCCGGGCACCAAGAAAATACCTAAGAAGAAGAAAAGTAGCAGCTTAAGTACAAGACATAAATAGAAAAATGATAATCAATATGGAAAGGACAGGCTGAAAGAATCGTCAGAGTAATGAAAACTTATATATATGGAAGGATTAGGCCTTGAAATAATGGCAGATCAGCTTTTTGGAGGAAAGGTCATAAAAGTTAGGGAAAACAGAAGGAGGAAGAGTTTCAGAGAAGATAAAAAAAGAAAAAATACCAGTATATGCATTAAGTGCTACATGGATTATTAAAAATAGCCTAATGGCTTTATTTTGGCACTGTTCAGACATCTTTCATCAACAAATACGTTGTATATTGTACAGCATCAGAGGTAACAGTACTTTACAGTAATTAGCTGGTGATGACAGTCCTTACCTTTTTCTAAAGCACCTTTGATAGCTACAAAAGCTACAAAAGAACACACACACCAAAATGTTTTTTTCTTAAATATAATTTATTTTCTCTTCTCTACCAGCGTGACAAATTTGTGGACATCAGTTGCAAGCAATGAAGGGCGTTCCATTGCTGCGAAATGGCCTCCCTTTTGTTGGTCACTGAAATAAGAAAACAGAAATGTCAATGTTGAGGTTGCAATGGTGGTGAGGGTATTTAATGAGTCACTATTAGTCCGCATTTGGGGATGGACACAGACAGATTGAAGCTGGGGAATTATGGCTGGATGCTCTTCCTATCGCCCCCACCCCGTGGGCTTGAATGCAAGTCCATTACCTCCCGAGTTTAGAACACTATCACTATGCTACAGTGGTCGCCACCTTCTGGATATTTTTATTGTGAAAGACTCTGGTTCAGAGCAATCCAAAAGCTGTTCCACCTCATATCAGATGGTGCCAGATCTAATCATCGAGGTCGGGATTAATCCCTTGTTGGCAGATTGCATCATCTCACGAGCATGAGCACTGGACCAGGCAGACATAAAAATTTCGTTCAAATTCTTTGGGCTTGTTTCAACGAATTGGGAGCTAAAGCACTTGCTATAGCGTGCCAATGTTTTCTGGTGCTGTGAGGAATCTTTTCTCCCCCTTATTTGTTAAATAAAGTGCTCAGTGCGGG
This sequence comes from Halocaridina rubra, assembly GCA_037179515.1. Taxonomy (NCBI): domain Eukaryota; kingdom Metazoa; phylum Arthropoda; class Malacostraca; order Decapoda; family Atyidae; genus Halocaridina; species Halocaridina rubra. Next base: position 271,935 of record JAXCGZ010020756.1, read on the forward strand.
TGAATGTTTGTGTGTAATCAAGTGCAATCGAGGGAGGATGTTTTCCGTAGAATGCCTGGCTTCTGAGGGTAATGAAATAAGTGACTGTAGGAGTTACACCTCCATTATGGTAAAAATGCATCCCACAGCTCTAAATGTAAGAACAATAGCATAAAATACAAGTTCTGAATAATGAAAAGACTGAGTAAGTATATTGTTATTAAAACAATATGCATGATAAAATAGTATTAAACTTAAAAACAGTAAAATTCAGGGCACAGAGTTTGGGGCTAAAATTGAGGCCATACCTCATAAGCTTAAGCCTTGATTAGGAAAAATATCTTACATCTTTTGAAAGCAAATACACAGCAGTTAACTTATTCAACAAGAAAAATCAAAGCAACAAAAATATCTGAAAACTTACGTGTATGATACAATGTCGTGATACTTGTGAGCAGCAAAATTCTTGGGCTGTCCAGCTAGCTCTTGAGGAAAATATGCAAGGCCGGCTGGGACAACACAAGGTACTCTGGATAGACAATCACAAACCAATTAGTTAATTAGATAAAAACAGAATATTGTTTGGTTTATTGTACGTGAACAAAGCAGTTAAACACTTTAACTGCAACGATATCTTTTTGGGACATTCTTTTGCAGGATAAAGTGCAATGTTTCCCATTTGGGTAATGAAGTGGATATCAATATTTGTTATTGAGCTATACAGTACACGAGCTGATGTAATTCCAACTCAGGGAGTCAGTAGCTTTTATAGCGTCCAGGGAAGCAGTATGAGATTATTGCGCTGAGGATCGGCAAATCATTTGCGCACTGAGGTGTACTTAATTTTGTTGATTGGTTGCGGGGAAAGGATTACAAGTGAAAATTTAAGCAAGTAAACAGAGTGAGGACTCGGATTATTATACCTAAATCAGTGATTTTGGGGGGAAGAAAAATCTAAACCAACATTCCCTGCATATAATGAGCTGACTAAAATGGACAGAGTAGTAAAGGGCTGGCAAACTCATCCTTTCTTATTTTTTTTTCTCGAAAGAGCTGAGTAGGTGGTGAGTGTGTGTGTTCACAGGATATAATGAAGTCCTGCTGCTTCCCTTTCACTTTCATTTAAGGCCACTGCTGGCTTCGCTAGTGTAGAAAAAAAGAATATCTCGCTCGTATAGGGGGACAAAAGGCTAGCAATCCCAAAATTGTTTTCATGCCACATAACAGGTGACAGAAGGGGTGAAGGCAAGCAGGGTATGAAGAAGCCCTGTTGTCTTCCTTTTTCATTTAGCTGTGGCCACCCTAATTTATTCAGCAGGTTTGTTCTTCCGTTGTTGTTGCTGTTCCCTAAACTTCTGGGCCAAATAGCCCGATAGGCTACGGAAGATCACTGCCGATCCTGGGCTTTTTCCAAGAGCTATCAGGGAGTGTAAGGAATGTTGGTGGCATATGTGGCTGTGTGCAGTGCAGTCTTACATAATTTGTTTCCTAGGTTGCTCTCAAAGTCTCTGGCTTGAATGAGTCTTAAAAAAAATAACTGCCAGAGTCATTTCTCAGTGTAAAAAAATTGCGTTACTGTGTCGAGAAATGAGGAAATTGCCCAGGTTACCAAAGCCACTCCTAGATTCTTGTTGGTTGTGGTCCTCTTTGTTGCTTCTCTTCTGAATTGCAGCTTCAGAGGGTGGACCTATGTCAAAGAATGCCACTTCAAGTCCTGGTTTTTCTGTTATGGAATGATGTCTTATATTCCTAATAACATCTAATTATTCAATATTACTTTAATATTCCTTGAGAAAAGAACTAAATATTGTAGTATTCTCTTACCCGTCAACATTCTGTACAAGAGATCGCTTGGCAATGTTTTCTGCATAGTAACGCATGCTACTTGTTATTGTTCTTGTAAACCTGAAGTCCAATATTACTTTCATTAGTTAAATAATATGACTGTTATTGTTTATGTGAATCTATAGTACATTACACAAGACTGTAACTCAAAAAGCAATATAAAATTTATTTATTAAATTATAAGAATGTTTCTGTTGAGGGATACTTATAACTTTGAAAATATTGTAACACCATTGCGGGCAATAGGTATGTAAAAAAAAAATACATAAGTACAGATGTTTCTAAGTTTACATGCTTTTAAATAGAGCAATTTTGAATATACACTGTTGGGAAATATAATAAAAAATTAAATTTCAAAATATTTTTTCCTTAAAAATACATTATAGGAACTACAAGAATATCACATAAATTCAAATTATCTTTGGCAATAAATTCAAATTATCTTTGGCAAAGTTTAAGTACAGTACAGTAATCTAGGCATAATTCAAAGTATAAATGATGTTGGGATTTGCTTGCATATAAAGTATAGTCACATTTATACAAGGGTTATGAACATATGCAATTTCTAACTTACAGGGGAAGTGATGGAACTCATTAACAGTGTAAGATGACAAACAACTGTAAAATTTGAGGTAAACCGTAGTGTCTCTTTCAAGGTATCCAAAGCTCAATATACTATATACAACTGACAATAATGAATTACGGCCCTTTTTCATATGGAAGAGCTAGAGTGATATAGATGGATAGGGTGAAAATGGATGCATGTGGTAAGTTAGTGGAGCAGGGAAGAGATAGTGCAAGAGACAGGGATGAAAGGATAAAGCCAAAGAGTTTTTAATAATATTTTGGGGGTTTGATATGCGAAAAGCTATTTAAATGATGATCTGGTTTTACGTCATGGACTCCTTTTCTTATGAAGGGCTAGAACAGCGCATGCTTTCAAAGGACTTTGGTTTTGACAAGTGTGATTGTTACTTTGAGTGAATGCCCTTTTTATCTTCAGAATGTGGCAGGTCTCGAACCCATGACCTAGTGAATCAGAGTCGCACACGTTATCAACGCAGCCATGACAGCCACATACATTAACTACTCAAATACATACCAGTAAATACAGATGTTATCCAGCAACTCATCAAGAGCAATTGGGAAATTCTTCTGAAGCAGTCCTCCATCAGGTAAACGGATATAGTCTATGTGTGTCCAGGTGCTGAACTTTTCTAGGATGTATGCCGCCAGGCTTACTGGACTCTGGTCTAAAGCAGCACCTAAAAGGATAATGCTACAAATGTGGTTGTTCCCTAAGATGCCAGGCCAAACAGCTCTGAGTCCCTAAGGAAGGCTAAGCCCAATTACAAGCTTTCCCACAGAGATCCCTGGGAGTGTATGTAGTTTAGGTGGCGCATGTGGTTGTGTGCTGTGCAGTCTCTTTTAATGTGTTTCATGGGTTGTTCTGAGCATCTCTGGCTAAAAGGAGTCTTCAAGAAATGACCGCCAGAGTCATTTCTTGGTGTAGAATAAATTGTATTGTTGTATGTGTTGTGCTGATTGTGTTGACAGATGAGGTAAAACCCTGGGTAACCAAAGCCTCTTCCAGGTTCTCATGCCCAGTGAGGGGCAGGGCTTGGTTGTGGCAGTTTAGCCTCACTCTAAAAGAGAATTCCTGGTGATGGGAAGAAAGAATTCCAAATGCTTATTCAATGTGTTGTGTAATACTGTAATGTTTTTATTCACTAATAAAGAGCTGACAAATAACAAATCTCTGATAGGTACATTGATGCTTTGTTAATTTTATTCCTTGCTATAGATTGCAGCACAGTATTTAGTTTCAAAAATAAACTTATGAACAGTTGGAAAACATACTATATCACATTGGTGTTTATTTCTTTCTAATACAGATGGAGAGAACCAGACACAGATAGAATACCTGCATAACAGTTCGAATAATTGTTGTAGTATCCCCAAGTTTTTTAGATATACAATGGACCCATTACCCCCTGTAAGGGGGTGGATGAACCAAAGAACACAAATCAGCACAATTCAAAACACACTTCAATCATTCCTCTTAGCTCCTTGGGGGATAAAGGGTTTCTACAACTCCTTTCCACAATCCTGCTTGGGCCAGCTGCAGGGTAGGTGGTCAAGACTCTTTTGCCATGAGGACCGACAGCCACAGCTAGTTTACCTCTCATCAGTTCATCACATGGTACCCCCACACACCCACCAGTCACACTTAACTGTGCGAGCAGATGTGAGAAATCCATTTGGCCAATCTCATAATACACAATCTTCCTCCACTCATTCCTATCCAGTTATAGTACAGTGAAGTTGCTAAAATGTTGCTATTCAATATATTTTTCTACATGATATCCTATTCCACTGAAGCTAGCAAGGTGTCAACAACCCTAGGCATCTCATTCCTTTATATCCTCACCTTCAAGGGATAAAAATATCATTAACAAAGAGTGGCAACCCTTTGTTTTCGTATCCCTTTTTGATCCAAGGAAAAATACCATAACAAAGGAAGTGGAAACCCTTTGCTTTCGTATCTCTTTTATACCAAATAAAAAAATCATTGACAAAGGACTGGTAACCCTTTGCTTTTGTATCCCTTTTTGAACCAAGGAAAAAAATAATTAACAAAAGAAAGTGGAAGCCTTTTGCTTTCGTATCCCTTTTTGTATCAAGGAAAAAAAATCATTAAGAAATGGAGTGGAATCCCTCTGCTTTTGTGTCCCTTTTGTATCAAGAAAAAAATTATTAACTAAAGGGAGTGGAAGCACTTTGCTTTTGTATCCCTTTGCTATCAAGGAAAAAAATACTTAAAGTGGGTGAAAGCCATTTGCTTTCGTATTCATTTTAGTCAGTTCTTATGATATATAGATAACACAAGTGAGGAATTTTTATTTGCTAAAGGGATATTATTATAAGAGGGATATAGCATACAATAGAGCTAAGGCACAAAATATCATATCTCTTAACCTTACCAATAGTGTCTGGTTTGCTTGCTTGGAGGTGCATATAACCAGTCTCTTGAATCAAATATGAGAATTTTTCTTTTAACGGGTACACTTTGTGTTGGTCTTCTTCTGCCACAATAATACCGGCAGGTAAAAGAGCTCCTAATATCAGCTTCATGTTGGGGCCTGCTGAGTTGATAGCAATCATGTTCACGTGTACTCCCAATACGCTACAGGGAAAAGAATAAAGGTAAATCTCTTAACTTCTTTCCATTTTTTTTTTTACAAAATTCTTAAATAATCTTACCTAGTATTTAAGATTTCTCAGAGATACATGAAATTTCTATCTCATCTATGTAAAAATCTATTTTTTTTTTCGGTCTTACATACAGCATATTTCCAATTATAGCACGACTATCACTGAAGGGACCATTATCAAAATCCCTCCAGCAAGGAATCATTATCAAAATTCCTTCAGCAAGGAACCATTATCAATATCCCTTCAGGAAGAGCCATAATCAAAATTCCTACAAATAGGAACCACTATCAAAATCCCTTCAAATCTCTTTAGCGTGAAACCACGATCAAAATTCCTTCAGCAGGGAACCATTACCAAAATCCCTTCAGCAAGGAATAATTATAAAAGTCCCTTCAACAAGGAACCATTGTCAATATACCTCCAGCAAAGAACCATTATCAAAATACCTTCAGCAAGAAATCCTTATCTAGCTCTAATCAATAAGGAAAATTATCAAAGTCCCCCAACATGGAACACTATCAAGATCCCTTTAGCAAGAAACATTATCAAACTCCCTTCAGCAAGGAACCATTACTAAAATTCCTCCAGCATGGAACTATTATCAAAATCCCTTCAGCAACTGAGGCTGGTAATATACAGTATTGGCAACATGTTCAATCCTGACCCAGGGTTGGATTAGCTTTCACTGTCTCATGGCACTACTAAATAAATTGGGCAATTAACTGGGAGTTAGTGACTTCCTATTGGTCTACTTGATTATTCAGCCATTGCCTGGAGATCATAGGGTCCACATGATTGGAGAGAGGGGCTTGTGCCCCGTCTATATAGAAGGCATATAGTCGGGCTTAGTGCTATCACTGTCCCTTGCTTCTGCCTATCATTAGAGACCTTTAAAAGAGACAACGTTAAAACTTACTTTTCAGGATACATGGTAGCCATGGCGGTTGCAATTATGGAACCCCAGTCACCTCCTTGCAAGTAGAACTTCTCATAACCAAGTCGCTTCATCAGCTTCAGGAATATCTGAGACGTTTCCAGATGCCCCATGCCTGCCCGAACAACCCAGGTTAAAAGCTATTTCAACAACTGGTTCTTGTACAGATGAGATAAAAACTATTTCAGCAATTGGATCTTGTATATATGGGTTAAAATCTATTAAATGATTGGATCTTTTAGAAATGAGTCACCTCCAGAACATTAACCTTTTCCCTGCAATCTGGCAACAAAATTAATTACACCTTGGCGAGGGAGCAGACTGCTGCGCCTGAACTCCAGTCTAATACTGCCCCCCTTGACGTTATGTAAGCTACTGACTCCCTGAATAGGAAAAGACAGGCTCATGTATGGTAACACAACAACAGATGCCAGATATCGATTTCCCCTTCAGACCACCCGAGGAAATGGTGGGGTAATTCGAAGTTATTTATGCCCAGTTTATCCCCAGAAAGAATATGTTCCTAAAAAATAAGTTTGCAGGTAGAGGGTTAAATAACCCCATAAATTATGTTATGGTAGGTTATGTTAGGTTGGCTTAATGCATAACCTAACCAATCTAAACCTAACCTAAAGTAACAATAAACAGGGTTTTAATATTTTTGCAATCAAAATATCTCCCTCACTGGAGCTATATACAATATCTAGAATGCAGTTGTTGTTGTATTTGTAGTCGTTCCCATGGATGCCTGGCTGAACAACCCTTCTAAAATACACATGTCAAAAACAGTCTGGATGCCTATTGTGGATATGGCATATACTGTATTATTATTTCACAACTGACATTCCGAACAGTTGGTTTATCTCCTTGTGCATTATCTGAGATATGTAAAAGCCATAATCCTCCTAATTAGGGGGGTGGCTGAGTAAGGGCAAAAACATAAACTTTTTGTAAGAGGAAAATACAGAGGAGGGGTTTCCCAGTTCCCTCGCTCAGGCCCCATTTAGATGACTTTTGTGACACAAAGGGGAGCATAGGAGATATTCTTGCCCACTCCCCTCATGGGGAATCAATATCTATAACAAATAAAAAGAATTTATGCACGGTAAATTAAATATATTCATGACAGTCTCAAGGCTACAAATAATACAATTTTTAACACACCTTGCTTAGAGGACCTCTGGGAGAAGCCGTAGCCGGGGATAGATGGGCAAATGACTTCGAATACGACACTGCTCCCATCTTGGGGAGTGGTTAGAAGAGGAAGGATGTTATAAAACTCAACAAAGGAGCCTGGCCACCCATGAATCAGAAGAAGAGGCACCACCTTCACTCCCTTCCTGTCCCCAACCTGAGCACTTGCACGCATGAAATGTATATCCAGTCCTTCTATCTGAGTTCTGATAAAAAATAAAGTGCATGAGATAGGAGTGAGTGGAGAAGATTGCTTACAGGTGATGCAGCCAAAAGAAATTTCTTGAACCTGCCTGCACATTTAACTAGGCAGGGTGGGTGTGGGAGGGGTTGTCATATGATGAAGTGGTTGAGGGTAAACCAGAAGTGGCTGTCAGGTCTCACGATAAAGAGCCTAATCAACCTACCCTGTGGATGACCAGAGCAGTATGGTGGGGAGGAATAATGGCAAATTTTTATCTGCAAGGAGCTAAGAGGAGTAACTGAGGTATATTTGGCTTATGGTGAGTGCAAACACTTTGACTCAACCATCCCCTTTACATGGATGAATGTTACCATTGTATATAATAAAAAAAATTGTATATACAGTATATAGTACAATGTAACAGATAAGAGGAAATATCACCTTATATGAATATACAAAAGTTTAAGTCTAGTAAAGATTAGAGAAAAAGGAAGGTACTTATCCAAACGAAGCATCTGGGAAGAGCATACTTGTAATGAGGGTACCGGTTTAATCTCTTCTCGCGTGCTCTCCAGTCATAGGACTTCCGCCAGTATCCAATGATATCCTTGAGTGTGTCGTGATTCATGCCGTAAGTGAAATTGGCATTTTCCAAGGGAGTAGTCAATCTTAACGGAAGTCCAAGTCTTATTTGCAAGTCTTCTACATCCTAAA